>CAJVGC010000508.1:46809193-46839723 GCA_910822075.1 Senecio squalidus | reverse complement strand
AGGTTCCGGTATTGATTCCGACACAGACACGTTCACAGTAACAGTACGGTTAAGAAAAAGAACAGATTCACAAGGATATAAGTACAAAGTTTCACCTGAAAATCAGACGGTTGTCACATTCTCCCCGAGTTGAAAATAATTTCGTCCCGAAATTGATTCGCCTCATCGGGAGGGAGAGTCCTTGAACAAGTGGTGGATACTTCTGACGGATTTGGTCTTCACGTTCCCATGTGAATTCATGACCTCGTCGGGAATTCCACCGAATTTTGACAATTGGGATACGACTTTGCCTGAGTTGTTTGACCTCACGGTCTACAACCTCAAGCGGTTCTTTTATGAAGTTAAGCTTGTTGTCGATCTGAACCTCGTCGAGCGGAATGACAATGGTCTCATCAGATAAGCACTTTTTCAAGTGCAAGACATGGAAAACGTTGTGAATGTTGGACAGAGCCTACGGAAGTTGGAGTCGATACGCCACTGGGCCGATTCACTCTATCAACTCGAACGGTCCGGTATACCTCGGGCTTATCTTGAGGAGGACTCTACCGCCGACTTGGAACTCAGGGGGTTTCCTTCGGCTATCGGCGTAGCTCTTCTGCCGGGAACGGGATGTCTTCAGCCTTTCTCGAATGGTAGTGATCTTGTCAATTGTTTCCTGGACGATATCGAGCCTTGTGAGCTGTCGATCGCCGAATTCTAGCCAACAAATCAGGGACCGACACTTACGTCCGTATAAGGCCTCAAACGGTGCGCATTTGATGCTAGTGTGGTAGCTGTTGTTATAGGAGAACTCTACCAAAGGAAAGTGAGCATCCCAACTTCCTCCGAAGTCAACCACACACGCTCTTAGCATATCTTCAAGCGTTTGGATCGTCCTTTCACTCTGACCATCGATCTGATTGTGGTAAGCGGTGCTAAGGTCTAGTTGCGTCCCGAGCGATTTCTGAAGCGCATTCCAAAAGCGGGACATGAATCGACTATCCCTGTCGGAGATAATGAAGAGAGGCGTTCCATGACGAGAGACGATCTCGTTGATGTAAATCTGAGCGAACTTCTCCATCGAGTGGTTCTCTCGAACCGGCATAAAGTGTGCAGACTTCGTCAATCGATCCACAATTACCCAAATCATGTCGTTACCCCTTTCCGTACGGGGTAGCTTAGTGATGAAGTCCATGGAGATCTGTTCCCACTTCCACATGGGAATCTCCGGTTGCTGCAGTAGACCTGAAGGTTTCTGATATTCCGCCTTGACCTTCGAGCAAGTAAGGCACTTAGCTACGTACAAGGCGATATCCTTCTTCATTCCTGGCCACCAATAGTATTCCCGAAGGTCCTTGTACAACTTGTCGGATCCTGGGTGAATAGAGTATCGGGAACGGTGGCTCTCGTCCAAAATAAGCTTACGAAGGTCTTCAACTCTCGGAATACATGCTCGATTCTTGAAATAGTGGATTCCGTCCGGTTTGAGCTCGAATTACTTTTCATGATTGTGCAACGTTTCATCCTTAAGGTTCTCGGGTTTCAACGCTTCTTGCTGAGCTCTTGCGATTTGCGTTTGAAGGCTTGTTTGAATATGTATTCCCAATGCTCTAACTCGATATGGTCTTACCCTTTCCTTCCGACTCAGGGCATCTGCCACTACGTTTGCCTTCCCCGGGTGGTTTTTGATCTCGCAATCTTAGTCGCTTAGAAGTTCAACCCATCTCCGTTGTCTCATGTTGAGCATTTTCTGATCGAGAATATGTTGAAGGCTTTTGTGATCCGTGAAAACCGTGCACTTAGTACCATACAATTAATGTCTCCAGAATTTTAAAACGAACACGAAGGCTCCCAGCTCTAAGTCGTGTGTGGTGTAGTTCTGTTCGTGTACTTTCAGTTGTCTCGAAGCATATGCGATGACCTTGTCCTTCTACATAAGGACGCACCCAAGTCCTTGGTGAGGTGCATCACAATATACTACAAAATTGTCTGTACCCTCCGGTAGGGACAGGATCGATGCATGGCATAGCTGGTGATTGAGCCTCTGGAAAGATTCGTCCTGTTCTTTTCCCCAAATAAAGTCCATATCCTTCTGAGTGAGTTCGGTCAGGGGTTTAGCGATCTTCGAGAAATTCTCGATGAACCTTCGATAATAGCCAGCCAACCCTAGGAATTGACGGATTTCCGTAGGATTCGTTGGATTTTTCCATTTCTCGATCGCTTCGATCTTCGCCGGGTCTACATGGATTCCCTCTTGGTTGACTACATGACCAAGGAAATGTACTTCCCGGAGCCAAAATTCGCCCTTCGAGAATTTGGCGTACAGTTTCTGATCTCTGAGGAGTTCTAGGATAAGTTTCAAATGTTTCGCGTGATCCTCCTTGTTCCTTGAGTAGATAAGGATGTCGTCTATGAATACGATCACAAATTTGTGCAGATATGGTCTACACACCCTGTTCATCAAATCCATGAACACCGCTGGTGCGTTGGTCAGACCGAAAGGCATAACGAGAAACTCGTAGTGCCCATATCGAGTTCGAAAAGCGGTTTTTGGAATGTCGGTCTCACTGACTCGAACCTGATTATAACCCGGACGGAGATCGATCTTAGAGAAATAAGTTACACCCTGCAACTGGTCGAACAGATCATCGATTCTCGGGAGTGGGTATCGGTTCTTGACGGTCAGCTTATTCAGTTCTTGGTAGTCGATGCACATTCGGAAGGATCCGTATTTATTTTTAACGAAGAGGATTGGGGCTCCCCAGGGGGACGAGCTTGGACGAATAAGACCGTGATCTAAAAGTTCCTGCAGCTGTTTCGATAGCTCTTGCATTTCCGGGGGTGCTAGACGATACCGTGTCTTGGCAACCGGTGCTGCCCCAGGAACGAGGTCTATTCGGAATTCCACTTGCCGATGCGGCGGTAGCCCGGGTAAATCTTCGGATCCTTGACTATATGGATGTCTTGTACTCGATTCTCCTTGGGTTTACGTTCGAAGACATGAGCGAGGAATGCATCGCAGTCCTTCTTGAGGTACTTGCGCATTTTGACAATAGAAACGATACGAAGTTGTTGTCCAGGTTTTTCTCCCTGTGCAACGAGGGTTTCTCCGTTGGAAAGAGGCATTCGAATGAGTTTGTCGAAATAGACTATCTCAGCCCGAACGCGGGATAACCAGTCCATTTCGACGATGGCGTCGAAGCTCTTCAGCTCGATAGGAATTAGATTGATGGGGAAAATTTTGTCGGATAAGCACATGGGACATCCTACGATCACATCCTTAGCTTCGAACTCTTGTCCGTTAGCGTATTCTACTATGAAACTATCTTTAAGAACTTTAGAGCCTAATTTAATAAGGGGTCTAAATTCTAAGGACACAAAGCTTCTTTCAGCTCCTGAATCGAACAATATAGGAGCATAATGGTTGCTTACAGAAATGTTTACCTGTCGCGGCATTTGGATCCTGCCTTGCCTCTTTGGCAGTGATTGCGAGAACACTGAAAGTTTCTGTGGTATGGAATATGGGGCAAATAACACGGGGGTGTTCGTTGCTTCCGCATTCAAAGCAAGCCCACTTCTTTTCTTGCTTATCAGTATATTTGCGGCAATGTATGGAGAGGTGCCCCGACTCGCCACATGTATAGCACACTGGGCAATCCCCGACATGGTAGAGGTAGCATCTGCCGCACTTGGGGTGAGGCCCAGCGTAAATTCGGGGTCCGGCCGTGGGTTTCTTGTCGCGGCTGCTCCTTATTGGCTGATGATTAGCCTTCCGTTTCTTACTCTCCTTTCGCTTGACGGGTGCTGGAGGGAGAAGAAGGTTATCGTTTCGGGAGGTTTCACCTTCCTCCTGTTTAACTGGGGCTGGAAAGGGTAGGGGTTTATCATTTCCGGTAATTCTGGCGTTGATCCCAGCGATGATCCGAGCGATAATGTCGGGAATGGCTGCATTCAGGTGCGTAGCAACCTGTTTAGCTACTAGGTCAGCGTCGCTCCGGTCGAGAGGCATAATTCTACAACGGAGAAAAAGAGGAAACTAGTTTAGAACGCACGAATAGGCGCGAGTGATAAGAAGTTAAATTAATAACCATTAAAAATATAATAAGAGAGTAATAAGGAAGAATAAACAGTACTCGCACGATAATGATATATAGATTCACACAATTGAGACAAGTATGGATAATAAAAGTAGAAATTTCATTCATAAAAATAGAGTCTGTACATAATTCATAAAATAAGAAAAGGTTCGATTACGAGTACAATACAATATAAAATAAGAGCTAGCTTTGAGCCTTGTACATGGAAAAATACGACTTAAGCTTACATTACAATACATAAATAAATGACTAAAGACGCCTCTCTAGAAACATCTTCGCTACGATAACCGCAATCAGGGTTCCCATGACCAAGCATGCGCCAACGAGACGATGCACAGTCCTTGTTGTGGCTTGAGCCGACCCGATGATTCGCATTGACTGCTCCGACAGCTGGTGTGAGGCATCAGAGACTTCACAGAGGAGAAGACCCTGCTGTTGGGCCTCCTCGGAAAGTCCCTGGAGCTCGCGGTGGAGTTGCAGAAACGCTGCTGGTGGGGGGACCGCAAAGTAGGCGGCATCATAGGTCTAGAAGGTCCGGCGTCCGCGGCACGCTGCCTCTCCTCTAGGAACTGTCGCTCCCAATGGTACCGATCCATATTCGGCCTACGCGAAGCACCTGCGTACGGATCTACAAACGACATCAGGGGAGGAGCGGGTCTGGATGGGTCGGGATGCTATCCGACCATCCTATCCGGCAAACGGTCAGGGAGAATGACTTGCTTACGAGCAGTCAATCTCGTTCGGGGTCCATGCTGCTAAGGGGGTGCGGATACAGGCACCGGGGGAGCAGGTGGAAGTACGGTCCTCGGACTGGAGGTACCGATGCTGCTGGAGTAGGCCATGGAGGACTCCTCAGCAGGGTCCGTGGTCTGATGGCGCTGTCTCTCTGAGGCAGCGCGGTCTTCCGAGGCTTCCCTCGAAGAAACGACCCTTGAGAGCGAGCGGGATTGCTATCGTGACGGTGATCGTGAGTGCGAAGAACGAGACATGTCGAATCTGTAAGCAACGAGTTACGTAAGCCTAGGAAAGAAAAATAAAATAATAAAGGAAAGTGCAATGAAATGCATGCACGGGTCAGTCACGTGAGAATCGGGAATCGATAAGACCGAGAATTTTTGACTCAAAAACCGTTAACGATTGCAATTACGTTCCGTTCTTGCATAATTTATTTTGAACTAGGCATGGTTGATCAAGTCATGCATAGTTAAAAACAATCATGCAATTACGGAATTAATACACTAAAGTTTGAACCCGTAAAATGATTTTCCGAAAAGCCTTGGTTATAGTTTGGTTTCGCAAATTTTGAAATTTTTTTAAAACCGTTTTCACTATAACATGTGCTCTCATACCAAGTCTGTCACACCCCGCTAAAGCGGAAACACGAGGTGCGAAGAGCAAAATATCATTACAGGTGTTATAACAAAAGATAACGATTTCAAGTCATTAAAATAGAGATTAAAAGTTTACAAATTCGAAAATACAACCAAGCGTTTAACATGTCAGAATAACGAATACAAGATTAAAGTGTTTAACAATAATTCCCAAAATAATAAGACAAGTCTTTTCCCAATTCGTGTCTCACGTGACCAGCCTGACCCGTCCATGCTATGCATTCCATGCTTACACTTGGTTTCCTGAAACATGAGATAAAGTGTCAACTACATAAAGTAGTAAGTGAGTTACAGTTTTCAAGTTCTCGACAAAGTTTCCGATCAGTATATATATAAGTAATAAGGTTTCTTAAAAGAAAAGAAGCGGAACGGCGCTTGAAATATATATATACTTTAAAAGTTTCACGTGGCATAGAGGTGTAACAACACCTTAATAGTTTGTACAAAGGCAAGTAGAACAATACTTGTAAAATAGTAACTGCGGATTCAATCCCTAAAAGAGTATATGCGTAAATAACGTATCAGATGATTAACATTGTATCAACCTTTTGGCATAATATAACATAAGTGTACACACTAAACCGATTAATCAACCGTGAGGCCCCTTACCCCGCACTATCGACGAGGAGTATTTCTGATCATAGTAATATGTACTTAAGCTGCCGCCTAATCAAGGAACGGTTATTTCCTAAGTATCGATACCCATAGTTACTAAACGGCTTAACAAAGCTAATAGTGTGTGAAGAACTAAAACCGGGAACTAATGTAATTTTGTTTCAAAATGATAGTAGGCACTTATGAATCGCGTTATATTCTCTTCAAGGGTTGAAAACGTATACAAGTAATCATAGTTTGAACCAGTGCCAATATAGGGGCAATCCATTAAGTCAAATAGTACCAATCAGGGCAATAAAACAGTTTACGCATATAAGTTCCAACGTTCATAAAACGTTCCGAGTTCACAAAACAATTAGATCTCATGTTTCCCCCGAAACAATTATTTAAATACAATAAATCAGAGGGGATGTAACTCACGGATTGCGAAGAGTAGTACAAATATGAAAAGAGCGGTCGGAACGTGTCGGGAATCACGAAAACCCTAAAGGAATACCCATATATCGAATAAGTGTCGTTGTTCATGTGTTCAAATGCCATTTTGTATTAGTTAAAGTCTTTACAGTTTGTTCTGGACCAATACGTGACAAATTCGGGCTTAAAGTTACGTTTTACAGCGAATTCGGTAAGATTTCGGGGTCTGATGACAGTTACGCAACGAAACTGTCAGTTTCCAGCGAAACTGACAGGTTGTTTCGGTTAAAAACTCGTTTTCGGCGTCGTAAACTCATATTTGACGGTAAAATTTGATATGTACTTGTAGGTCTTTCAAAAATACAATAAAATAGGCAGTTTATAGTCACTTTTAAGCCACAAAAGTTAGGTTTTATCAATGCCCTGTTTGTATGTAAATGGGTTAAAAATCTCAAATATTTGAAAAATGCATTTTTAGTGGTTAGATCATACATGCAGTACGTTTAATCAATAAAAACAGAGATTTAAAGGAGTTTTACCGAAAGAAATGATGGATGGAGGTTTAAAGCTTCGTTGATGGTGATTTTAGATTCAAAATCGACTGAGACTTCTTGTAATACCCGTTTTAAATGTATCCTTTTGATATCCTTGATTTATGGACGATTTTTTATGGTAAAATATGGTGGTCTGTGACTGATTCTTGCTGTAAATAGTTTATGTGTGTGTGTGTTTGGTGTTTTTAAGCAAAAGAGAAGCCAAAAGAGGAAAATGAGGAAGAAAGGTGTATTTATAGGCCAAGACTGAACTTCTGGTGATTTTTTACGGTCCAATGAGAGTTTGACACGTGGGCAAAAGTCAGAAATCGTTGGACAATCAAAATTCATGCAAACGTGGGAATCAGCACCACAGTTTCGCTAGCGAAACTGTTAGTTTCGTTGGCCAGCAGTTTCGCTGCCAGCGAAACTGGCAGTTACACTGCGAGTCGAAAATCGTTTTTGTTGCTGTTTAAGTATTTTCGTTAGTTTCCAGTTTGCGTTTTGTTTAGGGATGAACTTAGGCAAGTTCATTAAGCGTTTTCTTGGTATAATGGTCCATTTATAGGTTCCGGTATTGATTCCGACACAAACACGTTCACAGTAACAGTACGGTTAAGAACGAGAACAGATTCACAAGGATATAAGTACAAAGTTTCACCTGAAAATTAGACGGTTGTCACATCTATTCAGACGAGCTTGAAAGCTCAGATATTTTGGGCACAACATGAGGCATTGACGGAGGATCGTGTTAAGGATGAGCGGTTGTTTGGTTTAGCTCGGCAGTTAGAGCCAAAGGATGACGAAGTTCTTTATTTTATGGATCGTATTTGGGTCCCGGTTGGCATTCGTCAGTTGATTTTGGACGAGGCTCATAAGTCCAACTATTCTGTTCATCCTGGTTCTAACAAGATGTATCAAGACTTTAAAGAGTTTTATTGGTGGCCTGGTATAAAACAGGAAATTGCTGAGTATGTTAGTAGATGTTTGACCTGTTCGAAAGTCAAGATTGAGTATCAGAAGCCATCTGGCTTCTTCATCAGCCGAAGATTCCGGAGTGGAAATGGGAGCGCATTACCATGGATTTTATTACGAAGCTTCCTAGATCTTCCAGTGGTTATGATAGTATTTGGGTCATCATTGATCGATTGACGAAGTCTGCTCACTTTCTACCGATTAGAGATAATTATCAATTAGAGAGACTTGTCTGTTTGTATATAGCCGAGATCGTGTCTAAACACGGTGTACCCATGTTGATTATTTCAGATAGTGATGATCGATTTACTTCACGGTTTTGGCATTCCTTTCAGAGTGCTTTGGGTAGGACTTTGGATATGAGCACTGCTTATCACCCGCAGTCAGATGGTCAGAGAGAGAGGACCATTCAGACTTTAGAGGATATGTTTCGTGCTTGTGCGGTAGACTTCGGTGTCAGTTGGGATGTACATTTGTCATTGATCGAGTTCTCATACAACAACAATTTTCATACGAGTATTGGTTGTGCACCGTTTGAGGCTTTGTATGGCCATAAGTGTCGATCACCTGTGTGTTGGGCAGAGATTGGAGACAGTCAGGTTACTGGTCCAGAGATTATTAAGGAGACTACTGACAAGATCTTCAAGAGTAAGGAGCGGTTGGTGGCTGCTAGAGATCGACAGAAGAAGTATGCAGATAGATGTAGGAAACCTCTTAATTTCAGTGTTGGGGATATGGTTTGGTTGAAAGTATCTCCGTGGAAAGGGGTTGTCCGCTTTGAGAAGCGCAGCAAATTGAGTCCGAGATATATGGGTCCGTGTAAGATTTTAGCCCGTGTCGGTCCAGCTACGTACAAACTTGATTTTCCACCAGAGTTGAGCAGCGTGCATAATGTTTTTCACATTTCTCATTTGAAGAAATGTCTCGCTGATGATTCATTGTTGGTTCCGTTAGAGAAACTTCAGACTTATGATAAGCTTCATTTTGTTGAGGAGCCGATGGAGATCACAGACCGTGACGTTAAGTATCTGCGACAGAGTAGGATTACCATTGTTAAAGTTCGTTGGGATTAGAGACATGGAGTTGAGGTTACTTGGGAGCGCGAGGACGAGATGCAGAGGAAGTATCCCCATCTCTTTTCCGGAGGTAGTACCTAGTGATAATTTCGAGGACGAAATTCTTTTTACTTGGGGAGACTGTGACAACCGCGTTTTTGAGGTACTATTTCGGTGTTCCACTTATCGTTTTATTTATCGATGTTTTTGTTTTTGACCCTATTATTATTATTTGTTATGTCGTTTATCACGCTTATTTGTTTAGACGGGTTTATATTATCGTTTTTTCCTTCGTGACGAAAATGTTTAGTAGCTAGTAGATATAAGTATGCTCGTAAGATAAGTTGGGGTGTATTATGCCTTCGTTAATATGATTAAGATTAACGTTAAAAACATATTACAAAGTTAGTCCTTTAACGAGGTTAACGTTAAGTTCATTGCAAATTCAGTCCTTTTTAACGAGCAGTTAACAGAAGTTAACGGGAAAAGGACTGCGTCGCAGTCACTATGGACTACGACGCAGTCGGGGTTCGGACACTATGGACTGCAACGTAGTCTGCTCTTGGACAGAAAAGGTTAAAACCCCCTTTTCCACTTTTCTTGAGATTCTACAACTACAAACACGTAATTTTGAACTGAATCTTTCCTATAATGGTCCATTTGATCTAGATTCAGATCTCACAAACACTTCCCATCATCTCTCATACCAATTTTGTAACTTTACATCTTCACCATCTTTTCCTTTTCATTTCTATCATTTCACCAACTCAAAATCTCTCATTTCCCTCTCAAAATTCCAGAAAATATGAACCAAATAATTAACACATAAGTGAATTTTACAAGAGTAGAAGAATTCTTCCATCCCTTTCATCACCATCTCAATTGTTTATCACCATTTGGTAAGTGGTTTCCAACAAAATCTTACCTTCTCTATCTTTCTTTTTCTTCTTTGTTTATGTTGAGAATTCTAACATAAACCTTGTGTATTCTTGCAAGGATTTGTCCTCCATCTTCACCTTTATTTTCGGATTTTTGTTCACCATCATGGAAACTTCACCATCTTGAAGTTTGGTAAGCAAAACATCATTAATTTATTCATCTTTTCTTATTCCTAAAAGCTTCTATTCTAACAAGTGGTGTATTTGTTGGGATTAGAACTTAGTTAAAATAGTTTTAATTTCTTTAATACTGCTCTTAACTACTGCTGTGAAGGTACTGCTCAATTACTACTGACCAAAGCAGTTAATACGGAAGGAAGACAAGTTGCTACTGCAATTGAAGTAAATACGGAAGACATTATTACTACTGCTTTACATTACTAATGTTGTTCAACATTATTACTACGGAGCTGTTTCTACTGCAACATACTTGCCATGCAAGTTTAGAATAGAATTAAAATTGTAGTTAGATTGTATTTCTATATTGATAGATGTAGTTTCCTAGTTTAGCTAGGTTAGCCTCAAGGTCTATAAATATAGATCCTTGTAATTGATAGAAAACACGTTATATTGATAATTTTTATTAATTCAATTGAGGCTTATAATTCGACAAACTTATTGTTCTTCATTGTTTAATTTACAATATTGTTTGATTCGAATAACTTGTTAATATCAAAGTGTTCAATCCGCTGCTGAACTTCTTTGATAGATCAAGATCTTACAAAGACAAGTTTAAGGTTTATCAAACGTTATTTGATCCTAACAAGTGGTATCAGAGCACAGGAGGTGCTTTAGATCCATTGATCTTCAAGTTTAAGAAGTCTCATACAGAAGAATTCAATTTACAACATGACTGACGTTCTAGTCAACAAGGTTCCAGTTCTCAACAGTAATGATTTTGATTTATGGAAGCTATGCATTAAGCAGCATATATTGTTGTCTGACTACACAGTATGGGATGTTATCGTCAATGGCAACAAAGAAGTACAAAACCTTGCAGCTGATGGTAGACCTGGTGAAGTTATTCATCCTATAACTGATAATGAAAGAAGAGAAAAGCAAATCGAGATAAAGGCTTTAAGTATTCTTCTTATTGCAATTCCAAACGAGTATCAGTCACAATTTGAAGGGTACACCGATGCTAAATCTCTATGGAAAGCCTTGGAGAAAAGGTTTAGTGGAACAAAGATCACTAAGAAGAATAAGAAGGCTCTACTCAAGCAAGAGTATGAGAATTTCAAAGCTTTGAAGGAAGAACGAATGACACAGACATTCGACAGATACAAGAAGCTAACAGGAGAACTTGGAAGTACTGGAGTAAGGATTGATAAGGATGATATCAATCGTAAATTCATCAGATCTCTTGGTGAAGAATGGGTTATCTACACAGTCTCCTACATACAAGGAGATGTATTGGAAGAGATGGAGCTGGATGATCTTTACAACGATCTAAGAGTGTTTGAAGCAGAGGTGGAAGCAAAGAAGCCTAGCAGTAGCAGCACTAACAACTTGAATACTTCCTTGATCACTTCATCTGCTAGAACAACTCGACAGGGTGATGGAGAAGAATTGACTTTTGAAGCATTCATATCACAAAGCTCATGTCTAACCAATGAAGAATTGAAGCAGATCCACCAAGATGATTGGGATGAGATAGATCTAAAGTGGCATATGGCCATGCTATCTTTAAGAGCAAGGAGATTTGTTCAACGGACTGGGAGAAGATTCAATCCCAGAACCAATGATCGTGTTACCTTTGACAAGAATAAGGTAAAGTGTTATGACTGCGGAGAGCCAGGACACTTTGCCAGGGAGTGCAAGAATAAATCAAAGAGTAACAATTCTAGGAACACTCAAGACACTAAATCCACATCATTAATTACACATGATGTATTTGGGTATGATTGGTCTGATTTAGCAGAAAAAACCAGTCAAAACAGGGCTTTAATGGCAGTAATTATTGAAGATACACCTGTTTCTACTGTGACGGTTTCTACTGTTGACCATGCATGCATTACTACTAATAGTGGTGTTTCTGCTGATCAAGTTTCTACTGCTGCTCTTGAAGATGTTTTTGGATACGATTGGGATGAAGACACTCCAAAAACAACTGAAGAATCAAACCTCATCCAATCTCTGATGGCCATCGATTCCTCCTCTAAGGAAGCAGCTGAGGTAAATGCTAAACTTTGTTCTAATGAGTGTAAAGAAGTTGCGTCTAAATATAGAAGTCATAACCAATTGCTTTGTGACTCCATTAAGACCTTAGAAGAACAAAGGAGGTCATCTGCTAGGGGGATAGAAAACCTAGAAAACCAAATTAAATCTTATAAAATTAACGAGTCAAGTATGATGAAAAGATTAAATTGGTAAAATGGCAAAGAGATGACCTACTAGTTAAACTTCAGAATGCTAGGGAACAGATAAAACGTTTAATGGAGGAAAAAGATAAAGTTGAATTAAATGTAGGGAAATAAGAACATGCTTCAAAATCTGTTAATGACCTAATTCAACAACAAATCCATGAAAAAATCAAATCAGGATTAGGTTATAAAGAAGTAGCCCCACCATTTAATCACAACTATATCCCTCGAACTCTAGATGCTCCTAGAATTCCAATCACCCAGACACCTCCAAAAGAATCATTTAAAGTTGTTCCAATCAACTATGATGAAGTTCTAATAGAGGATGTTGATGAAGAAAGTGACCAAGAGATAGAAGAACACTTGACCAAAACAGAAGAAGTTAAACAACCAAATTCACAGAGTCCAGTGTCAAAAGAACCCACTAAAAAGAAGGATTGTGAATGCAACTGTTGTAAATACACTGATGGTCAACGAGAAAAGATTAAAACCTGGATTCACATAGGAAGAAGAGGAAATCAACAAAACAAAAATCAGTTGAAAACTCAAAAGGGTCAAATTCCTAAGAAACAAGTTAAATCATGTTTTATCTGTGGTAAATCTAATCATTATGCCAAAATCTGTTATTACAATCCTAAAAACCCAAAGAAAGAGGCTCAAAAATAACACAGGGGGTTGGGGTATATTGGCAAGGTTGACCATCATGATAAGAAAACCAAACCATCACTTGTAAGAAAACCTGCTTTGAACACTAGTAATGGAGTTTCTACTACAAAGAAGAACTCTGTTAATACTGCCTCAAGCAACAGAAGTGTTAACAAAAATAATTTCAACAACAGTTGAAACAAGATTAATACTGCTAAACAACCTTTTGTTAATACTGCACGTGTTAATACTGCTAAACGAAATAGTATTAATACTGCACGTGTTAATACTGCAATAAGTAACTCTGTTACTGCTGCAAGTATTAATACTGCACATCAAAAGATTGTTAAAACAATACATGTTCCTACTGTTAAAACAAAACCTGTTAATACTGTTAAAGTTCAAAAGGCTAAAATCTTTAAACAAGTATGGCAACAGAAAGTCAAAGTAACTCAACCACCTACTCCACCTGATTTCACAAACCTAGTTTAGAGGAAGGTGAATTTCTTTGATGAGATGGGCAAACCCAGGTCAACTTTGGCTTGGGTCCCCTTCATAAACTAACTTTCTTGTTTATGTGCAGGTTCAGCCAACAAAAGAAATTGAGAGTAGTTGGCATCTAGATAGTGGCTGTTCCAGGCACATGACAAGCAACATTGCTTGCCTTCAGAACTTTGAAAAGTTCAACGGAGGTTATGTTGCCTTTGGAGGAAATCCAAAAGGAGGAAATATTACTAGAAAAGGGTCTGTAAGCAATGGAAGAATCAGCTTCAAGGATGTCTTCTATGTGCAACAACTAAAGTTTAATTTGCTAAGTGTCTCTCAAGTCTGTGATGAGAAGAACACAACCATCTTCACTGCATCTGAATGCATAATAATGAAGCATGGATATGTTATTGATGAGAGCATGATCCTACTCAGGACTCCAAGAAAAGACAATATCTATTTCTTTGACATGTCCAAGGTCCAACCACATGCAGCTGAAGCTTGATTTGTCTCCAAAGAAACTCTAGATGAATCCACTCTATGGCACACACGAATGTGCCATATGAACCACAAGAACATCAACGAGTTGGTGAAATCTAACTTAGTAAGAGGACTGCCCAACAAGCAATTCTCTTTGGATGACAACTTTGTAGCTTGTTTGAAGGGAAAGCAACACAAGACTTCTCACAAGTCCAAGGAAATCAACACCATTGATACTCCTACCCATTTTCTCCATATGAACTTATTTGGACCAACCAATGTGAAGAGTATTACTAAGAAGTCATACTGCCTAGTGATTACTGATGACTACACAAGGTACACATGGGTGTATTTTCTGGCAACTAAAGATGAGACCAGTCAAATTCTCATCTCATTCATCACAAGAGGGGAACACCAAATCAATTTGAAGGTGAAGAAGATTCGGTGTGACAATGGAACAAAATTCAAAAACCAAGTGATGAATGAATTCTGTAAGAAGAAGGGAATAGAGAGACAATTCAGTGCTGCAAGAACTCCACAACAGAATGGGGTAGCTGAAAGACGAAATAGAACTCTAATTGAAGCTGCTAGAAGTATGTTGATGACTCCAACTTACTTGTGTTCTTCTGGGCAAAAGCAGTTAATACTGCATGCTATGTGCAGAATAGAGTTCTCCTAGTCAAGTCTCAAAACAAGACTCCATATGAGCTCTTACACAAGAAACAACCTTTGATAAGCTTCTTGAGAGATTTTGGGTGTCCTTGTACTATTCTCAACTCAAAGGTATATCTTGGCAAGTTTGAGATCAAAGCGGATGTGGGATACTTTGTGGGATACTCTTCACAAAGCAAAGCATATCGGGTATACAATCAAAAGTCAAGCATTATTGAAGAAAGCTCCAATGTTACATTCAATGAAAACACCCCCAACACAAAGGGTCAAGGGCCAAATTGGCTTTTTGATTTGGATGCATTAACTAAATCCTTAAATCTTGACTTTCAATCATCCGCATCAATTCCTACTGCTCAAGTTCCTACCGCTTCAGCAAATCCTGTTAATACTGACTCAGTTAATACTGAATCAGTTTCTACTGCTATCCCTCCAATCATTGGTACTGACAGATTCGATGTCATGGAATACATCTATCTTCCAATTTCAACTGTTGACCCTCTCAATCTGTATGACACAATTGACAAAGTAGTAGGAGAGGAGGCATGGCAACAGGAAACTCCTGAAGAACAACCTCTACAAGATGAAGAAGTTCCAGCTACAACAACTGACAAAGAAGAGGAACAAAGCCTTAATGAAATTCCACCATTGGTAGAGGAGAATGAAGATGAGGTTGAAGTCCCAGCTGCTGAAGAAGTTGAAGATAGTGATATTGAAATGACTACTCCAAAGAGCACTACTTCAACCTCTAGTAATTTCCATGGCTATGCAATGCTTGACATCAATGATACCAATTTGGGTGTAGATTTAAGAATTGAGAAGATTCCTTCTTCCCGTATTTCAAAGAACCACCCTCCCTCACAAATAATTGGTAACTTTGACATTTCCATGGAGACAAGGAGCCACACTAAGCCTCCAAAGGATCCACTAAAGGACATAAACACTTGTTTATTTGCCTATTTCCTTTCACAAATGGAACCCAAGAAGATTCAAGAAGCCCTTCTAGACCCACACTGGATAGAAGCCTGTCAAGCAGAATTACTTCAATTTAAAATTCAAGGTGTTTGGGATTTGGTTCCATTGCCAAGAGGGAAGAAAGTGATAGGAATAAGATGGATCTTCAGAAACAAGAAGGATGAAAGAGGGATAGTCATCAAAAACAAAGCAAGACTGGTAGCTCAAGGCTATACTCAAGAAGAAGGGATAGATTATGAAGAAATCTTTGCAACAGTAGCAAGAATAGAAGCCATCAGACTCTTTCTCGCCTTTGCCTCTTTCATGGGATTCAAAGTCTTTCAAATGGATGTGAAGAGTGCTTTCCTCTATGGAGTAGTAGAAGAGGAAGTTTATGTCAGACAACCACCAGGATTTGAGGACCCTCAAAATCCTCACCTGGTATACAAATTGGACAAAGCTCTATATGGGCTTCATCAAGCACCTAGAGCATGGTATGACACTCTTTCTGACTATCTTCTCAAGAACAACTTTCAAAGAGGAACCATTGACAAGACCCTCTTCTTCAAAAAGACTCATTCTGATATCCTTCTAGTCCAAATATATGTGGATGGCATCATCTTTGGCTCCACCAAAGATGCTTTGTGCAAAGAATTTGAACAGTTGATGCATACAAAGTTTCAAATGAGTTCAATGGGATAACTCACATTCTTTCTAGGCCTCCAAGTCAAGCAGAATACTGATGGCCTCTTCATCAGCCAATCAAAATATGTCAAAGATATTCTCACCAAGTTTGGAATTCTAGAAGCAAAGGTGGTCAACACACCCGTAGAAACTCACAAACAACTGACTGCAGATCTTGAGGGGGAGGATGTAGACATTCACAACTACAGGTCAATGATAGGTTCACTTATGTACCTCACAACTTCAAGACCTGACATCATGTTTGGAGTTTGTTTTTGTGCAAGATATCAAACCAGACCCAAGAAGTCTCATCTCATTGCAATCAAGAGAATATTTCGTTACTTGAAGGGCAAACCTACCTTAGGCCTATGGTATCCTAAAGAGTCACCTTTTGATTTAATTGCTAATACTGATAGTGATTATGGTGGTGAAAATTTAGACAGGAAATCCATAACAGGAGGATGTCAATTCATAGGCTCAAGACTGGTATCTTGGCAGTGCAAAAAGCAAACAACGGTTTCTACTTCTTCCACAGAAGTTGAATACATTGTTGCAGCAAGTTGTTGTGCTCAAGTGTTGTGGATACAAAATCAAATGATGGATTATGGATACTCATTCATGAACACTCCCATATTCATATACAACCATAGCACCATCAGCATAATCAACAATCCGGTGAAGCACTCCAAGACAAAGCACATATAGATACGCTATCACTTCATAAGAGACTGCAATGAAAAGAAGTTGATACATGTTGAGAAAATCCATACTGATAATCAGCTTGCTGATCTTCTCACAAAAGCTTTTTATGTGGGAAAATTTACATTCTTGATTACCAGTATTGGCATGATCAACATGGATTAACCATCTTAATTTATCTCTTATTATATCTCATGTAAAGTCCCTTCGAGAAAAGCAGTGGTAACCTTAATATAAATCAAGTGCCTTACTTTTTAGTATTGCTCTATGTTACTACTGCAAGATTAACAGTAGAAATAGATTTTGACTAAAGTTTTATTAGTACGGCAAAATTTTCATTACTACGGGAAGGTTTAACTACAACTGCCCTTAGTTTTGTTAATACTGCTGGAATAGTTAATAACTGGAGAGTAATATCTATTACTACTGCCAGACCAGTTAATACTGCCGTCATTACTACTGTCATTAACTTAATTACTATAGTCATTATCTGTTAATACTGCAATGATTAGTACTGTAGAGTTTTCTTAATTAATAAGATTACTCTGTTAATACTGCGTTGAAAAGTCAAACCTCAACTTGTAACTAACTTTTAACACGTGGTGTTTTGTGACTGGACCTCAATTTAAATCTTCGGCGCGTGTTCAACAATTTTTGACACGTGGAAACACACGACTGCACCGTTATTTTTAATCATAACCCGCATCTAATCCAACTCGCCAAGTTGTTATAATCTTTCGCATATAAATAGGGTTCTAATTTAATCTTTAATTTTTTACCGTTAATCTCAAGAACCCTAAATTGATAAAAAGTTACCGTTACAAGTACAAAATCTAAGTTTTCTTCCACTGTTTGATTAAAATCTTTCAAATTACTAACAATGGCTGATCTTCAATTCTACGAAAGCCATAATATGGTAGCATGTTTCATTAAGAACAAATAAAATGAGGATTTTCATCCCATTATTGATTTCTTGAAGCAGTCACACATCAAATTCGCTCTAACGGTTAGCCCTGAGTTACATGAAGATCATATTAGAGGTTTTTGGAATACTGCAATGGTAGCTTCTGTGGGAGAAGTACCAGTGATCAAGGCCACAGTAGATGGCAAAGAAATCATAGTTTCAGAAGCTACTATACACAATCATCTTCACTTTCAAGATGAAGCAGGTATAAGTGATTTAATGAGCGAAACAATTTTTGAAAACTTCAGACAAATGGGGTATGAGGGGGACCTAAACACTTCAACTTTTCTAAAAGCAAAATTGTCCCCCCAGTGGAAGTACTTGTTGCATACTTTGCAACAATGTCTTTCCCAAAAACGAACTGGGTAGAATGAGGGTAGTCTTTCTTTGGCAACTGCCATGGTATGTTTGGCCACAAACCAAACATATAATTTTTCAAACCTTATTTTTTATGGATTGCTGTGGAACTTCGCAAATCCTAAATATAAATTTTTAATGTATCCAAGGTTTCTACAGCACATCATTAACTGTGAAATCAGAGATCTAACTAGATCTCAAAATGTTTTTCCTGCCCATGCTCATACTAAAAAGGTTTTTTCAAATATGAGACGGGTATATAAAGGTTTTTCTGCTAATGTTACACCATTGTTCTCAACAATGATGGTGGGAACAAGTTCTACTGCAGATGAGAGACGAGTGACTTCACCTCTGTCTCAACCCCCATCTGATCCTCTTAATACTGCAAGTACCTCTGCAGTTTCTACTACAAGTACTGCACCCATTATCCCAGAGGTAACAACTACAGTTTCTACTGCAAGTGTTCCTCCAGTAACTACTGTGAGTTCTTCTCCAGTTTTAACTGCACCAGTCATCACTATTGTGACTCCACCATCTGTTTCTACACCTCACTCACCACCACCCATTGTTGCAACTTTCTCTAGAAAAGCTAAGAGGGTTCCTCAGCCTCTTCAGCTTCAAACTTCCCCACTTTTAAAATTCAGACAAAGGGAAACCATTGAGCAGTCCCCCATGCTCCCTGAGGTGGTCATTAAGGAGGGGGAAGACCATTTGGGAAGGGCTCACACTACTGGTGTCCTTACTTCTCATAGTGAGGCCTAGGACAGTGTGCACATAACTAAGACCCAATCCAAGGCAACACTATCCTTTGATGCTGCTTTGTGTGGCATCTTTGGAAGGTGGTCCCGGGTGCCAAGAAACCATGGGGGAGGGACATGCTTCTGCAGGGCAGAAGGGTCCCTCTACATCCGATGATCAACCACCTGTTGGTACTCAACACGCAAGGGGTGAGGATAGATATAACTATTCTCCACTGGAATTGATGGAATCTTGTGCCTCATTCTTTCTTAGAGTTGAAAAACAAGGGGAAGACCTTGCAACTTTAACCACATTGGTCCATACTCTGGTTGAGCAGCAGAAACAATTGCAAGAATTTTTGATGAGAAAGCCAACAACCAGGAGCATTGGTACATCTCTAGGTCCATCCAGCTCTTCTTCTTCTTCGGATGACAACCCCCCTGCTGACAAAAAGGGGGAGAAAGAAATGGAAGATATTTTGTCCACAGAAGATGATGTTGAGGTTAAGGGGGAGGAGATAGAAAGAAAAAGTGATGACACAGTTATAACTGCCACCTTAGAGCCAGAAGCAGAAGATGAATTAGAGGTGGAAGGAAAAAAGATGGTGATTGATGAAGAAGTTGAGAAGAAGGAGCATAGAGTTGAGGGGGAGCAGGAGCAGGAGATTGAAAATCAAGAAGAATTAATTACTACTGCACAAATTGATGAAGTCATAATTACTGCTGCAGAGTTTGTTACTACTGCCCCTCCAATTTCTACTGAAGATCTAATTGCTACTGCTCCTATTATTGTTTCTACTGAAGGAGTTAATAATACTGAAGATCCAGTTCCTACTGCCAGTTCTATTACTACTGATCTTCCAGTTTCTACTGCAACTCCAACAATATCAATTCCTATGGGTGAAGCTCCAACTGCAATCTTCACTGAAGCAACAACAATTACTACTGCTACATCAATTTCTACTGTTGATGAAGAAGTTGTTGTTGCAGAACTCTTAAAGTTAGAAAGAAGCAAGATACTTGAACAAAGGAAGATAGAGAAAGCTTCACTGCCCAAACAAAAAGGAGTGGTTATACTTGTAGCACCTGACAGCACCAAATTGGTAGAAGGAGTAGATTTTGTACAAGACCCTTCAAGACCAGCATGTATAAGACCAATCATCCCTCCTCACAGATCTTACATTCCAAAACCTATTGCAGAAACCAACAGAAAAGGCTAATGGAAAGAAGGTTATGGTTGATGAAAGTGATAAAGAGAAGCAAAAGAAAAAGAAAGAAAAAGAGGAGAAGCTAGCTGACTTTGCTGCTTTCCAACTTGCTGCTGAAGACTTGGATGTGGGAATTGATCTAGCAACCATTGTGGACATACACACCAAGCTTCAAATTGCTGAAATGGAGAAGATAAAGAAGTTGAGAGAAGAAGAGTTAGCATTAAAAGATGAGCTAGAAAAGGAGATGGTTGAATTAGCTCAAGTTGAAAGAGAGAAGAAAAGAAAAGCTTCAAAGCAACAATCCACTCAAGAAAAGCTTGCAGGGGATAGGCAAAAGTTCATATCATACTTAAAGTCCAAAGGCTACAATGGAAAATCATTGGGGCCAATGAAGATTGGGAACTTACTTGCCTTAGTGGAGAAAGAAAGGAAAACAGACTCTCAGAAGAACATTCAACTCCCTAAACAGCAAGATCAACAACAATATGAGTTGGAGAGGTCTTTGAAGAGAGCACATGAAACAGGAAGACTCATGTTTGATGCTGAAGGAAGGGAGATTCATAATCCATTTTCTCCAGTTAAGCCAAATCCTACTGAGTAGCTGAAGAGGAAAAAGTCTTGTTCTACAAGAGTTCATCAGAAGAAACAAAGAATAGAAGAAATTCCTACTTCAACTACTACTGCTCATGGAAGTCCAACTGTTCAAATCAAGAAGGAACCAGTCATTGTTGAAGAAAAGGAAGATGATATTGAAATATCTGAAGATGACTGTTCTGCCTTGATTATACAAGAAGAAGGACTTAGGATAGAGCCACTAGATGTTGAGCTTCCTCAGATCATTGACTGGGAGTATACTGGTGGGCCAAACAAAACAGAGTATGTGGTAACCAGAAAAGACAAGTCCAAAACTATTGTTCCAGCCTTTCACAGAATGGTCAGAGACTTCTCAAGAGATGATCTGGAGTGTGTCTATCTTATTGGGAAAATTAAGTATTCATATTCTAGAGGAGAAAGCTCTGGAGTAGACATGGCTATTGATTGGTTAAATGGAATGTTTGAACCAGATGTTGAGAAAGTTAGTCCTGCATTCAAGAAAGGAGGTCCAAACAATCCTTTGATTAAGTGGTATATCTATGAAAGAAGTGGTACTTATTCTATAGTTAGAACACATGGTCCAATGGAGTTCTATCTAGTTGATAAGAAGTATGCCTTAGGGTTGAGGAATCTAAAGGAACTGATCAAGGTTAGATTACATGGTCTTGTGCCTTCCATGATGGCACATGAGTTAGTTTGGAGAATCATGATGCAGTTCAATGAAGAGTTAGCAAAGGAAGCAGCAGAAAAGAAGAACTTAAATGATAAATGATAATGTTTTGTAATTGAAGTAGTTAAAATGTGTATAAAAACTTGTACTTTCGATGTTTATAAAAGTTCAAGTTAAGGGGAGATTGTTGGGATTAGAACTTAGTTAAAATAGTTTTAGTTTCGTTAATACTGCTCCTAACTACTGCTGTGAATGTACTGCTCAATTACTACTGACCAAAGCAGTTAATACGGAAGGAAGACAAGTTGCTACTGCAGTTGAAGTTAATTCGAAAGACATTATTACTACTGCTTTACATTACTACTGTTGTTCAACATTATTACTACGGAGCTGTTTCTACGGAGCTGTTTCTACCGCAACATACTTGCCATGCAAGTTTAGAATTGAATTACAATTGTAGTTAGATTGTATTTATATATTGATAGATGTAGTTTCCTAGTTTAGCTAGGTTAGCCTCAAGGTCTATATATATAGATCCTTGTAATTGATAGAAAACACGTTGTATTGATAATTTTTATTAATTCAATTGAGGCTTATAATTCAACAAACTTATTGTTCTTCATTGTTTAATTTACAATATTGTTTGATTCGAATAACTTGTTAATATCAAAGTGTTCAATCCGCTGCTGAACTTCTTTGATAGATCAAGATCTTACAAAGACAAGGTTAAGGTTTATCAAACGTTATTTTATCCTGACAGTATTTTTGTGTTGGAACTTTGATTCTCACCACCACCACCTTTGGAACACTTTTCTGGGTTATATTCCGTTGTCGATTTTCTGGCGATTTTGGTTGATTTTGCGGAGGTCTTCGGTACTCTTTAATTAATCCTTAAATATCTTTTCGTTTTCTTAAAATTTACTAATTTCATCTAAGTATTATATAAATGGAGGAATATGGTTAAAATGGAAGAAAACATATATTATTAACATATTAAACATGTTATCTACATATAATAAGTTTTTGGATATTAATGACATAAAAATGGTATAATGTGAAAGTAAACTTTTAGAACTAGAAATCATAAGTAATTCTGTTGAGCAAATGCTATACGCATTTTCAAATCTGGTTTAATATAGATTCCTAATGCACGTGCTCGAGCCGATTGCTGGTTTTCTTTCCTACTCAATGCATCTGCTACGACATTTGATTTACCAAGATGGTACTTAATATCATAGTCGTAGTCGCCAAGGAGTTCTAACCATCTCCTCTATCTCATGTTGAGTAGTTTCTGATCTAGGTTATGTTGTAAGCTCATATGATCAGTGAATACGGTGCATTTGGTTCCGTATAGATAATGTCTCCAGATTTTAAGGGCAAAGACTACTGCTCCTAGCTCTAAGTCATGCATAGTGTAATTGACTTCATGTTTCTTAAGTTTACGAGATGTATACGCTATAACTTTTCTTCGTTGCATTAATACACAACCTAAACCTTGGTTAGATGCGTCACAGTATACAACGAAGTCTTCATTCCCCTCGGGAAGAGATAGAATAGGAGCATTCCACAATTTTGTTTTTAAGATATCGAAAGCTCCTTCTTGTGCATCTCCCCAATTGAATTTCTCGTTCTTTTGAGTTAAACTTGTCAATGGTTTGGCTATCTTAGAGAAATTTTGAATGAATCGTTGATAATATACAGCCAATCCTAAAAATGAGCGGATTTATGTCGGACTTTTAGGAGTTTCCCATTTCTCTATAGCCTCAATTTTTGATGGATGAACATGAATTCTGGATCCATTGACTACATGACCGAGAAATTTTACTTCACGCAGCCAAAATTCGCACTTAGAAAATTTTGCATAAAGTTGTTGTTCTTTGAGTAATTCTAACAACAATTTCAAGTGCTATGTGTGATCTTCTTTGGTACGGGAGTATATTAGAATGTCATCAATGAATACGATAACGAATTTGTCTAGATATGGTCGGCACACTCTATTCATTAAATCCATGAATATAGTCGGTGCATTTGTGAGTCCAAATGGCATTACCAGGAACCTAAAGTATCCATATCTAGTACGGAATACGGTTTTTGGAATATCATCTTCAGAAACAAGGACTTGATGATATCCAGATCTTAAATCGATTTTTGAGAAGTAGGTTGCGCCTTGGAGTTGGTCGAAAAGATCGTCGATTCGTGGAAGAGGGTATCGATTTTTAATAGTTAATTTATTCAAGTCACGGTAATCGATACACATACGAAATGATCCATCTTTCTTTTTAACGAATAGAATTGGTGCACCCCAAGGTGACGAGCTGGGTCGAATAAAACCTTTATCTAGTAATTCTCAAATTTGATCTGATAACTCCTGCATCTCTGTTGGACCTAATCTATATGGCGTCTTTGCCACTCGTGCTGCTCCTGGAATCAATTCGATCCTAAATTCTACCTGTCTCTGAGGTGGTAGACCTGGCAGTTCTTCGGGAAATACTTCTGGGTAGTCTTTAACTATCGGTATGTCCTTAAGGTTCGCTTCATTTGCTTGTTTGTCTTTTATGTTTACTAACAATGCAAAGCAACCTTTATTCAAATACTTACGCATCTTCATTACCGATATAAATTTTGAAGTTTGTCCCCGCCTGTCACCTTGTATTATTAGTTCTTTACCATCCTCTACTGGCATACGAATCGTTTTATCTAGGCATAATATCTTTGCATCTTGAATGGTCAACCAATCCATTCCTACTACTACGTCGAAACTTTTAAGCTCTATAGGAATCAGATCTATTTTGAAACAATGATCAGCTAAAGTCAAAGTACAATTCTTAATTACGTCTTTAGCTTGATATTCCTGACCATTAGCGTATTCTACCATGAACTTTTCACTTAAAGGCTCGGTTTCTAATGCAATCAAAGGTCTAAATTCTAGAGATACAAAACTTCTATCTGCGCCTGAATCGAATAATACTGAGGCATAATAGTCGTTAATTAGAAATGTACCTGCAACTACTCGGGGGTCATGTCTTGCTTCATCACCTCCTATTACGAAGGCTCTGCCACGGCCTTGTCCCCTATTGTTGCCCCTTTGATTGTTCTGATTTTGGTTTCGTTTTTGGGAGTCAGTTTTGATTACGATTCTGGTTTGGATTTTGGTCACGAATCAATTTTGGACAGGTGTTACGGTAGTGTTCCCTACTACCGCATTCAAAACAATCGCCACGACGAGGCCTCTCATTTTGTTGTGGCCTTTCCGCTTGTCGCGGTCTTTCAATCTGTTGTTGCCTTTCTGCCTGCTGCGGTCTCATGTTCATTACGCTACACTGTTGAGTCTCCTGTCCAAGACTGTTGCAATTTGTACATGATCGACAATTTCCAATGTGATGATACCCACACCTATCGCACTTTGGTAGTTTTCCTTAATAGGCGGTATTCTCAGCCATCACTACTCCATAGTTTCTTACCGTTTTAACCTTCTTGTTAAAACGATCCTTTTTGTTTCCAGATGTTTCATCAACTTTTCGCTTCCCCTTAGCATCCTCTTGGGCCAGCAACGACACACCTCTGTTCCTTATCCAATCTTGAGTTATGCGGGTAGACAAACTCACAGTATGCTGCATTGTGATTGGATCGGCAGCTGTCACCATAGCCCTGATCTCAGGTGAAAGTCCCCAAATATAATGCTCGATTCGTTTCTCCTCAGGGGTTACCAGTTCAGGTACTAAATTAGCTAGCTCGTGAAATCGAGCAGTGTATGAGTCGATGTCGGTCCCGACCATAGAATGGTGCCAAAGTCCGTTCTTAAGTTTCTTTAAAACCTCTTTAGGACAATAATCAACTATTAGCAGTTCTTTGAATCTCTCCCATGTCATACTATAGGCAACGTCATGTCCTTGGACTTGTAGTTGGTTGTTCCACCAAGTTAAAGCTCGACCCTGAAGCATACAGGAGGTAAATTCCACTTTGCGATTATCAGCGCACTGGCTGATCCTTAGTACCACCTCCATGCTTTCAATCCAACGGGATAATCCTATGGCACCCTCGGTTCCATGGAATTCTTTTGGTCTACAAGATATAAAGGTCTTATAACTACACCCTTGGTTATTCCCTTGGTTATTGTTTCGTTCATTGTTATTTTCATTCCCACGTTTTCATCCTTGATTAATGTCCGCATTGATTCGAGCAATGAGTCCAGGTAATGCCTCATTCAATCGATCATTGATTTGCTGGGCAATGTAGTCAGCGTTGCGATCAACCATTTTCCTACACAAGAGAGGACTCGTGTTTAGGGTTTTGATACTTTTTCACTTTAGAATCAAACAACGATAAATAACAAGAACATAAACAATTGTAGTTACAATCCAACCATTATATATATATATATATATATATATATATATATATATATATATATATATATATATATATATATATATATATATATATATATATATATATATATATAACGCTTCAAATTTCGATGTTCGTACATATTTACAACTAAAATTCAACATCCTCGACCATCATCGTACATCAACTACCAACATATACTACTATGTTTACAACCAACCACAAAATACAAGTTCTACTACTACAACGTTTTACAAGGCATACTTACAAACCGAAAGATATCATCAACAACCTCTAAACCCTACGTACAGTACCATAAGAAACACTAATACGAAACAAATCATCATCCACCAACGTGTCGCTCGGACTGCCGTGCATGCCATCATTTGACGGTACATCGATGTACAGATCCTGTATCTGGGTGGTGTGCTCCAGCACGACCTGTGTGTATCAGCGGAGGTCAACGGACATATTGCACAATGCATGAATCTCGCCAGGAGTTGATCCGCGCGTATAGGTGGATGTGGCCTATCTCTCTGAGGTCTCGAGTAAGGATTTGGTGAACGTCGAGTATGGTATGTTGGGGGTCGTGAGCATCCTTCCTTGTCCTGACGGAAAGGAGACAAAGTCAGCATCGGGCCATGTGGACCTGTCCTCATCCTAGTTGTTCTACGGAATGGCGGTGAATGAGCAGGCACAGGTAGAGTCGTAGGTGGTAACGACTCCTGACTCCTAGATCGTGATAGTGATTCGTAGGAGGGCTCGGTTTCGTCGTCAGATGTAGCTAACTCTTTTCCTTTCGGCGTAGCCTAGACATTAAATGAGTTAAATCGGTGTTACGTCTCATGTTAGAGTTAGTAATAAGCTGAGCATATAGTGTATCTTAAGTTTAGCATCTAAGTCTATATGGGTCTGACTTCAAGAATCCCAGGGAATGTTTGTTTAAAATGTTTACCAATCCCGTTCTAGCATCATTTAGTCTAAATTATTCGTAGTTGATCAGGCTCCGAATAATTTAAGTTAAACAATGCTTTCACGTTTTGGTTAAATAAAATCCTTTGTCTAGAAAACTGGTTATAGTTTGATTTTTGAAAAATCGGTATTCACTATAACCTTGAGCTCTGATACCAAGTCTGTCACACCCCGCTAAAGCGGAAACACGGGATGTGAAGAGCAAGGTTTTCATCACACAAGTATATAGATATGTACCAAAATTTACGTTATATAAAAACAAGCATTAAGTTATACATAAGGTTTAAGTATTAGTTTACATAACGATTACATCATAAAAACGTTAATGTTTAAGCCACCCAAACCATTCCCTATTCTTGAAGTCTCCAGCAAAAACCCGCAAAAGCAATCCAACAGTACAAACATCTCCAGCCACTTACTCGTTCTCTGAAAATACGAGTAAAATGTTAACTACGGGAGACGTAGTTAGTGAGTTACAAGTTTAAGTAAGCATATAAGTTTTGATGCACATAACGTTTGCGTAAAGTATAAGTATGTAAGTTTTGCATATGCGCGTTGTACCAAACTAGGTAACGTGGCATAAGTTTCAAGTATGTAGGTATCGACCACATAGTGTACGGCTATGTGACGATCCTAATGTATTGCCCAATGATCGTTGCTAAGCCTACCCAATTAATAATCGGGCACAATCGTTGTGAGGGTCTAACTACCCTAATAGCGCTATCCACAACTAATAATGGTCCTTTCCAAAGAGATTAATAGCAACTAATGTCTCTTGGTAGTATCGGGAATTTTAATGGTGTCACACGTACATGTTGGATAATTCCACAACATGACGAACATAAGTTTAACTTCACTGGCAATATAAGTTTAAATGTATACAATCCATGTATAAAAGTATAAGTTTCAAGCATAAGAGTATCTCGTTTAATCATGCAAAACAACGTTTTAAAGATATCAAGAATAACGTTTAAAGCATAAGACTCGTATTTCACCCCAAAATATATAAAGCGTTTAAAAGAGGGGGTATGTAACTCACTTGTTGTAATAGTCGGTGTGTTTCGTAAATCTCGTGAAATGTCGAATCGGAATCAACGGAATCCTATAATACCAGATATCGTATAAGTATATTGAATTACCTTTTGTTTGTTTTCTAAGTTCATATTAACGCATTTTAATTCATTTTCGTTACGTTAATTGTTATTAATACATTTTGTCCAAAAATACTCATTTATTAGTCTCGAGTTCAAAATAATTGTTTCACCATTTCTAAGTCCAAATAGTCCGATATGTATATAAATCTCGTTTTTAAAATGTTATGACTTTGTCTAACGCCATTTGGGCATCGCTTCCGCGCTATAGAAATAATGTCCAATGTTTATACACTTTCTCGCTTGAAACAAAACATTATATGATAACATTTATCTCTTAACTCATAATCAAACATTATGAATATATGTTAAAATAATCTAATCTTTAGCAAAATCATTAACACCATTTTAATTTATAAAACCATTTTATATTTATAATATATTATCACCATCTTTTTATACATACACTCAAATAACCATTTTGTTATCTTAACAACAATAAGTAAAGTTATTTGTTAAAATATGTTATAAACTTATAATAAAAACTTGTGTTTTTATGTTAATAAAACTTATAAAAACTTAGTTTTAAACTTGCAAGTGATAAAACACTTATATCTAACTAGTAACACCAATAACTCTAGTCTATAGTCATGATTTTTCTATATCAAACTATGATTTAATAAAAATGTTAATAAAATTCTTATAAAACTTTCAAAATGAAGCTTGTAACTTGTTTGATCTTTGATTATTAACCCAAATAAATCTCCAATTCCTTAGAAAAACCCCTTTGAAGTTACTTGCCCCTTTAATTCTCCAAAGTGTGTGTAATATGGTGTGTGTATATGTGTTTGATGATAATGAATTAATGAACCATATCAAAGGAAGTATATGGGATGTTAGATGACTAATTTTCTGGATTTAAGGGGCTTGAGACACCTATGGGACAGGTGTTAACTTATTAAACTCGTGTATGGTGACTCATCAAGCAAACAAAAAGAGTCTGTCCAGCACCTCAGTGTGTCGCACTGAGGCTTAGGTGCGGCGCACCGGGGCTAAATTCCTGGTTTTTCGTTTTTCATTTGCGTTATCGTTAAGCACTTGCGTTTGTTTAGAGTTTACGATTGTTTTGCAATGAACTTAGACAAGTTCATTATATATTTTCTTGGTATTAGGATTCGTTTATTGATTCGGTTCCGATTCCGAGACACACACGTTTAAAGTTTATGTAACGTAAAACCTACGTTAAAAGTTTTGCATGAGTTACATAGAGCTTAGCTTAATAATGAGTTATGCTTACATAACTAGGTAACCCATAAAATTAGTTATATCAAATATCATAAGTATGTAGTCGAGGTTAATAGTTACTGAACTTGACCTGCGTTTAAGACGGTTGTCACAAATCTTCATTCGATATTTCTGTTAGTCATTTTCGGCTCGAAATATCATTCTCTTCTAATCGTTATTATTGACTTGAATTATCGATATCTTCTAGTAGTCATTATTGACTCGAAATATCGTTATCTTTTACTCGTCACTTTGACTCGAATTATCGTTATCTTTTATTAGTCAATTTGACTCGAAATATTAATCTTTCGAACACTTTTAAAATATAATATATAATTTATCGTTAGTCATTAATGTAACACCCCGCTCAGGCGGAAGCCGGAGATGTACAGTATTAGTATATTCAGAGTCATAAGGTTACAACAAATTAAATAACAAAAGGGGTAACATCGAATTAAATATAAGTTATCGAGTTACAAATGTTACAAAGTACATAAGTTCGGGAAATAAAACAATACAAAATCGACATACGGATCCTAATAGAACTAATCATAGCAAAACAAGTTCCCAAGCAAGATCCACGTAGTCATATAATAGTCATCAAGAAGTAACCTCAAATCCCTGAAATAGCGTTAAAAACGACGTCAACACAATGTTGGTGGGTTATTCGTAAAGTTAATAAAACATAGGTAATAAAGCTTTTGACCCGAATATTTAGAAAGGTTTAGTAAAATCATTAGTAATAAACATATATCTTGATTTAAAATAGCAAATAGCAAAATGAACATTCCTTAGCCTAGAATAATACACTTGAACCTAAACATAAAAGGCAACAACCCCCCCCCCCCCCCCCCCCCAACCCTTAGTGTGTTAAGCTAAGTTTAGTCAATGAAATAATACACGGTAATAACATCAGACCGCAAGGACCGCACACCGGCAAAATCCCAATACGTCGATGAGGGTTTGTTAAACCCAAATAGATCTATATATATAACCGTAGGCTCAATAAGAGTTGACAAGTGTGTAAACGGGGCCTTATACTACCACCAAGGCCATATAAGTAATTAAGGTAACACGATAATACTAAGGCATCATAATCTAATTTGCATAACAAGATATATAAAATTTAGTTAACGCTAGTCATGCCCGAAGTAAAGTTTATAAAGCGGTAAAAGGGCATCGAATAACTCATAGGTAGCGTAAAAGCGTAAATAAAGCGTAAGAGTGTCGGAAACTCAAAGATACGCGGTATAAGATCCACCGCCTAAGTGCCCTAGCATAAGACATAAAAGGTCTAAGTAGCTCTAATGTAATAGGTTTAGCCTA
>CAJVGC010000508.1:46779674-46809093 GCA_910822075.1 Senecio squalidus | reverse complement strand
TTGTTAATAGGAGCCTTAGTGACAAAGTTACTTTTGGCAGTATTAACACGAGCAGGGTTCATACGGTTAGTTTTCACAGTATTAGTACGGGCAGTATTAACACCTTTACTTTTGGCCGTATTAACCTTAGCCGTAGAAACTAAGGTTTGTCTAGCAGTACTAACTCTATTCTTCTTGTTGGAAATTATGTTCCTTTTGTTAACACTTTGCTTTTCTGAAGCGACTTGTTTAACAAAGTTGTTTTTAGAGACAGCCCTTCCCTTGTATCCCACCCCATGATGTGGTTTTTGAGTCACTTGCACTTGATTTTGTGGATTATGATAACAGATCTTTGCATAGTGATTTATTTTACCACAAATAAAACATCCCTTCCTAGTGTTATTAACAGCTTGACCCTTTTGAGTTTTGACTTGGTTCATGTTTCTTTGATTTCCTCGTTTGCCTATGTGTTTCCAAGTCTTTGGGTTTTCCTTAGGGACTATCGTGTTTTTGCTTTTGGTGGATGTGTTGGCAGTCTTAATGGGGTTAGTGGATGGCAGAGACACTAGACTTTGTGTAGAAGGTAGAGTTATTCCTTCTATTGTAAGTAAATGATTTTCCAATGGAATATCCTTATTCTTCACAATGTGGACTTTACTTTCTTCAAGTAAGTCCTCAATTAGAACTTCATCATAGTTGATTGGATCAACATTGAATGATTCCTTTGGAGGTGTCTGAGAGATGGGAATCCTGGGCTCATCTAAAGATGGTGGGATGTAGTTTTGATTAAATGGAGGGGCAACTTCTTTGTAACCTAGGCCAGCTTTAATTTTTCCATGAATTTGTTTTTGACATAGGTCGTTTACGGATTTAGAAGCAAATTCTAACTTCCCTACATCTAATTTAACTTTATTATGTTCTTGTTCTAGAAGTTTGTTCTTATCCCTAGCCACCTTGAGTTTAAGCAGTAAGTCCTCTTTTTGCCATTCAAGTAGATTGATCTTTTCTTGATAGCTTTGTTCATTGACTTTATGGGACTTAATCTGGTTTTCTAAATTATCAATTACTCTATGTGCTGAACTTCTTTGTTCTTCTAAGTTTCTAATGGAGTCACTCATTAATTGATTATGATCTTTGTACTTAACAATTATATCTTTACATTCAGGAGTACATAATTTAGATTTTACCTCGGCCATAAGAGATGAAGAATCTGGAGTTGGAGAGTCAATGGCCATGAGAGCATCCTCGTGTGGTGCTCCTTGATCGTAATCATTCCAGTCATATCCCAGTATGTTGTTGCTGAGTTCAGGAATTCCAATGTCAGTATAAGACAGCTCAGTAGAAAATAAGTCATCCGTAGCAACTAAATCTCCCAGAATGTCCGTATCATCCATTACTACGGCTATGCATGCATGGTGAACAGTAGTTTCTACGTGATTTTGTTCCTCAGAGATTAGCGCTCTATTTTGACTTGTTTCTTCAGCCAAGTCACTCCAATCAAATCCAAAGATGTCCTGTGACATGAGTGCACTCTGAGTTGTGTCTTGAGTGGTTCTTGGATTGTTGGTTCTTGACTTGTTTGGACAGTCTCTAGCGAAGTGACCTAATTCACTGCATTCATAGCACTTCACTTTGCTTTTGTCGAAGGTAATTCGTTCGTTGTTTCGTGGATTGAATCGCCTTCCTGTCCTATTCAAGAATCTTCTAGCTCGTAGTGCCAGCATAGCAGATTGCCACTTGAGATCGATTTCATCACAATCATCTGGATGCATCTGTTTGACCTCTTCACCTGTGAGATTTGAACACTTACAAATAAAGGCTTCGAATGAAATTTCTTCGCTGATTTCATGTGTTGGTCCTCCAGATGTTGTGGCAAGTGCAGTATTACCATTGGTAATACTAGGATTGTTATTGGCAACCTTTTCTACTTCGAATTCTGCTTCGAATACTCTTAGATCGTTGTAAAGATCATCTAGTTCAAGTGCTTCTAGGGTGTCTCCTTGTCTGTAGGAAACTGTGTAGATAATCCATTCCTTCCCTAGAGCTCGGATGAACTTTCTGTTTAGATCATCTTTATCATACCTGATTCCTGCGCTTAGCATCTCTCCAGTGAGCTTTTTGTAACTATCAAAAGTCTGAGTCATTCGTTCGCCAGGCACCCGGTTGAAGTTTTCATACTCCTGTTTGAGAAGAGCTTTCTTGTTCTTTTTGGTATTCTTTGTTCCGCTGAATCTTTTCTCCAAAGCTTCCCATAGCGATTTGGCATCTTCATATTCTTCGAATTGCGATTGATATTCGTTAGGGATTGCAATTAAAAGAATACTGAGAACCTTGATCTCAGTTTGTTTTTCTCTTCGTTCAAGATCAGTCACCAGTGCTCGTGCAGCCATTCCTGGTTCTCCATCAGCTCCATTGGCGGTAAGACATTTGTTACCATTGATGATTACATCCCATACTGTGTAGTCAGACAGTAGAATGTGTTGCTTGATTCGTAGCTTCCATAAGTCGAATTCGTTACTATTTAGAATAGGAACTTTTCCAATTGCAACTTCTGTCATGGTGGTTGTAATGATTCTTGCGTGTGAGGATTATGAACTCGTTGATCAATGGATCTAAAGCACCTCCTGTGCTCTGATACCACTTGTCAGGATCGTATTAGTCTAGGTTAACTAATATGTTTGCTAACGTTAAGATCGAGATCTATTGAAGAAGTTCAGCAGCGGATGAACACTTCAATATTACGAGTTATCGAACAACTAATAACGAATAACAAATAAACAAAGTAATTGTCGAATTGTAAGCCTCAATTGCATTAATCAATAATATATCAATACAACGTGTTTTCTCTATTCTCCAAGGATCTATATTTATAGACCTTGAGGCTCGTTCTAGATAAACTAGAATTCTACATCTATCCTTATCTAAATAAATCATTATCTAGATTTAAGGAAACTCTATCTAATTAACAAAAGGAAATCTAATCTAATTATAACTCTATCTAATTAGATTTGATACTTGCAAGATAAGGTTGTCTTCCGTGTCTTGGCTTGACTTCCTCCGTATCTTGACTTTGACTTTGTCCGTAGTAACTTCATGTCACCGTAGTAACTTAAGTATCCGTAGTAACATGTTGAACTTCCGTAGTAACTTGCCTTCCGTAGTAACTCATAATATCTTCGGTATTAATCACTTGAATTACTAATCTTGTTTGTTAAGCGAGTTGTTCTTGGTTAAACTATTTTAGCTAAGTTATAACCCAACAATTTGGGCATGAAAAGCGTGATTTGAACTTAATATATCTTGATTTATGCAAATGTGGATGATGATGCCTTTAGATTAGCATTACCTTACTTATATGGCCTTAGTGGTAGTATAAGGCCCCGTATACACGCATGTTAACTCTTATTGAGCCATCGGTACATATATATAGATCTATATGGGTTTTACAAATCCTTATCGCTTGTATGGGACGACGAGGGTACTCTGTCCCTATGAGTCGATGTTATGACCGTTATTGTTATTCGAGAATGACCTTTGTTTAACGCACTAAGGTGGGGGTTATTGTTGCCTTTAACTGTTAGGCTCGTGTGTATTATTTACCTAAGGCTATTCATGTATCTCGTTTTGTTTATAATTCTAGATATCTTTACTATTGGATTTATATATTTCAAACTGGGTCAAAACTTTTGAAACTAAATGTTTTTATAAAAATGTAAATAACCCACCAACTTTATGTTGACATCATATTTTTAAAGTTTTTCAGGGGGGTTTGAGGTTGCCGTGATTGATAGTATGCTTTTGTGACTACTTGGATCATTTACGTGGAACTTGTTTTGCTTCGATTAGTTCCTTTACGATCCATTTGATGTCATTGTACTTTATTTATTCAAATTATGTAAACTTTGAATTACCGAATTACTTTATGTAATTCAATGATCGTTTTGCTATTTTAAATGTTGTAACTTTGTACCTATGATATTACTGATACTGTTTACACCTCGGGTTTCCGTCTGAGCGGGGTGTGACAATATTCATCAAATGAGAGATGATCCCCAAAATGCAGGGGGTCATTGTTTATTATGAAGAAGTTATTAAAGGTTTAGTCGATAGATGTCAGTGATAAGGAAAAAAAAACTTGTATTGTTGGAAGACACGATAAAATGAAGGAAAAGATGTAAATAGATAAAAATTGGTAAAGTTAGTTTAATAAATATGATTAAAATTATATAGATACAAAGAATATTTAACAAAATATCATAATTTTTGATAAGTTTCGCATATAAACTTACATGTGTAACAACCTTATATTCATTTTTCCTATCATGTTATCTAAATAAAAATTATATACTCATTAGGTGGTGTATTGAATATACCGTTTGGATCAGAAGTGGGGTGTAACTAAGGGTCGTTGTTCCTTTGACTCCACAAGGAGTTTGAGTTCCCTTGCTACTTGCTAATAAACGAAAATAGGATAGTTCGACAAAGTGTCTACTATGTACTCTCCTACTCATAACTATGAGTTAAAATTCGTATTCCCAACTATGGAAATATAAACATTAAGCCTCAACTAGTCCTTGAAGTGTTTTTCCTCTAATTATTAACTAGAGTCTAGTTTTCCTTAATTTTTCACCGGTTTTTTACGTTTGTGTATGCAATTTAATGTTGAGACAAAAAGACAGGAATAAGAATAACAGAAAAGAAAAACAATTGATTTGACCTCATTTGGTCTTTTTCCAAATAGTTGAGAAAGTATAGATGGACCATATAAGTTTGCTAGCCCTTCAATTCAATTAATGTATTATAGTGTTACATTATTTATTATGATTAAAATAACTTTTAATACTTTTGTTTCAAAGAAAATGCTTGTTAAAAGAAACCTATCAAAATAAAATAAATGTAATCAATAAAGTATTACGTTACATATTTTCCCTCCATATTGTAATGGCTAATTTAAAATTTGATGGGATTGGGGAATAGAAAAAGATTTCGAGTATTGTTTTTTGCTCGAAGTTTTTCTCCGGCTCTCATACAATATTAAAGTATGTAAAATCAATGCATGTTACAAAATTAATACGTCAATAGCATATGAAAATGAATCAATATATTCTAAATCTTATAAACCTTTTCTCTGGTTATTCAAAACAAACAATTATCAAAATTCCACAAAAATAAACGGGTAATACATATACCTTTAATTGCGAGTTGTCACACCCCGTTAAAGCGGAAACACGGGATGTGAAGAGCGAGAATATTCGATACACAAGTTTATAATCAACCACCAAGTTATATTAAATAAAACATAACTTCAAAAGTTTACAAGTGTTTAAAACATCGTTTACATATCCGAATAAAAAATAAGGTGTTCATAGCCAAACCACCCGAACCCTTTCCCATTCTTGAAGTCATCAGCCCAAAGCATTCAAGCATCGTCTCAAGCTTATTCGTTTCCTGAAAATACAAGTCAAGTGTTAACTACGGGAGACGTAGTTAGTGAGCTACAGAGTTTAAGTAAAGCATTTAAGTTTCGACGCACATAACAATGGCGTAAAGTATAGTATTCAAATAGTTGTCGCATAACCATGCGTAAAGTATAGTATTCGTGTTTGTAGGCATTTCCCACATAGTGCGACTACGTGACAATCCTAAGTATTTCCCAATGATCGTTGCTAAGCCTTTAGCCTACCCACTAGAACTATGCACCATATGTTGTTATCGTTGTGGTGAAGGTCAATCTACCCTAATAGCGCTATCCATAAATTCTATCGGTCCTCTCCCAGAAATTAATAGCAACTGTTATGCAGGAGGGTATGGGAATTGTAATGGTATCTCACGTCCATGTTGTACAACGTCCGCAACATGACGATCGATGTTTAGTCATTGGCAATTTAGTGTTTGTATCCTCATCATTGTTGGCAAAACCATCAACAATGCTGGCAAAATATTGTTTCGTAATAGTATTCAATTATCAAAGCGTTTTCGTAATAGTATTCAAGTATCAAAGCGTTTTCGTAATAGTATTCAAGTATCAAAGCGTTTACGTTAAGCGTTCAAAGTTTGTTTCAGCTTAAATGTAATGTTTAAGCCCAAGACTCGCATTTCACCCCAAAATATGTTTAAAAGCATTTAAAAGAAGGGGTTTGTAACTCAATGTTTGCGAAGATTCCTAGCGTGCTCAGAATTGCTCAAAAGGTACTCGGAATCACCAGAATCCTATTTTATACCATGTTTTGGTGTAAGTAACATTGTTTATTAGTTCATACAATCGTTAGTCAACGAAATGCTTATGTTATTACTGTTTGTAATTGGTTTTACAAAAATTGGGCAGCGCTTCCGCGCTATAGTTCTAAATCCAATTTTCAACACTTTCCCGCTTACAATTTTTATAACACTAATTATACTAATTCACCAATCATAATAATATGTTAAAATGTTCAAATAGTCACTTTATACTCAAGTTTAAGCTTATTACAGGTTCTTTAAAACGGTTTTAAGTAATAACCTCAAGATTACGATTTATAGCGAAAACGACGATTTTCCAGGGACCTGACCCCTGAATGCGGCGCACCAAGGCCTAGGTGCTGCGCATTCAGTGCCTGGTCATCTATCGAAAACGTTTTTGTGGTGAAAATTGTTATCTTGATGGTAGATTTTGACATGCAATTGTTAAGACATCAAAATACTTGATAGTTTACAGTTTCTCTTGGATCTTTAACAACAAAATCAAAGATCTAAACATTCATTTTAAAAAAACCGTTTTATTAAGTAAATCACCTCAAATCTTTATAAAAACTTGTTTTTGGTTGTTTGATCATACATGCAATGATTTATCTTAGTAAAAACAGAAGATCTAAGAGTTTTACCGAATAGAGATAGATGGATGATGATGTGTTGTAGATTATAGCTTCAAATGCATGGGTGAAAAATGTTCTCTTGACCCAAAAGATGAATGCTCCCTTCTTCTTCTTGATTAGGGAATGATTTTTGTGGTGTGATTTGGTGATGTTTCTGTGACTTATTTGCTGTAAAATGAGAGGGTTTGAGTGAGTTCTTGAGTGTGTGTAACTAGAGAAAGAGAGTGTGGAGTAAGGTGTGAGTGTAGGTGTGTGTGTGTTTGGTGTTTAAATGAGAGAAGTGAGTGTGTTTGTGTGTGTGTTTGTTGTTTAATGAAACAAGACTTGTAGTGGTGTTAGGAGTTAAAAATACTGGACCACTTAGGCCTTTTGACATGTTTAAAACCGGAGCCTTTGGTTTGGGCTCGTTTTTGTTAAGATACAAAATTTTGGGAAATTGCTGATCTACACCCCAGATGCGGCGCATCTAGCCTCAGATGCGGCACATTTGGGTGTTTTTCTGAGATTTTCGTTTGTGTTATCGTTAAGCATCTTCGTTAGTTGAAAGTTTACGATTAGTTTAGAGATGAACTTAGGCAAGTTCACTAAGTGTTTTCTTGGTATTAGGATTCATTTAATGATTTGATTCCGATTTCCGATTCCGATCCCGATACGCACATGTTTTATGTTTAAGTAACGTAAACCTACGTTAAAAGTTTTTGTATGAGTTACATCGAGCTTAGCTTAAAGAGTTATGTTTACGTAACCACGTAACACATAAAGTTAGTTATAGAAAGTATCAAATACGAGTATCGAGGTTATAAGTTAGCGTACTCGACCTGGGTTTTGACGGTTGTCCCACGAGTAAACTCCAATTTGATTTAAGTATAGATTGAAATGTATACTCGAGTTTGAGCATGAGCTAGCGTTATAGTAAATCATCACACATATATAGCAAAAGATAAGAGGTTTTCACACGATATAAGTTTAATGTTATGGACAACCAATATCTTCTCTTATGATTTTAAATACATTGGCCAAAATTTTGGACAAATTTAAGATATCATTTGACATAGGGTTGAGATCCAGAAAGATAATGAAAAAACTTGAGACCATATCCCTCCATTTTAAAAACCCACCATAATTTATTTTTGTTTTAAAATTAATTATCTCATAAACGATAAATGTATTAAACGAATAAATTGCACCATTAAAACGAATATTTTCTCCTCTTTCTATAGAGCACCCACTCGATATACTTTTGACGAAATTTATTTTCGGGTTTTGAAATTATAAATCACTGTTTTATCACATGTGATATCAGTAGTTTAACATATTATTTTTATCGTTTTTGTTTTTTTATTGTAGTTGAATGTACGTAATATAACAAATCTATGTTTTGAAATTCGTATTTAGTGTTCAAATCACATGTGATATTGCCTTACGAATTTCAACATTTGGTTATAAACGAAAAAATAAAAAGTCGTCAAAATTCAAACATTTTTCCGGGTCCATATAGGTTATACATTGTATGACATTGTTGTGTATTAAAATTCATATTTGGAGTTAAAATCATGTGTGTTACTGTCTTTTGAGTTTTTGAAATTTTACATACATAATATCACATATGATTTGTATTCATATCACATATGATTTACAGTAATATCACATATGATATAGTATTATCATATGTGATTTTAGTATCTCATCTTTTATGTCAAAAACGAGAAAAAATAAAACTAGTTAAAATTCGATTTTTTTTTCTAAATTCAGGTAGCTTATACATTTTATAGTAATTCTCTTTTATAAATATGTACATATTGATGTAATATCACATGTGATATTATCGTTACAATTTCATATATGATATATCATATGATAATACTATATCATATGTGATATTACTGTAAAATATGATATACTAAAATCACGTATAATAATACTATATCATATGTGATATTACTGTAAATCATATGTGATATGAATACAAATCATATATGATATTTGGAGTTAAAATCATGTGTGTTATTGTCTTTTGAGTTTTTAAAATTTTACATACATAATATCACATATGATTTGTATTCATATCACATATGATTTACAGTAATATCACATATGATATAGTATTATCATATGTGATTTTAGCATATCATATTTTATGTCAAAATAAAACTAGTTAAAATTCGATTTTTTTTCTAAATTTAGGTAGTTTATATATTTTATAGTAATTCTCTTTTATAAGTATATACATATTGATGTAATATCACATGTGATATTATCATTACAATTTCAATACCCATAAAATAAAATAAAAATAGAAAACTAAAAAAAAAATCGTCGAAAATATATAATACCACTGCTCTAATTAAAGATAAATGCGAGACGATCGCAACGGTATGTTTTGTTTCGTCTAACGATTAACGGTTTGTGAAATAATTTAATTTAAAAAAATAAAATAAAATAAAATTGAGTTTTGGTTTTAATGTTAGTCATTAGATTAAAATTGATTAACAGGAAAGATGATGTCTTTTGCTCTCAAAAAAATTATAAGTCATCACTTCTTATTCAGATAATTAAAAAAGATTATTCATTTATTTGATAGTTAATATACAATAATCAAATCCACATCTTGGATTTTCGTAAAATCACACTTTCAGTAGTAGAATACGAGCTCCATACTGAAATTTATTATTTATTTCATCTATATACTTAGTAGTCCGAGCAATTGTACAATCATATACCTGAAATAAACACAATTTAGTCGTTCTAACAAATCAGGAACGGGCTAGTGGACGTAACGATTTAGATGCCCTCTATCTATTTATATGTTTTGTATTCTTAACACAAACATGTATGGTATTATAGCGGGTTCTCTAACCTAAGTCTTCTCTTCATCCCCCTCTTCTTCTTAATCTAAACCCAGATGTCCACTAGCCCGTTAAGCTTTATATTATGCCATTTTTATAATTCGACCATACCAAAGACAATCGATACTAAGTGAAAAGCATACCAGGAAGCTGAACAATATTTCTTTCAGATCTAGAGATCACTCCGTTTTGATATCTGATGCAGAAGCGTAGGATCTACCATTTTCCTTACCATTGTTTTTTGGGCTAATGGTTTGTGTATGCTTCAAACTTGACACCGAATTCTATTGTGTACACCCGATTCAGAGATGTTCTATTGAGTACCACCACGTGACTTTTTTATTCTTTTGAAGACACGTTTAACCTCTTCTTTAGGTAGCCGGTTACCTTCTAATTTTTTAATATTAACTTTGTCTACGTGGCTTTTCATTTCATCAAAGACATTCCATGTTTGACCATTTTTTTTCTTTTTTTTCTTTTTTTCTACTCTCTCTCTCTCTCTCCTTTTCTTCTTCTTCCTAGATCTAACAAGAAATGATTAATTAATCAAAAAAAAATCCGATTTTGAAATTAGGGTTGTTATTGTTGATGGTGACGGCGGCGTTGTTATTGTTGATGGTGACCGCGGCGTTGTTATTGTTGATGGTGACGGCGGCGCTGGAATGAGGGCGGCGGCGGCGGCGTTGTTATTGTTGATGGTGACGGCGGCGATGGCAGATGATGAATCTTTGAATGAAGTTGACGGCGGGTTTCCTAGTCTTGATGGGATGTTACAGTGGGCAATAGGTATTAATCCTTTTTATTTGACTCCTTATGTTAAAATCAATCACTCACTTGATCCTTATAGGTCACTCTGATCTGTGTGGTGATGATGATGGCGGCGGAGGTGGTGGTGGTTATGATGGCGGCGGAGGTGGTGGTGGTCGTTGATTATGAATCGAACACAAAGTTGAAAACAAGCAAATTGGATTTCTGCTGGTGGTGGTGGTATGATTTTTGATTTTTGCTGCTTCATAATCTGATAAGGAGGTCGTATGATTTTTGGATTTTTGCTAATTAGCTGGTATGATGGTGGTATAATTAGCTGGTATGATGGTGGTATGATGGTGGTATAATCTGGTAGGTGGAAGCTTAGGTGGACAAAATATCCTACGTGGAAGCTGAGGTGGACGTTAACTTGTTACACGTAGATTTTTGTAGGTAACCGGTGACCTTGTGTCTTCAAAAGAATAAAAAAGTCACGTGGTGGTACTCAATAGAACATCTCTGAATCGGGTGTACACAATAGAATTCGGTGTCAAGTTGGAAGCATACACAAGCCTTTAGCCCTTGTTTTTTGAACCACCTTTTAACTAGATTAGATCAATATAGTGTTTGTCAATATGCAAAGTGTTATTTGTTTGGGCATTTATTACTAGGATAAAGAACATTTATTACTAGGATAAAGAATATAAACATGAAGTACATATTTACCTGCTGAAGGAGTCGCTTTTGATACTTGTATCCCTTACGAGATTAGAAACACAAACGCATCGATCATTATGCCAATATTATTAACAAAACAAGTTTGTAACTAACGGAATCCTAATATATAGTTACCTTGTCTGTACCATATATGTAGTCACAGTAAGTGAAGATGGATGCAAAGTTGCTTTGGCTTTTGCCGCCAACGTAATGGTGATAGTCATGGTATTCAGCACCACCATAGAAAGGTATATATTTTGTAATTGTCCATGGAAAATCATACCTGCCATATATAAATGCAAAATTTTGTACACGGTTTACTCTCGACGTCCAAAAAGTTGTTCATAGAAAAGAATCACACATTTAAAAATAAAACAACAATTATGACATTGTATTTGAATTGGAAAATGGACAATTATTTTGGTGGATACCAAAATGGAAAGGTGGAAAACAATTTTGTGACGGCTGTAGTAATTCTAAACATAGAGCGCATTAGCTTACTTACCCGCTGTGAGAATCAATTGCCTCAATTTGCCTCAAAGAAACCCACTACCATAATGTAACTATGTGGCATGGAACAATTGTTGGACCCAGAAAAAATGGAATCCCAAGGATCAATAACTCCAACCGATGCGCATATGGTGATGCAAGCCCTATAGGTGATGTGTATTCATGATGAACTTTATGAATTTTCTCATACGCCCACTGGCAATGTAAAAATCTATGTATCCAATAAGTCATGTAGTCCTCAATAAGAAAGTAAACAATCAAGTGAGATATGATCTCTATTAATGACGGTAATGGCAAGCTTGTTCGAATGCCAACCATCTACACAAAACATTACAATAGATCAACAAAAATATATTTGGTACATAATAAGTTAATAACTAACATCACATTTTAGATATCTTACACGAATGGATGGATAAGAGACAACTTGTAGAGGTCCGACAACCAGGATGAAAATACGCATTACATCGAAGTAACATTTGATGTTTTCATATACAGAAAACTTAACTTTAGGCTGAATTTTGTAATGAGAAACGTACACTACAAGAAAAAGTGTTTTTAGTGACAAGAGGGTTTCGTCACAAAAAGCATTAATTTCGTCACCAAAAGTGATTAGTGACCAAATAAAAGTGGTCACCAGTCGTCACTAAAGGTCCGTCACTAATTACAATTGGTGACCACAACCAGTTTCGTCACCAAATAGTGACGAAAAAAGTCGTCACTGATTGGACGATGGTAAATACAACTTCAAACAATGGGTGACCAAGTACCCTCGTCACCGATCTGTTAGAGACCAGATGGTCGTCACTATTTATGTTGATTGGTGACGAAAAAGTCGTCACCATCCACAAGTCTCCAACAACCACATTATACCCGGGTTCTTGGCACCTTTTCCTTTTACCAAAACGGAAACTAAAATTCTTGACTTGTTATAATAACGCAATTTAATCCAAACATAAAAGAGAATGTATTCAATGCCATAACATATCAACAATTGTATCCGTTTCTCTACCATGTTATTATTAAAGAAATATTACATCTAACATGAATGAAGACTAAAAACATCATCTTTCTTATAACATACAATCTTTGAATCTTGTTGATACGCCATGGTCCACATTGTTATGAAACTGTTATGTTACTGCCCGCAATGTACGAAAGGGAAAATGACTAGTATTAATACGCCATGGTCCACAATGATAGCAGAATCTTCATGTTCCTCCCTCTATAAAGAGAAACTTTTATGATGCAAATTAAGAAGATTTCATAAAATGTATTATTTAATTAATAAAATTAATACCATTCTCCTAATTCACGCCCAAAACCACTACGCTTTTTGCCACCCCATGGAGCTTGAGAGAAGCACGGCTGTGAGCAGTTGACCCATACGATACCTGCCTCAAAGGCCTGCACCACAGCATATACGTTAACTTAAAAACTCTTTTAGTTACTTGTGTTACTAAGGTTACTAGTTGGATAATGTTTTTAAAAAAATGTTACCTTTGATACACGATCACACCGGTCCAAATCGTTGGATATTACAGCAGCACCCAAACCATATCTGTTACAATAACATATAAATTTCAAAATTAAAGAGCTAAAAAACTGCCAAAAAGATGAAATCAACCATAGAAGCGAAGTTGACTTACTGGGTGTCATTTGCTAACTCGATTGCTTCGTCTTCTGTTGAAAATGTTTTAACGCAAAGAATAGGTCCAAAAACTTCCTCTCTCCAAATTTGCATAGATGTGGTGACATCACTAATGATGGCTGGCTCGATAAAGAATCCTTTTTTCAAATGCTGACAAAAAAAATATTCTCACTATAACAAATATTTGAATTTTCTCAGTTTATAATGTATTTTTGCTTACGTGGCAAAAAAAAATACTAAAAACCATATATTTCAAATAAGTATGTTACCAGATATATTCATTTGAAGTAGAATTAGAATCCAACATATTGCTACGGTCTGCAGATTGCGGATCACAATTAAGAGCATGCATTTCTCGATCGTGGTTTCTACACTTGATTCGCAATCTCATCGGAACTATCTGCAAATTCAGAATACGATCAAGTTTAAAACCAAGCTTATCAAAAAAGTGATCAGCCTGCTTTTTTTGGTGAAAATTTACCTTTTTGTTGTATCTGAAATCACGCTTGGGAAGAAAATGCAGGGGCATATTGAACGAAGATCGAGCTTTGACCAACAGGAACAGCTTTGATGGGCCTAAAAAGTTACAAAAAAGTGTCAAATAGTTTTTAACTCACCCAATTTCCATAAAACTCGTTTATGATGCAAATTTTTAGCTGATAAAAGAATACCTGCATAAGAATCAGATCCAGCACCCTTGGATATTAATGTCCTGATAGCCTGTTGCAAATTTATGGGTCAAATGGGTTAAGCTAAAAGATTTAGCTAAAATTGGATATGGGTTAAATAGTTATCCTACGTGTATTCAAATGCCTAAAATTCCATCATAAAATAAATGTCCCCCTTTCAAAAATGTTATGGGTCGACCCAACGATGCAACCTGTTTTGACCCGCATTAAAAGATTACATGGAGCAGAGAGAACATCTAATACCTTTCTTGAAATCCCTTCTGCCACTTTAGTTTTCGCAAAATCACAAGCATCAGATAAAACATCCTTCCCATGTAAAAAGCACAGCTCGTATACATTTCTAGGTCGAACTGGACTAGCTCCAAGTATCAAAATGACAGATTGAACGTGTGGGATTTCACTGCAGACGAGTTGGAGGGCAGTTTGGGTATTAGCAATAGTTTTCATCAGCTTTTCAAATCTTCTTATGCCATGTTTCACTTCTCTCTTTCTTCCCATTTGAACTCTACGTTCAGACGGTTTCATTGCAGTTTGTGACAGAACTACATCCTGCAAATGAAAATCTCAACACTTTTCCAAAATGAAATCATAGAAATCAAGAACTATATAGGACAAGCTTACACACCAAATCTTTATACTCTGTATTCAATGAATCAAACTCGATACTGATATCTTGTAAGATCCTGTGAAAGAAAATGAAATAGAGGTTTCCTATTATTTACAAAACAATAGCATTACAGGTTTAAGAGGAAATAAGAATCGTATTTATAGCAAATGCAGTAGTCATTCTTCAGAAAAAAAAATTAAAAGAGAGTTTATGCCACACAATTAAGACTCTATATAATTAATTACTTTCTAAGATCATAAATCGTATAGAAGTTCACCATTTCAAGCATAAAAAACAGCGCATTAGAGGTTTGACAGGAAATATTGATCGTATTCATAACAAAATTCGTGATATACCTCATACACAAATATTCACTTCTAATTTCATAAAAGGTATTATAGACTTTAGAGGTACATTTTTCGGGCCACATCATTTCTAACATACAAAACAGAAACAGTAACAGGTTTGATAAGAAATAAGAAAATGGAATAAATATGGCAGTCATTCTTAAAAATCAAAACAGGAAACGTCATCATTTTATCTCACACGTTTGAACAATTTGATGCAATAACATTAATCGAGCTGCAATCTATAATAGTATAATACAGACCTCTAGCTCAATGCCCTCAAACTAAAAAGCTCAGTTAACAGTCGAAAATCATATACAAAACATTTTCAACAGCTGATCGATAAACTCACTACCTAACATTTTACTAAAACAAATAATCTTCATTGAATTATTAACGTATAACTTAAAGATATATACAACTTTTTCTCGACTTTTTAACCTAACTTTACGAAGGCAATTCATACAACACTACGACTGATTCGTACACCCCAACGTACAAAATCAAAAGCATGACATACAAAAAATAAACATAACTTCAGTTTCAGCTGTCTATAAATCAATTAACTAATTCATTCAACCACAAAATATAAATCTAACTTGAGGAAAATGATCTGTACACCACTAAAACCGATTCCTACACCACATCGTACAAGTTGAAAAGCACAAGGTACAAACAAACAACACACACAATATAATCCTTTGAGATTTGAAATGAAGCTTACGAAGGAATCTGCTGATGCATGAAGAGAACAAACCCTAGGATATCGATTACGAGATGAAACATTACAGATGCATCAATTGACTCTGATAAAACCTCCACATCGGTGTATTCCGTCTCCGATGAGCCTTCGCCTTCGATCGCTTTCGTTTCTGGAGCAGTTGGCATCATGATTTAAAATTTTAAAAATGGATAGAGGCGGGGAAATACTAACGGCTAAGATAAGGCTCGATAAGTGAACTAACACGACTCGGATCAAACAAATCGAGCTCGAGTTGGCTTAGTAAAACCTAGACTTGTTTGTAACTATAAGCTAGACTTGTTTGTAACTATATGGTGTTTATATTTTTTGGCCGTCGACTTACTTTGACTTGTTTACAAACTTATTATTGTATAATATGTCTCACAATAAACGATAATAAGTTCATAAGCCGGAAAAATAGACTTATCAGGAATTAGTCGAAATGAATGTAATAAGCTCATAAGTCAAAAAATAAGAGGGATTAAACTAACTAATTTCCCGAGGTTTGTGAATAGGTGTTGTACGAAAATAATTGGTTTACAGATTATTAGGTTATTTTTAGGGACCATCTTATATGAAGAGGCTTATAATTTATTAAAATTGAGTCGCAAAAATCGTCAGTATGATTTGATTAAAATTGTAGACGCATCCATACATACAGCTTTTTAAATACACTTGTCGTCTATGTTTGAAACTTTTGGTTCTGCTTTCGTCCTTCACCAGAATGAAATGACAAAGATACTATTTCTTTTACCATTATAAAAGTTTATCAAAATAATTTTACGATTTGAAGTGCAATTATTTTACATATTTTGGTGACCAAAAAATTTCGTCACTTATTTTTACTAAACCAAATTAGTGACCAATAATTTCGTCACCCTTATTAAATATAAATATAAATTTGTCTAAATAGTGACCAAATTAAAAGTCGTCACTAAACTTTCGTCACTAAAAGTAGTTTTTCTTGTAGTGGTAGTCACGAAAGATGAGTTGTATAAGGACATAGAATAGTGGAACCAAAGTGAATACAATGAAAAGGAAGAGAATGTTGTGTAAGTAGAGGACGTAGTCGGGCATCTTGGCGGTGTAATTGAACCATAGGATTTCCGTGGCGGTGAGAGAGCGGTTGATGGCTGTTTCAGCTTCTTCTAAGGAGGTGTAGGGCAACATGTTGCAGTTGTGGAGATATGGAGTTCAGTTGATATCTACATATATGTTGGAAGAGGGATGTAGCAAAGTTTTTTTATTTTTTTATTTATTTTTATTTTTAGAAAAGCTTTATGTAATTGCATGTATTCTTCTGATGGTTAACTTGACCACAAAGTGTGAAGTTGATGACACTTGTTCCAAACGAAAGGATTTGCGATACGACCTAGCTAATTCGAACAAGTGAAAACACCTAACCAAATAATCTAAAAAATTTCAATAATGTCTCATTAAATAATTTAAAGCTTTCAACATAGTCAATTTTTTAATATGATAAAATATGTATAAAAATGGTGTCAATAAGTAAAAAAACAAAAGAAAAAAAAAACTCAATAAAAAGAAAAGAATTATATATAGTCGCGGTTTGGCTATGTTCATGAGAACGTTGTTATTTTATTTATTTGGGTAACTTAAAAGGAAAGTTAAAAACAAATATTTTAAAAGAAGGAAAATAACCTAAAACGAAAAGGCTTCAACTAAAACTTAAAAATCAATCGAAATGAAAAGATAGTAACATATTGCGTAAAAAAGAAAAAAGTTGAGCAGGCAGGTTAGTTTCTGGGAGCATACAACATGCTTGCTTTACTATTCATAACGTCACTTTTACTAGCACGGGAAAATACATAAACGGAAAAATAAGGACGTTACAAAAAGTTAAACAAAAAAATCTATATATTTTATGAAATTAAATACCAACCAAAAGTGAAAAAAAAACTTCAAAAAATAAAATAAGGCTAGAAAATTTTTAAAAAAAAAAAACATCTTTCTATTAATAAAATCAAAAACTAAAAGTATAGGAAGAAAAGAAGAAAAAAAAAAGTTATCTGACCCGACCCGATTGAACCAACCCGAACTAAGCCGGGTCGAGTCAAACCTGGCCACGTGATTGATATGACCAAGACAATTGGATCTTAAAAGAAAAAAAATTATTTTACGTATTAACGGGTTTTATAAATATAGTTTTTGATGATATATAAAATACGTTAAAACTTGTATAAAAGGTTTTAGAATGTCTTTTATATTTTAAACAGTAATTTTATATGGAGTTCTATTAATGTCTAAATGACTTTTGACAAACTTATAAGACCGCTCTTAGCGGTGTGAAAACGTCGGCGTTCCTCCCACATAACGGCGTTATCGTTGGGGGTGACGTTGTAAGCTTGTTTTCGGCGTTATGTTGCTCCGGCAACGCGATGTTGTTGGGTTTTTTTTTTTGTTTTTTTTGTTTTTTTTTGTTTATTACCGTTAGTTTGATTAAATAAAAAATTATTTTATTAATTTTAAAGATATATCCGTTGGATATGACCGTTTTTTTTTTAATTTAATTTTTTCTTTTTTTTCTTCTAAACACCTCTATAAATACTCAACCATAAACAGAAATTATTTACACCAAATCATCTTCTTTCTCTCAAAAAACCACAATCTATTATCCTATCTTATCTTAAAAATGGCTTTCAAAATGAATTTGTCCGATTCCGACTCTTCTGACGATGAACAATTTTCATGATGGCCGGAAAAGTTTATTACGATCACGAGGAAGCTGTCGAAGCTATCGAAACCTCAAACACTCGGGCTAAAAGAAGAGTTAAAAAGAGATCGAGTTGGGGCAAACGAACGCCTTATGGCAGACTATTTCAACGAAGGTTGCATTTTCACACCGGAGCAATTCAGACGAAGATACCGGATTAGCAAGCCGCTATTTCTTCGAATAGTCGACGGTATTCTTAACTATTCTCAAGTTCCTCTTCCTAGTCATTTTAACTATTTTACATCCCGACTTGATGCTACGGGCAAACCTAGTTTTACCGCTATACAAAAATGTTCATCCGCCATGCGTATTTTAGCATACGAAATCACTTCCGATGCATTTGATGAATATCTACACATAGCGGAAACTACATCAAACGAGGCTTTAGATAATTTTTGTAAATGTGTTATGGATTTATATAAAAACGTTTACTTAAGAAAGCCAACACAAGAGGACATTCAACGTATTTATGCAAAACATGAAGAAAAAATGGGTTCCCTGGGATGCTTGGGAGTATTGATTATATGCATTGGGCATGAGAGAACTGTCCCACCGCATGGAAGGGCCAATACACACGAGGTGATCATGGATACCCAACCGTAATGCTTGAAGCGGTTTCCTCGTATGATTTGTAGATTTGGCATGCTTATTTTTGTGTCGCGGGCCTAACAACGACATCAATGTTTTGAATGCCTCGCCTCTATTTAGGGAACTCCTCCATGACAACGCACCACCTTTTAATTTCGTGGTAAACAACAATGCCTATGAAAAAGGCTATTACCTCGCGGATGGAATCTATCCAGAGTGGGCGACATTTATGAAATCATTTTCTCATCGACCCGTCGAAAAGCGAAAGAAGTTCAAAAAAAATTCAAGAAGCTGCAAGAAAGGATGTTGAAAACTGCCGCAAGATACTACGAGGTAAACAAGTTAGAGCGACTCATGTATACTTGCATCATATTGCATAATATGATTATCGAAGACAATGAATTTAATATCAGTGACTGCGAGGAGTACTATACTCCAATACCACGAGAACAACGAACTTCACATGAAAGGTGCCAACAACAAATCCGAGTAATGAAAGAGATACGAGATCGTGATACACACCATTGTCTTCGAAGCGATCTCGTTGAACACATTGCTACGCTTCCTGATGACTATCGTTTCAGAGATTGATTTCTATTTATCTATATAATTATGTATGTTTTAATTTCGGTTTTTAAAATTTTAATGTAATCTTGTTAACTTTATTAATATACTTTTGTTTTAATGCAATTAGTTTTTTTTATTATTGAATGTAATAAAAAGAATATGAGAAAATGAAAGAAAATGAAAAATAATAAAATTGGAGGGTCCCAGATTTTGGTGTTATGGTTGAGGGGATTTTGTGATGTTATGTTATGTTGGTGTTATGCTGACGTGACACTCCATAACACCAAAACTGGTGTTATGGTTGAGAACGGTCTAAAGAAAAATGTCCTTACTAGTACCGAGTAACAAGTTTCTTTCATTAATGTTATTCATAATTTACTTTAATTGGAAAATTTTATTAAGTTTTAAATATCGTTATATTGTACGTGATTGTGAAAATCGAGTGATGGCAAAAAGAGGGAAAAAAAAACAACTAAATTAGTAAAAAGAAAAAAAATTATACATAATTATGGTTCGATTCCGCTCGACTCGACTCATAAGAATATTATTATTTTATTTATTTCGATAACATAAAGAGAAATGTAAAATCAAATATTTGAAAAGAAAGAAAGTAACTTAAAACGAAAAGAATTAAACTAAAAGGTAAGATTCAATTAAAATGAAAAGATACTAATATATTGTGTTAAAAAAAAATTGTTAAGTAGACATGCTAGCTTTAAGCATCATGTTTGTTTTATTATTCGAAATGTCACTCTCACTAGTACAGAAAATATATTTATATATAATATAATATAATATAATATAATATAAAAGAAAGTATTCATCCTCTTTGTGTTTTCTTTGAGGTTTTGTTTAAGCTTTTAGAATGGAAAATATAAATACAACTACAAATAAAATTAGCATGAGAATAGCGGTATATATTTATTTTATATTTATTATATATACTTAAAATATTAAAAGTTTCAATTAATAATAATTGTAGCTTTTAATAAAGTTGGCACGACAATTCGTTTACCTAATAACAATTGTAGCTTTTAATAGAGTTGACTCGACAATTCGTTTATTAAATAAGGTGGGTTTGGTTTCAAAATCTCCGCTACAAGAATAAAGACTTGACATCGATACCAATTTCGTTACTAAAACACGTTTTATAAGTTTGTTTTGGTCAAAATTTTGGCCCATGCTTTTGATGTCGGCATATTATCGTTAAAGTTTATTATTATTATTTTTTACTCTTAATACAAACTTCTGGCTCCAAATAGTAAAAAAGAAAATTCCCTATTATTCTTTGGAGTCGAAATTGATTTTTAGCCAAAAATTGATTTATAAAAGAATTGTATTATCATAAGTTTAATCTCGCCATAAAAAGGATAGTGTGGTAATGATTTCTGATTTGATCCTTCAACCACCAAAATATCTATGTAGAAGCGATTTTTAGCTCGTCTATTTGAGATAGAAAAGAGCTATATATTTAAGACATAATATTTTCTATTTTTTTTCATACGGGTCAAAACATAAATAGTTATTATTATAACTATTCAGGCAACTAAATATGTTTGTCAATTTGGCACCTTAAGATCATAATAAAAAAATACTTTCCATTCAGATTGTTCGACCATTAAGCTCGTTTAGGCCATCTAATTCATTAATCTCACTCGGCCATAAAATACAAATTTGTGGTGTTGCATTGAGCCTGTTTGGTTATATTGAGATAGTGGTTACCCGATGTCTAATAAAATCTAGTCCTAGTGGGTCGTTATATTTGACCTATTAGACTCGTTCATGTCATTAAACAAATTAAGTTCATTTATGCCATAAAATACATATATTATTGATTTATAGTACTCACACGTTATCGATATAATGCGTTAATGGTTTTTGATAGGTTTTAAATACATGGTGATTCAATATTGATAGTTTATGGTTCTCATTGCACTATGTTAACATTTTCTAGATTATATCAATTAAATTTATAATATGTTAACGATTTTTAAAAGGTGTTAATTTACTTCGTAAGGTATACTATATTTTTTGATAAAATAGTATAATTTCAATTTAGCCCCCCAGTATTAAAAACTTGAAATTAGGGATGACATAGGACGAGAAAAAAAACTCGTGACTTAAGGTTACTCACGCGTCATGGGTGAGTAAACCCGCAAAATTTCACCCGCGAGTTAGGTTATGAGGAAAATATGTATTCTTCGACTACTCTTAGGCGTGTCACACCCCGCTAAAGCGGAAACACGGGTTGTGATGAGCGAGATTGTCATTGCACAAGTATATAGATAAGTACCAAAGTTTTATGATATATAAAACAAACATTTAAGTTATACAAAAGATTTAAGTTTTAGTTTACACAATGATTACAGCATAGAAACGTTCATATCCAAACCACCCGAACCATTCCCTATTCTTGAAGTCTTCGAAACAAGCACACAAAAGTCTACAAGCATATCCTTCTAACTTTCTCATTTCCTGAAAATACGAGTAAAATGTCAACTACGAGAGACGTAGCTGGTGAGCTACAAGTTTAAGTAAGTATATAATTTTTGACGCACACAACGTTTGCGTAAAGTATAAGTATATAAGTTTTGCATATGTGCGTTGTACCAATCTAGCTAACGTGGCATAAGTTTCAAGTATATAAGTTTTGCATATGCGCTTCGTACCAATCTAGGTAACGTGGCATAAGTTTCAAGTATATAAGTTTATTAATTTTGCATATGCGCGATGTATCAAACTAGGTAACGTGGCATAAGTTTCAAGTAAGTATAAGTATATAAGCTTAGCATGTGCGCATTGTACCAAACTAGGTAACGTGGCATAAGTTTCAAGTATGTAGGTACTGACCACATAGTATACAACTATGTGAAGATCCTAACGTATTGTCTAATTTTTCGTTGCTAAGCCTCAAAGCCTACCCAATTAATAATCGTGCACAATCGTTATTTGACGTTGTTGTGAGGGTCTTACTACCCTAATAGCGCTATCCGCAATTACTAACGGTCCTTTCCAAAGGGATTAATAGCAACTAATGTCTCTTGGAAATATCGTGAATTTTAGTGGTATCACACGTACATGTTGGACCGAATTCACAACATGACGAACAAAAGTTTAAGTTCATTGGCAATATAAGTTCAAGTGTATACAATCCATGTATAAAAGTATGAATGTTCAAGCATAAGAGTATCTTGTTTAAGCATGCAAAACAATGTTTTAAGCATAAGAGTCGTATTTCACCCCAAAATGTATAAAGCGTTTAAAAGAGTGGGTATGTAACTCACTTGTCGTAATAAGTCGGTATGTCTCGTAAATCTCGTGTAATGTCAAACCGAAATCAATGGAATCCTATTTTATCAAAAGATTGTATAAGTATATTGTATTTTGTTTTACTCGTTTATATAAATTAATATTAACGCGTTTTAATCCATTTTCGTTATGTTAATTGTTATTAACACATTTTGTCCAAAAATACTCGTTTTTAACTTCTAAGTCAAATAATCTGATAATTGTCCAAAATCAATAAGTCTTTGATCCAATTCAATATTTTTATGTGTCCTTGCAAAAAGTTTACATTCTAAGTCCTTTAATCATATGTCAAACTAACTTTTTAACAACTTCATATTTTGTAACTTTAATCATATTTCTAGTTTATAAATTCAATACCCTTGTTTACTAACTACAATTTCATGTTAGTAATACGTTCATGTATTAAAATAACCAAGTTTTTAAACTCATATCTTTAAATAATATTAATCAAATATTAACTCACCTAACTAATAGAATTATAGTCTTATAAACATGATTACTCTTAGGTTAAAAATCATGATTTACATACATGTCTTAATAACCAATTTATACCCAAGTTATATACAAAATCTAGCTTATTAAGAAGATCATATTATGTTTATACAAATATTTTAAAGAAATTAATATGAATAATACCAAAATGATTTTTGTATCAAAACTATGATTTGAAAGTTGTTTACAAACTTTTTTTTAGTATACTTACAAAGATTTGTGAATGAAAGACTTGTTGATTGATCAATAACCCGAAGTACATGTGTGAGTGATCGGGTTAGGAGTGCTATTTTGGAGGTGCTTCCTTCTAAGGAGGGGTCTTTTCCTATAAAGTATTTGGGAGTTCCATTGATCTCGTCCAGACTTTTAGTTGGAGATCGTAAGAGTTTAGTTCAGAAAGTTCAGAACCGTCTGAGAGATTGGCGAAATAAATCTTTATCTATTGCAGGCAGACTTCAATTGGTCGTGTCTGTTCTTTCCACTATGCATGTGTATTGGGCGTCGGTTTTCATTCTTCCTAGTTCTATCATCCTTGATATTGAGAAGCTGCTTCGTGGGTTCTTTTGGTCTCAAGGGTTGTTAAAGCAGGGTAGAGCTAAGGTGGCATGGGCTGATGTTTTTCATCCTAAAGCGGAGGGTGGTTTAGGTATTCATAGTCTTGTTTCTTGGAATTCTGCTTTAATGATGGTGCATATATGGAAGGTCCCTATTAATAAGGAGTCTTTATGGGTCAAATGGGTGCATACGCATCATCTTGAGGGTCGCAGTTTTTGGGAGGTCCAAGTAAAGGCAAATGCGAGTTATAGTTGGAGAAAGATCTTGGGGTTACGTGATGTTGTTCGAATGCATTTCATTAGTAAGATTCTTGATGGTAGAATGATTTCTGCTTGGTTTGATAATTGGAGTGTTGTTGGTCCTTTAAATAACTTTATTTCGAATCCGAACATTATGAATGCGGGTTGGACTTTAAAGAGTAAACTTGCTGATATATTAAATGGAAATGGTTGGTCTTGGCCGGGTTTTTGGTTGCAAAAATATGCGGTGTTAAATCAGGTTCCAGTGCCAAATTTGCGTGAGAGGGACTCAATCGGTTGGGTTGATTCTTATGGGTCCGAGGTGTTGTTTTCTGCTGCGAGTGCGTGGGATGCAATTCGTGACCGTGTTGATCTTGTGGATTGGATGGAAGTTGTGTGGTTTTCTCAGAGTATTCCGCGCCATTCTTTTGTTGTGTGGTTACTCGTTTTACAAAAATTGAAGACTCAGGACCGTATCAAAGACTAGGAGAAATCGGATAAGATCAAATCTGTTAATTGTGTTTTTTGCAATCTTCAGCCGGATTCGCATGACCATTTATTCTTTGAATGTTCTTATGCGAAACAGGTTTGGCGATTGGCATGTGCTGGTTTGAGGATTCCGATTGATATGTATAAATGGTCAGATTTATTGTGTTCTTAAAGCAGCGATTCAAGAAAGGTAATGCTTGGGGGCGTGTTGGTCGACTTGTTTTTGCAGCTTCAGTTTATTTTATCTGGCACGAGAGGAATAATAGATTGTTTAAGAAAGGAACGCGTAGTATCGATGTCTTATATAAGGTTATCTTTACCACAGTCCGATTGAACATCATGTCGCTCGGGATTGCAAACCGGTTAGAGTGGAAGACTATTTCTACTATCTGGAACTTAGATGTGCCTTAGATGTAAGGGGCTCGAGTAGGGTGTGCCTTGGGTGTGTTTGCGGTGTGTTGCTTGTTTTGTTTCTTCACTAGTGGTTGTGTTGGGTGGGTTTGTTTTTTGTTGTGTTGGAGTATTTTCTCCATGTCTTTCTCTGAGATGATTCTTTTGTCTCATCTTGTTTTGTAACTGTTTTTGTTAATATATTTTGCCGGGGAATTTTCCTTTTAGCGAAATATATATATATATATATATATATATATATATATATATATATATATATAAATTGGATCGGGTAGAACGGCCCGAAGTATAGGAACGCTAAGAACCAATGTTGGTCGTCCGTTTAAGGTGCTGATCAGTAGTAACCAATGCGAGGAAGGTGTTGATCAGTAGTAACCAATGCGAGGTTTGATATAAAATTTTTAATCGGACGGCCAGAATTTGTTGCTGATCAGTAGTAAGGTTTTCTGCTGATCAGTAGTAAGTGGTTACTACAGATCATCACTTTAATCGGAAGGCCAACATTGGTTCTTAGCGTTTCTATACTTCGGGCCGTTCTTACCCGAACCTCACCCTATATAGTAATATATATATATATATATATATATATATATATATATATATATATATATATAATTTATATTTTACATATTTAAAATAAATACTTTTATTTATAAATTTAAAAAAAATAAATCGTTTACATCTTTGACGACGACGTGTCGTTCCCAAAGGCAATGGGTATTTTGTACAAAAGATGTGTAAAAAAACTCAGTACGAGAGAGATGTCAAGATATTTTCTAACCTTAGTAGGGAACACAGACATTCTCATTTCCAAATTTCCACGTTTTGTTGTGTTTGTATAATTATGGGAATAAGCTGTTTCGATAAGTAATTTCAAGTTATTCAAATTTTTTTTTTTTTTTTTTTTTTTTTTTTTTTTTTTTTTTTTGATATTGTTTGTTTTAAAAAATTTGAAAGTTTAATTTTGGTGTGTTTGGTATTCATAAATAGTGACTTTAATTTAGACTTGTGGTTTGTTTTGTCGTAAAATTAAAAAATCTGGGATAAGGTTTTTTATAAGCTATTTCTTAAAGGAAAACCTTGCATTGCTTTTAGAGAAGATAAGTCGTTGCTAAATGTCGTTGTTGAAGATAATAATATATTCTTAGTTTTATTTAAAATTATTTTAATTAATTAAATAAATTAATTAATTAAAATATTTAGCGACGACAATGTCAACGTCATAGGTATTTTGTAATTTTATATATATATATATATAAAACTCTTCTTGCTCCGTGATTTTAGGGCGCTCCAGATCGCCGGCACGCTGCCGGCATCGTGGATCAGTTTTCTTGCGGTTTATGGTAGGAAAATTGCGGAGTACTCGTAAACCTTATACTAAAAAACAATACGAATCGGTGTCTAGGGTTTTACGAGGGAGAGTTGTTACAGCGGGTCGATCTAATATGGGGAAAAAGAAAAAAGGAAAAGGTAAGAGTAGCGGTGACGGGCAATCCGGTGGAGGTAACTCTCCTCAAAAGGATGGCACATCGTCTGAGTCCGATGCTGGCGGAGGTGCTGCGAGTTCTTCGCCGGTGACGGGAAATCAGGTGGCGAATAAACCTGTTGATTCTAATGACATACACGGGAGTTCTGTGAGTTCTTCGCCGGTGACGGGAAATCCGGCGAATAAATCTGTTGATTCTAATGATATACTGTGTACTCCGGTGCATGGTAATCAGGTGCTTGGTGTTCCGGTGCATGATAATCAGGTGGAAACAAGGAATCAAGAGGGGTTGTTTGATCAAACCTTGCATGGGAGTAACGACGTTGGCGGTCAAACAGGGGGTTTGCATGGGTTTCATGTTGGCTGTCAACCTGGTGGTTTGCATGGGTTTCATGTTGAGCAGGATTTGAATTCAGATTCTAGACATTATCAGGGGTCTATGAATAAAGGTCAATCTACGTATATATCCAGTTTGAAGGGGTTTAATGAGAATGATTTTGTTATTCCGTCACCAAGCGCAGCTGTGAACTTAGATGAGGAATATGAATTGCATGTTCTTCCTGGCGAATCGATGGAGGATTTCATGCGTCGTTGGAAGCATAGACCGAGGGAAGATGCTGTACCTAAACCTCAGGATACTAAGACTCAATCTACTTTTGTGGATGTGGCACAGGAGAAGAATCAGGCTAGACGGGTAAATTTTCGGTTCTTTCCTACGAATACTGGGATGAATGGTGTTGATTTGGAAATACCTCGGGAAGCAGTTAAAATCGCCAGTAAGCGTTATGAACATACTATATATGGTTATTTTATAGGGAAGCGTTTGCCTTTTCCTGTAGTTGATCGTTATGTATGGAATGTTTGGCGGAAGTTTGGGTTGGAGAAAACAATGATGACCGCGAAGGGTTTTTTCTATTTCAAATTTAAGAATGCAAAGGGGTTGTTGATGTATTAGAAGGGGGACCATGGTTGATACGGAACATGCCTATTATCTTGAATAAATGGTCTCCGAATATAAATGTGGTGAAAGAAGATATTACTTCTATTCCGGTCTGGATTAAAATGCATGATGTACCGTTTGTGGGGTATACGGAGGATGGTTTGAGTGCTATGGCTACTAAGATTGGAAAACCATTGATGTTGGATTCTTACACGAGCTCTATGTGTATTGATTCCTGGGGGCGACCAAGTTATGCGAGGGCAATGGTGGAGGTCTCTGCAGACGTGAAACTTAAGGAAAAACTCATTATTGCTACGCCACGATTGGATGAATTGGGAAGTACCACACATGAGGTGCGGATTGAATATGAATGGAAGCCGCCCCAATGTCTTGGGTGTGGCGTTTTTGGTCACTCGGATGGTTCGTGTCATAAAAAAGTGTTAGAAACTAAAGAGCCAATTGTCATGGATTCGGAGGGTTTTCAAGAAGTAAAAAAGAAAAAGGGTAAAGGTTTTAATGTGGGTCTTCCAAAGGCACCAGTTTATGAGTATCGGCCAAAAGCTAACACTAAAGTTCCGTTTCCTTTGGTTTCGGGTGCAAGGGTTGGGGGGGCTATACCTCTAGCGGGTATTGGTCCTTCAGGGGAGTTTAGTAAGGTAGCGGATGAAACAGCGGAACAGGTGGATAATGTGGGTACTTTAGCAAAACAGATTGTTGATTCGGTGGTGGGTTCTGCAAAGGAAAAACATAAAATTCACCGCAACACAATCTGGTTTACATTGGTGAGGGGGGCTTGGAACTGAGCAGCGTGCCAGACGCTCAATACGAAACGCAGGCAGCGGCTATGTGAGGACTGTTACTGGCGGTTCAGCAGATGGGTGGGGGGTGGTTCGGGTAAGTCAAAAGCTGAAGGGGCAAGCACTCCTGGTACACATGGTTTAGATGTTTATGTACAGCCGCATGGAATATACGGGGATTGAACCTATCCCTTAAGCAAACGAGGTTCAGGAGGTTTGTGATGAAAATCGTTTAAAAAGTGTTGCAATTTTAGAAACTCATGTGGGTAGTCAGAACTTGCAACATATTAGCAATACTGTTTTTAAGGATTGGTGTTGGGTGGTCAAATGCTCAAGCTTGTACCAGGGGGCACGAGGATAAGTGTGGGTTTGGGATTCTTCTTTTGTTATTTATGGTTCTAAATATGTCTGATCAGGTAATTCACTGTCAGCTCCAGGTTGCTAGATGACGGGAAAGCTGTTATTGTTCGTTTATTTATGCTGGTAATCACTACTTGGTAGAGAGTTGTGGAAAAGTATTTTACTTCATCGGGGCTTTGTTGCGGGAAATCCTTGGGTGTTAATGGGGGATTTTAATGTGATACTTAATACGAATGAGACTACTCGGGGAAGCTCAAATGTGTCTATTGGCATGCTGGAGTTTAAAGAATGTGTTGAGACATGGGTTTGAGGATTTAAGTCAATCGGGGCTGTTTTACACATGGAATCAAAGGCCGAATTCGAATGATGGTATCTTAAAAAAGCTTGATCGGGTGTGTGTAATGGTGCTTTCTTGCATTATTTTAACAATGCTCATGTTGTTTTTAAGCCATATAGAATGTCGGATCATTGCCCTATTCTTCTTAATATTCCGTTGGACTTGAGGAGAAAACCGAAGCCATTTAAGTTTTCGAATTTCATTGTTAATAAACCGGAGTTTTTGGACCTAGTGATGTCGTCTTGGTCAGGGGCAGCGGAGGGTTTCCATTTATAGAATTGTTACTAAATTGAAGCGGTTGAAACCTATCATGCGTAAGCTTACATGGAAAGAGGGCAACATTCATAAAAGGGTTGCTCGTCTTAGAAAAGAATTAGATGTGATCCAGTCCGCGTTAGACAAAGAACCAGATTCCAATGATTTACGATT
>CAJVGC010000508.1:46719995-46779574 GCA_910822075.1 Senecio squalidus | reverse complement strand
AAATTAATCAATTTATGTTTTGCTGATGATTTGATTATGTTTTCGCATGGGGATCGCCAATCTGCTTTGGTTCTTGTGGAAGCGTTAAATGAGTTTAGGAAGCTGTCAGGTTTAGTTCCTAGTATTGCTAAAAGTACTGCGTTTTTCTCTTGTGTGTCTGACAGGGTTAAAGCGGCTATTCTTGATGTTTTGCCTTTTGATGAGGGTACTTTTCCTATAAAGTATTTGGTGGTTCCATTGATCTCTTCTCGGCTTTTAATTGAAGATTGTGTCTCTTTAGTTGAGAAGGTTAGGAAGCGTATTAGTGACTGGCGGAATAAATCTTTATCTATTGCAGGGAGATTACAATTGGTGTTATCAGTGTTGTCTTCTATGCATGTATACTGGGCGTCAGTTTTTATCCTTCCTAATTCTATTATTTGTGATATAGAGAAATTGTTGCGTGGTTTCTTATGGTGTCAAGGGAGTCTAAAACCGGGCAAAGCAAAGGTCTCGTGGGTAGAAGTGTGTCGGCCGAAAAATGAAGGAGGTTTGGGTATTCGGAATATTTTTGATTGGAATTCTGCATTGATGTGTGTTCATATCTGGAATATTTTAACTCGAAAGGATTCCTTATGGGTTAAATGGATTCATTCGTATTATCTTGATGGTAGGAATTTTTGGGAAGTCTCGATTAAAGCTAATGCAAGTTGGTCCTGGAGAAAAATATTACTTTTACGCAATAATGTCCGTATGCATTTTAGGAGTAAAATTGGTGATGGAAGATCTATCTCGTTGGTTTGATACATGGTGTGAGCTAGGACCTTTACATAAAGTTGTTTCTAATCGTGATCTAATTTCAGCAGGTTGGAATTTTCGAAGTAAGGTAGCGGATTTGTTAGCAAATGGGGCGTGGCGATGGCCGGATAGCTGGGCTCGGAAATACCAGGCCTTGTCGCAGCTACCTATTCCGAACCTTGCTAGTTTTCGAGACAGGTTAGTCTGGTTGGATGCAAACGGTGTTGAAGCTGGGTTCTCGGTGGCAGGCGCATGGGATGTTATTCGTGATCGGGCTGATGTCGTGGCTTGGCGTGATGTGGTCTGGTTTCCAAAGGGGGTTCCGAAACATTCTTTTTATGTTTGGCTCCTTGTGCTGCGGAAACTAAAAACTCAGGATCGGTTGCATGAGTGGGATAAGTCAAACAGGTTTAATAGACTAAATTGTCTTTTCTGTGACAATGTTCCTGATTCTCATACCCATTTATTTTTGAATGTACTTTTTCAACGGAGGTTTGGAAAAAGGCATACGTGGAAGCTAATATCCCAATCCATTTGAATTGTTTTATTGATGTCATTGAGTTCTTGCTATCTCGTGCTAAAGGATCTGCGTGGGGATTAGCAGGTAGATTGATGTTTGGTGCTGCGGTGTACTTTATTTGGCAGGAAAGGAACAATCGGATGCATAATAAGGGGTCCAGAAGTGTTGATCGGCTGTTTGATGTTATTATGAACTCGTGTCGGTTAAAAGCCTTGTCTATTCGGATCAAGAATATCGTTAAATGGAAGGAGGTTTGTTTAAAGTGGAAGGTTGTTGACATGCTTGAAGACTAGTCTGCTAGGTTTGTTTGTGTTTCCGTGTGCGGGTGTGGTTTTTTTGTGGTTTTGAGTCCGGTTGAAAGCCTGTTTTCAGCTGGGTTCTTTTAAGAAGATATATTGTCTTCTTGTATTGTAATTTTATTTATATCAGTTTTGCCGGGGTACCGTCCCCATTGAGCGAAAAAAAAAAAATATATATATATATATATATATATATTTTTCGAATAATAGAAACGTTGTAAAAAAAAAAGTCAAAATGCGACCCACTTAGAAAATGTCATTGCCATAAGTCTAGTTTTGGCAATGACCCTCTAGAGACGATATGTCGTGATGAAGAACTTTGGCGATGAAATGTCGTTCAGCGACGACTATTGACGTATCTAAAAGTGTGTTTTTTCTTATAGTATCTGACATGACTAATTAAATACGTTTTACTTTTGTATTGTGGTGTATGAACAAGTCAAAACGTCAACTCGTTGCACATAACGTAAAAACGACACGATTGTCATCCTATTTTAGATTAACTTTTATAAGCATTTTACCTTTTTATTATTTATCTAGAAAAATAAATAAACAAAACACTACATGATTGAAGAAAAAATATAATGTGAATTGAATATGGTATTTTATTATTTATATCCATAATACACCACTAGTTACATATTTAATTTCTGTTTCAAAAAATATGAAACTTTATTTACCAAAAAATATTATATACAGATTTCAATTCATACAATTTTTTAATTTATATTCAGAAAAATAAAAGTGTATGCTAAGATACTTTATTTACAAACTTGTGATTGACTTTGGTATTTGCCGTACGCTCAGTTTCTCATTTTATTTGTTTTCATCAAGCTTCACATCCTTTTCGTATTAATGATTAAATAGACTTTAACTATCTCGAATCAAGACAGTTAGATGGCTCTAAGATGTAACGTCATATTTTACCTTATTTGCTCGAGCGAATACGGGTTATATGTTATTGATAATAGGAAACATATAAATTATTAATAGAAAATATAAAAAATAATGTACCTAATTCGTTTAATATTTGACACATTTTCTATTTAGTTTTTTATTTCTTATATTTAACTTTAGTTTGGATATACCCCTCACTCTATCTATCATTTTATTTTCAATATGTTTTGAATAGAATCATAATCAGTGATAATCGGATTTAGTTTATGACACCAAAAATCTTTAGATTATTGCTAACTACTTTTTCAAAATACATTGCACTTTAGGATATACCAAACATGTATAAACACCTAAAAATAGTTTTATTTGTTTTCATCACGCTTTACTTTCTTTTCGTACTAATGATTAAATAGACTTTAACTGCTTTGAAGTTTGAACCAAGATACTTAGGTGGCTATAAGATGTAACATCATATTTTGCCTTATTTGTACGTACGAATTTGGGTTATATATATATGAAACGATGTGGGACAACTAAAATGAAAATAGTGTTTGATGACATCATCAATTTGATCTAACGGTTGAAATCAAATAAGTTAACCCATCTAAAGGTCCTTACTTGGCCATGTGGCATTTAAGGCCTCTCTTTTATTATATATTAAAGATTAAAGATATATATATATATATATATATATATATATATATATATATATATATATATATATATATATATATATATATATATATATATATATATATATATATATATATATATATATATATATATATATATATATATGTACTGATTAATGCGAAAACTCAATATTTTACGAGAACTGCGAGGAAAACCACTCGTTTTTTTAATATTAAAATTCTATTATTTTAATTAAAAGGGTAAATTAGTAATTGATTAATTTTTTTATTTTTGTTTTATATAATCATATGACAATTACTTTTGTTTGAATTAATTTTCTCCTATATTCTCTCATTAGTCTCCTTTTTTTATCTCTAAACTATTTTTCTTTCGTATATATCTTCATTTTAGGAGTTATTAATATTATCACCAGCTTTATTTATTAGAACTTGAATTCAATCCACACAACTTATAATGTCATGAAATGCATTAATCGATCACAAGAAATTAAATTTTCAACAAGATTTGTATTGTGCTTACGGTTTACACATGAACACCGGACAAAAATCAATTTCTAGTGGGAAAAAATCCATATAAATGATAAGGATTGTCTTTTTAATATCTGACATGTAGATTATTATTATTTTTCGTTCTTATATTAGTTTCAGGTTAATAAAATTTAACGGGGTAAAGAAAGTGAACATACCAATAGAAGAAAATTGACCAAACATGATTTGTGTTCATTTGAGAAAAAGCAAATTACAAATCCTATTTTACGAATTCTTTTTCATCAGCTTAGTGAGCGTAGGTGCACACAACAATGTTCATATGTTAACAAACTTAAGAAACCAAAATTATTTACATAACTGGCCCTTTAGATCCTCGTCACTTGTAAACCAATGGAAAATTAAAACATAAGCTAACCTAACGACCTAATTAAACAATAAACTTCCACACTCGTCATCTTCGTTGTGTATCGCTTTTAGACCTTAACTGGATTAGAAATTTGGACTGTTCACAAGAAATCAAGACGTTTATCTCATGATCGATTTTAAGATGTTCACATATGACATCCTCTGTTTCTTCATGTTCAAACATGAACATCATCAATATATATCTTCATCTTCTTCATAGATGACTTTAAACACCTAAAAACCTTTATCAATCATACAATAAGAAAAATATAATTTTGTAAACCTTTATTTATAATTGGATTAAATTCTTAGAAATACGTTGAATAAAAATATATCGTAACCAAGAAATAATAAATGTATATCTTAATTAAACATAAACTCATCTAAATCTACGAGTCCTGATAATGTCGAACAAAAACTAAAATAGAAAAAGAGTGGGTCGAAACAATGATGAATTTACTAAAATGAAATCAAACATTAAAATTTCGCTAAACTTTTTCACCATGCAATGAATTGAAAGTTATTTACTACTCCGTATTAATTACAATGTAAAGATAAGGATAATAACTTTATATTAAAAATCACAGCATAAAAATCTAACCTATTTCTTTCAATCTGCATATAACAACGGATAGTCATACATACAATAAGTCAATAACAACACCAAGATGAAACACAAGGGCTGTGAGAATGGAATTTTAAGAAGCTACACAGACGGAGCGATGTGTCAGGATCAAATAAGTTTTTATAAACCTAAACCTTGTCTTCGTTAGATCGTGATCTATCAAAGAAGTTCAGCAGCGGATCTGAACACTTTGATATTAACAAGTTATTCAAACAAACAATATTGTTAAAGTATGAACAATAATGAACAATAAGTATTGTTGAATTATAAGCCTCAATTTATTAATAAGAGTTATCAATACAACGTGTTTTGTTATCAATTACAATCATATATATAGACCTTGAGCCTAAACCTATCTAGAAAATAGGAAACTACATCTATCAATTATAGAAATACAATCTAACTACAATTGTAATTCTATTCTAAATTTGCATGGCAAGTCTTGCAGTATTAACAGCTCCGCAGTAACTATGTTGAAGCAACAACAGTAATGAGAAACAGTAGTAATAATGTCTTCCGTATTAATCTTCAACTGCAGTATTAACTTGTCTTCCGTAGTAACTATATGTCTTCAGCATTAATGATCTTCAACAATAATCATCTTCAGTCCGCATTAATGAACATACATTACTATCAGTAGTTAGAAGCAGTATTAAGGAAACTAAAACTGTTTTAACTAAGTTCTAATCTCAACACGATGCCACTTTACTTTGGAGAGTCTCGAGTCCATCTACATCTACTGGATATTGCCTTCGCTGAAAATCGTTTATACTTGAATGTGTATGAGAGAGAGAGAGAGAGAGAGAGAGAGAGAGAGAGAGAGAGAGAGAGAGAGAGAGAGAGAGAGAGAGTGAAATAGTGAGAAACATAGAGAGAAAGAAAAATAGTGAGAGATGGAGGCGGTTAAATAAAAGGGAGAGATATGAATTACGTTAAATAAATTTGAATGAAGAATTAAATTAATAATAACTTCCTAAACTACCCCAATGCCTTTTATAAATGAATGCCTTAGGTTTAACTTAATAACGAAACTGTCATCAGGTTTTATAGCCATTGATCAAATTATTAATGATCCAGATCTAGTTCTCATAGAATTTTGAGTTCTCGCAGAAACAATTCACTATATATATATATATATATATATATATATATATATATATATATATATATATATATATATATATATATATATATATATAGGGAGAGGTTCTTATAAACCAAAACTTAAAATAAAATAAGTAAAAAATATGAAAAAATAATTCATTATATGTGTAATTTTATATTATGTTTATTTATTCAATTATAAGAAACTTTAAAAAAGCAAGTTTTGATATGCATCAAAATATATGTCGTTTAGGGACTATGTATCAAATTCTTTGTTTTTGTGTAGTAAATATTCAAATTTGATGCACAACGGTAAAATTACCCATTTTATGATGACAACAAAACTTCGTTTTTTAAAGTTTGAGATATGGTTAAAATGAACGACAATCCAAAATATCTAACGTTATAAAAAAAAATTTAATTTTTTTTTACTTATTTTAATTTAAGGTTTGTTTTACAAGAACCAACCTCTCTCTCTCTCTCTCTCTCTCTCTCTCTATATATATATATATATTGGCCACTGATTTGGCAACGAACATTGTTTCATGAATAGTGTCAGCGCTTTATATATATATATATATATATATATATATATATATATATATATATATATATATATATATATATATATATATATATATATATATATATATATAGAGGTGACTTCAAATAGGAACCACTAAATAAATGAGAACCATATGAACCACTTTTTAACCAATCACTTAAAACTCACTTTAAATTCATAATTAACTTTAAATTAACATATTTAGAGTATAACTAGGTTTTAGGAAAAACTAAATACACCATTAGAACAAGCATTTGATTATCTTTCCAACGAGCACCCACTTGATATACTTTTGACGATTTTTTTTTTTGTGGGTTTCGATATATACACTGGTGTATATATTAATATAGACCAGTGTATATATTAATATACACTAATGTATATATTAATATACACCAGTGTATATACATTTTTGCCAAAAACAATTTTAAACTATATATTCACTGATGAATACATATGTATACACAAGTGAATACACTTCTATTCACCGGTGTATGAACTAGTTCTTGACCTACATTCTAACCATATATTCACCAGTAAATACATATGTATACACAAGTGTATAAGACGGTATTCAGCAGTGTATATACGCAGTTTTTGAAATATTCTGAATTTGTAGTATATACACCAGTGTATATATCGAAACCCACCAAAAAAAAAAAGTCGTCAAAATTTAAAAAGTTTATATTTTTCCAAAAGAGAATAAAATACTCGTTCTAACTGTATATTTTTTATTTCGTAAAAGTTTATAATTTAAAAGATATTTAGTTTTTAAAATGAAGTGGGTTTTGTTAAATGATTGGTTAAAAAGTAGTTCCTATGGTTCCTAAATATTTGAGTGGTTCTCATTTGAAACCAACTCTATATATATATATATATATATATATATATATATATATATATATATATATATATATATATTTGAGTGGTTCTCATTTGAAACCAACTCTATATATATATATATATATATATATATATATATATATATATATATATATATATATATATATATATATATATATATATTTTGGCAACTGATTTGGCAACGAAAATTGTTTCATGAATAGTGTCAGCGCTTTATATATATATATATATATACTAAATATAACAAATTTTCTTAACTAAGGCGTCTCGTAGAAGATGTACCTCCCACCGTGTTAACCCATGTTCAACTCCAACCCTTTGCAATTTTTTTATCTAAAGTTTAAAAATTTACTAAATAGTCGAGAGACTTAAAGTTTAAAATATTAGAAAACAACCCGGCATCTTTTTCTTTAAACTCCTTTAAATATCTAATTTTTTTCCGCTTATTTTTTTATTGAATTTTAGATTTTATCTTTTATTTGTTACTCTATTAAAAAAGCATTTAGTGACATAAATTTTTTTATTTTTTATTTATCAAACACATAATATATACATATGAATAAGTGGAGTTAACTTTGTGCGTATTTCGAGTTACCCTATTAAATAAGACACTACATTCATTATGTTTTTGTTGTATACAATTAATTGAAAAAAAATCAGTATATCTATTTTTTTTAAGCAAAAGTGCAAAACTATTACCAAATAGTATATTGTTGGAATGGTTGTAACACATGGTCAATACGTGCGAGACTTACGTTCTACTCTCTCTATCAAAATATATCTATTTAAAGAAAAAACTAATTAACACATATACAAATTGTAGGAAAGTTATAACTAAATAGCGGGTCGTATGAGTTGTTGAATTCCATTCGGTGTTTTTTAGAGACTCGGGTTCGAATCTCTTTTCCTGTTAAAGTTTTACTTTTTTTCTTGAATATTTGTTAATGTTCGTTTCTAATATCTGTCATAATGCACAAGTAAATATTTCTCGTTGATAATATGAAACATGCAAATTATTAATAGGAAATATAAAAAAGTAGTATACCTAACTCGTTTAATATTTGACACATTTTATGTATAGTTTAATATTTTTTAGATCTTACTTTAGTTTGGATATACCTGTCACTTTATCTTTCATTTTATTTTGTCTTGAATAGAAACATAGTGAGTGATAATCGAATTTAGTTTATGACACCAAAAACCTTTAGTTGTTAGTTGTTACTAACGACTTTTTCAAAATACGTTGCACTTTAGGATTTACCAAACACGTGTAAACACCTAAAAATAGTTTTATTGGTTTTCATCAAGGTTTACTTTCTTTTCGTACTAATGACTAAATAGACTTTAACTACCTGGAACCAAGACAATTAGGTGGCTATAAGACGTAAAATCATATTTTACCTTATTTGCACTACAAATTCGGGTTATATGTTATTGATAATATGAAACATGTAAATTGTTAATATAAAATATATAAAAAAAAATATATCTAACTTATTTAATAGAGTTAATTACATAATTGGTCCCTGTGTTTGTTCCAAAACAACGGGTCCAGTCCCTGGGTCACAATTCGTTCGGGTCCAGTCCCTGGAGCCTATCTTTGGTTGCACGTTTGGTCCCTTTGTCACTTAAAATGACGAAAATACCCTTAATAAATGATATTTTGATTTTTATCAAAAACAAAAATGTATATAATAAATAAATATGTATAAATATGATTATGGGTAGAAAATATAAATCAAATATATGTTTAGTCCTGCTGTTTGTCTCCCACTAACTCCAATTAACATGACAACAGCAACAACAGTGGCCAACAATGGGCGATATCCGGCAGCGGCGACGGCGGCAGTGGCAGCGACGGCGGCAGCGGCGACGGTGGAAACGACGGCGGCAGCGGGGACGACGGCAGCGATGCATCATCCGGCTATGAAGTGGGTTTTTCTGATCTCAAATCGATTTTGATCTTGATTTGTTTTTCTGATCTCGAAGTGGGTTTTATTTGGGTATAATCTTGTTTCGATTTAGGTTTAATTTATAACAATGATGTGTAATGGTGAATGATTGAGTTGGTGGTCGGACCAAGGAGGTGGTGGTGGTCGTCGTATATGTGGAAAAATAAATTCAAGGAACGTGTGACCAGATCTGATGGCGGTTGTGACCGGATCTGGCGATGCTCGTGAATGTAGGTCGTTAGGTAGTTAGAGGTCGTGCCGGATCTGCGATGTTCTAGAGAAACAATTAGTTAATTTCCAGTTTTTTTTTTGGTTGTTGATTTGAGATTTTGATAATTAGTTTTTATTCTTTATTTGTTTTTTAAATTGAATGATAAATCAAAATATCATTTATTAAGGGTATTTTTGTCATTTTAAGTGACAAAGGGACCAAACGTGCAACCAAAGATAGGCTCCATGGACTGGACCCGAACGAATTGTGACCCAGGGACTGGACCCGTTGTTTTGGAACAAACACAGGGACCAATTATGTAATTAACTCTATTTAATATTTGACACATTTTTTGTTTATCTTTTTTATTTCTTATATTTAACTTTAGTTTCATTTTATTTTCAATGTCTTGAACGAGAAAATTAGATCCCGTGCGTTATGACGGGAAAAAAATATCTGTCAAAATACGTAAATAGCTAAGAATATATGTCGTGATAAAAGTTATAACAATTTCCATATTATTATAAATGAAAAAATATATAGTTTGTAATAGATACAAAATAAAGAATTAAAAAACAATAATAATCTATAAAATTTTATGAAAATAAATAAAGTTGTATTAGCGAGGGCTATTATAAAAACAATTATATCGAAATGAATAGTAAGTTATTTTATTTGATTGGCGTAACCGTAAAAAAACATACATATTTAATATGTCGTGATAAAAGTTATAACAATTTTCGTATTATTACAAATGAATTAATATATAGTATGTAATAGATATATAATAAAGAATTAAAAAATAATAATAATCTATATTATATAAAAGTTTGTAATATAAAAGCTAAAAGTTTTATGCAAATAAATAAACTTATATTAGTGGAGGCTATTATAAAAATTATGATAAATCGAAATAAATAGTAAGTCATTTTATTTTATTAGTATAATCATAAAAAAAAAAAAAAAAAAAAAAAACATACAAATTTACAGTCATATAAAATAGCTCGAAAATAAAAATAATTTCTTTTAAAGCTGACAGACTAGTTGGTGCGAGCATGGTATCTGCGTGGTTCTTTATTCATAACAAATATATATGAATATTTTAATTAGTTTTTGAAGATCATTATTAAAAAATTAAAAAATAATATTAATTTATATTATATAAAAGTTTGTAATATAAAAGCTAAAGTTTTATGAAAATAAATAAAGTTGTATTATTAGAGGGTCATTATAAAAAATAATGATAAACTGAAATGAATAATAAGTTATTTTATTTGATTAGCGTAACCGTAAAAAAACATATAAGTTTATAGTCGTATAAAATAGATTGAAAATAAAGATAAATTATTTTTCAAAGTTGAGAGCCTAGCTGATGCAAGTAGGAAACTGGTTCACTATTCATAAGAAATATATATAAATATTTTAGTCAGTTTTTTGAAAAATATTGTTATTTTAATATGATAAATGTTAGTATATATAATTATAATTATAATTATAATTATAATGTTTAATATATAATAAAAGAGTAGTCTTAAATGCCACATGACGAAGTAAGGTTCTTTGGATAAATTAGATATTTTGATTTTAACCGTTAGATGAAATTGATGATTTCATCAAATATTTTTTTCATATTACACCCTCTTACAATCTGTAATTGCATTGACTTTTCAATTTCACCATTATTACAATAAAAAAAAATTTGTCTCTAATTGGACTACGATTTACATTATTATTATTATTCTAAAATCTTTTAATACAAAATATTAATATATGTGTATAAACATAAATGAATATATGTTATTATAACTATAAACAACATGTGCATAAACATAAATGTATATTTGTTATTATACGTTTAATATTGTATTCTCATAATAATTTAAAAGAACGTGTGAATAAACATAAAGTTTACGATTCAATTTTTATTTATGTGTATCCACGCTATCGCGGGGCAATAATCTAGTTATAATTTATAGTAAGAAGCGTATTTACTGATAATCGAATATAGTTTGTGACACCAAAAATCTGCAGATGGTTACTAACTACTTTTTTAAAATACGTTGCACTTTAGGATTTACCAAACACGCATAAACACCTAAAAATAGTTTTATTGTACTAATGATTAAATAGACTTTAACTACCTCGAACCAAGACAATAGGTGGCTATACATCATATTTTACCTTATTTGCACGTACGAAATCGGGTTATATGTTATTCATAATGAAACATGTAAATTGTTAATAGAAAATATAAAAAAAATATACCTAAATTGTTTAATATTTAACACATTTTTTATTTAGCTTTTATTCTTATGTTTATGACATAATTTAAATCTATGTAGGATCGAATCTCTAAGGCCCCGTTTGGTTCGCAGAATCTGATGGAATTGGAGGGAATTGGAATTCAGAATTCCTGTTGCATCATTTTTGGTTGGACAACTGAAAAAATTGCAATCTGTCAAAATTCCATCAGATTCCTTCCGTTGTGGAATTCATAAATCCTTCCAGTTTCGGAAGGAATTCAAGATTCCTGATTTCATGGAATTCAAACCAGTTTACTAAAACTTCTTTCGAACGAAACTTTACACCATTATAATATAACCGCCAACTTTTTTCGTAGATATGTTCGACAGTGTATTTGAAGTTTTAGCTTAAAATGTAAAATGATAGTACATAATAACTAAGAAAGATAAATTTAATTGTATTATAATCTCAATATATACTTTTATGAGCTACTTGAAACAACTTATTTTTTTAGAAGTCTATATTTATTTTAGATAAGTTTCACAAAAAATGTCGACCAACCAAAGATATTAGATTAAGCCCTCATAAGTTTGTTATAAGTTTTTAACCAGACATATTTATATATTTACAAATCGAACTGAATTATATGCAAATATTGAAAATTGAATTCCGTTGAATTCTGTCAACCAAACAGGACAAATTTTTATCAATTCAGATTCCAATTCTTCAAATTCCAATTCCTTTGACAGATTCCAATTCCTTTAAAAACATTCTGCGAACCAAACGGACCCTAAGTGTTTAGATTAACTAGACAATGGCGAAATTATGATATAGTTTACGAATCATTGAATCAAGTAGAAAAATCAACACAGAAATGCTAAATATTGATTTCATTCACGGCCCCAAATTGGCGGAAAATTTTGTTACAAGTGATTTCTCTCTAAAATATCTCACTAAAACGCGAACTTTTATTGTGACCTTCTCCAAATATTTATAGACTAAGAATTACATATAAATTACAAAATAAACATTCTTATGTTTATTTTAAAACACTTCGGATTAACTAACTAAATAAGTCTTCACTTTAACTTTAACTCGGAAGTACTTCACTTTAACTCGAAAGTAGAAACTTGTTCTTCAAAGTTAAAATCTCTAGTGATGACTTACCAAGGTTTAACTCGGATGTTGACAGTTGTTCTTCCGAGTTAAACACTTATACCAAAAACACTTTGATGATGATTTGAAGCTTCATCTAGTCTTCTATTTTGCCAACAATCTCCTCCTTTGATGATGTTTCCAAAATCCTCATCTTGCGAAGTAAGCACAATGCACACTTCATTTACATGTATACTTCAAAACACCTTCTCTTATACCTTCATCTCTGCTTGTCAAGGATTAGAGCAATTTGAAGATGAACTACTTCAAGAAAATGTTTTCCATCGTAATAATTCTCATGATTCACAAAAGGCAATTTATATAATGCCAACAGATCTTCATTTCCCAGTCTCCTTAAGTCAACATCTTCATACAATCTTTCATCCTCTTCAATTCATCCTCTCTTCGAATTACTATTTCATTATTGGGACAGTCCATCCAACATCCAACTACTTTGGGTCTTTGTTGTGGCTTTGCACGTTTAAGAGGGATTTTATCAATCAACATAGTGCTCCTTCTTCTTTTCAATTTCTTATAAAAATCTTCAAAATCTGTCTTTTCATACTCTTTGATAAATTTTGCATATTGTCTTCCTTGTGGATATGCACCATGATTTACCATTTCAATCTTTCTCAACTGCCTAGCCTCATCTTTTGTTATCTTCGACAATTGATCTGTTGTTCTGTAGTATGAACAATGATTAGCACCTCTTTTGATCACACTTGCATTCTCATAAGGATCAAATCTCCAAGCAGTAATTGGATAAAGTATTCCTTTCTTCCTCATTTCCAGTAAAATCCTTTCAGCTCTAGCCTCTTGTTGAGTTTGATCCCTATTTCTAGACCCTGATTCCCCTTCTTCTTCATTCTTCTTGCTGCTCTCTTCATCATTTGGGAATCCATACTTGTCCAAAGTATTCAAAAACTTCATCAGTTTCATCATACCGTTGATGTAACTCATCTATATGTTTTTGAACTTCATGATCAGCAACATATTCTTTCTTCAAATTAACTTGAGTCTGAAATGCCACATCTTGATTTTGTTTTGCAACCAATGATACAAGTGTGACATGTTTTCCAGTATTAGATGTAGATTGTTCAACTTGTTTCCTCTGTTCTTCTTCTTCTTCTTTTTTTTCTTCTTTCTTTCTCAGTTCAATGATAGTTACTTGTTGAGCCTCCTTTATCAATCTCTCTTTCATAAATTCTGCATCAACTTCTCTCTCCTTCTTTAATTCACCCAAATTCTCTTTTGTTTTGATCTCTAGATAATGGTATTCTAGAGTCTCAATCTTCATTTGTCCCACTGACCTAGCATAAAATCTTTTAGATCTCACAAGATAGTTCATAAGATGTTTCTTGTAGTTATCTTGAGTCATACTCCTACTCTAATCATTCAACTGTTGTTTCATCTCCACAATATTATTAGGAGTCTTCTTTTTAACTACTCTTTAGATGCATACTTCTTCCTATTACTAGAATGTAGGATCTCTTTTTCAGTTTCAACCTTGAACTTTGGATTCACATCTTCATCTTCATCAACATTCTCATAAAGACTAAGAGGATTGTCTTGTTCTCATGTTTTATCATCATTTTCAGATAGCTCATCTCCCCCAAAAGCTTTGTTCCAATATTCTTCAGTTCCATAGGGAATGTTTCTTTTTGGTTGTGCAATGTAGTTTCCTTCTAAGTCAGCAAATCCATCATAAACATCATCTTCTTCAATGTTCTGTTCTGCTTCAGAGTTAAAAAAATTATCACCAGACTTAAAACTTTCATCTGCATTTTCCTCTTCCGAGTTAATTTTTCCTTCATCCAACTTAAACTCATTATTTTTAACTCCTTCATCAGACTTAAAATTTAGAGTTTTAGACTTAAACTCAAACTCAACTACCTTCCATTTTCCTTTCAAATCCTTCATACTTGACTCACCCAAATCAACATTCCTCACCTTCTCAATCTCAATAACTACCTCATTAACACTTTCTTTAACAATTTCTTCTTCACCAGTCATGACTACTTCTTCAACATTCTCACTTTCGTTTTCAATATTCTTCATGCTAGAATCAATATTTTTACTCACAACATCTATTTCTTAGCCTCAATCATTATAACTTCAGTGTCTTCTCCAATTACCTATGTTTCATCTCTAATAACAGTCTCCTCATTTTCATTCATGACCTCTGTTTGCTCATATTCTCCCCCTATTTTGAATGCATCATCCAAAGGGAGTGATTTCAGTTGATTCAGTTTAGCTTGAAGAGCATTGATCATTATTTTTTGAGTCACATTCTTCCATTTCAAAGATACAATTTCAGAATTTTTCCTTGAGACAGTTGTAGTCAACTCTCATTCTTCACTTTGAGTTCAAAAGCCTGCAATACCCCAATGCCTGATCTACCCTTCTTTCTTGATTGATACACTTGCAATGGCGAGCTTGATGATTCAACAACTGGCGTAGTCATAGTTGGAACAACAAGAGTAGTCATATAGGTGTTTGACAAGTTGGGAAGTTGTGAACTAGCCTCTTCTGCGTAAAACCAATCAACATGATCATCATCCTGATCATTACCCATTTGAGTATCCAACTCTGTTCTTGGATAATAGGTGACTGAATAGGTGAAATTGGAGGTGGTATTGGTGAATTGGTGGTGGAGGTGGTAAATGTGATTGTGGCGGTGGTGAAGGTGGATATTGTGGTTGTATTGGTGAATGTGGTGGTGATGATGGTTGTGGATTAATAGGTTCTTGATTGACTGGTTTAACTGGTTGTAACATATGAAGAAAGAAAAGTGTAAAATGACCTGAAAATCCAGTTGTAGTGAAGTTCTTCTTCATGTTTCCCATGATCTTCAAATTCATATTTAGTGTAGAAATAATCTCCCCCTCAGGCATCAATCATCTCATCTCAGAATTTATGATTAGTTGGAGAAATCTTTGATACAACAAGAATTTATTCTTTGTCTCTGTGAGCATCCTCTTCATGTTATCAAAAATGAACCCCCAAAAATTGAAAACCCTTTGGGTTATCAAAGCCAAAAGAGGACTCATCTCACACAATACCTCTTTCCTGTTTGAAAAGCAGTTGATTAACACATGTACCAAGTATCTCCAATAATGTGAAAACTTTATCTTCTTGACCATTTGGCCTGGAAAGTCTCCCTCATAACCGACATCTATGCATATTCTTTGAATTTCACCTACTGGAAGTGTCTCAATCCCATCAACATCATCCAATTCTAGAACTCTCCTAATCACTTATTCAGTAATAACTATCCGAGATCTTTGAACTTCTAAAACCAAAGAAGGTGCACCATCTATCACTTCAAATGCAACATTGGTCGAAAATTCTTGCACCATGTCTCTATATATTAATGGATCTGTAGAAATTGCAAGATGTAATATTGAGTTTATCAAAAACTGGAACACCTCTTCTTTAAAAGTAAAAAAAAAAAACAAAAAACTTGAACACCTCCATGAATCCTACAACAACCTTTTCATGATTGACATCCAAAAGGCAACAACATTATGTTGTTACACAAATGGCCAATTCTCCATCTATATTCAATCCAAAAACACATTAGAATCAAGTTTATCAAAAAGCAAAAGTACAATGAGACAACTAAATATATCAAAGCATAACTGCAGTAAGGATAAACATGACAAACCTTATCAAACACTGAAATTGATCAATAAATGAATGCATAGTAGATGAAATAAAAATCCTGAACTAAGAATATCCTAAAATTGATGATCGGGAACGTACTAAATTAGGTTAAAAGACACAACTGAGATTAGGGGATTAAGAAGATTGAGAGACTGATTAAGATTTTGATTATATAATTGTATTTGAATAAAATGTATTTTAAATAATCACAAATCTTTTTAGAGTAAAATTAATATATAATTTTTCCACCATCTCAAAATATATTCCAAGTTAAAGAAAATACAATATGAGTTAAAATGTGGTCAATAAAGTCAACTGAAACACCAGCCACAAAGAAAATAAAGAATAAAGAATAAAAAATAAAAGAATATTAGATTAAAAGAATTAAAAATTATCCGAATTAAAATTACATCTTCAGAGTTAAAAAGTTCAATATCTAAGTCAACTTTTTCAAAGATTTCCAAGCTAAAATTTTAACTTCAGAGTTAAAATCCAAAGTAAAATTCTAACTTCAGAGTTAAAATATTCAGATTTCCAGTTAAGTTGATACAAACTTCCAAACTTAAAATCTCAATTTCAAAATCTAAAAGCTTTTATTCCAGAAATATATAAGTTAGTTCTACTCATCAAATTTCTTTAGATATTAAATGTTTTGTAAAATGTATGAAACTTTTGTTTATATTAAGATAAATCTTGTGTCAAAAATTCATAAGATGCAAATTTATAATTTAAAAAAGAAATGATAAACTGTCAAATTTTCCAATTCTTTCAAATAAAAATTAATTTAAAGAGTATTTACTTAAATATGACAATAATATCCTTGATCATTAAAGACAGAAGGAGTTTTTAGTGTGAATCTTGACTGAAGCAGACAAATTGAACTATCAATGTAATAGTTTGAAATAGTCTAAAGCATTCAGTTATGAATTTTTTTTTTTGAAACACAAGCCAAGTCCTCAATCTTTATTAAGGATGGTTAAACTATAATCTTCACACGACCTTATAGTTATGTTCATCTTTCACGATATTTTTGAGTTCTTGAAAATACATTGTATTCAATGGTTTAATAAAAGTAATTTTAGTATAGTTGTAGTGGATTCTTTCACCTGTCTTTGCCTTTTATCAAGTCAGCAACAATGTTACTGGAATCAAAAAATAAGGAAACTATACCAACTCATCTTCCTGTCTTTACCTTTTATCAAGTTAGCATTAAGGATTTTTGAGTTCTTACACTTTTCTCCATGTTTGTTTTAATGCATAACAGATTTATATGTCATAATTTATAATAAATATTATTTTTCTTTCTTTTTCACTTGACATAATTGATTTCTCATTTGACAACATCAATATTTTTGGTATTTTGAAGCAACTTATTAACCACGGGTTACTAAAATTCAATATACTAGTACCTTTTCATTTATAAAAACATTTGTTTTCAAGAAATTCTATAAATTAAGAATTATTTTAGCTATTCTGGAATTTATGCTTTTGACACGTTTCTTTGATATTTTATTTTGTACTGCATTTTAGTTTTTCACTATTTTTTATTTTATATCTCTGTACAAAACAGTTAAATGCATAAAACTTATTTTTGATCTTTTACATATATTTCAAATTTTGTATTGGTTTTTCTAAAGATTAAAAAACAAAGAAAACTAAAAGAAAACTAAAAGACTTAACAAATTAAAACCATAAAAGACTTAATACTTCAAAGGAACATAGAAACAAATCCTTTGTAAGACATTTTTGTCAAACCAAAATGAAAAGACGTCACAATATTTCTGGGTTTTTAACTAATACAAAGTGAAAAATACATATTTTTGAACTTTAGAGTTAGAATACTCTATTTCAGAGTTAAAATCTTTTTATATTTTTAGAATTAAAACATGTATATCTGAATTAAAAATTTCTACTTCAGAGTTAAAAAATATTTCTGAGTTTTTTCCATTTTCTCCCCCTCTTTTTGTATTTTGACATAGAATATTAACAGAATGCAAAAAGATATGTACAAATTTATTTTTGGGACACAATCAGTCAAGATTCATGAGACCAATATCTTGAACAAGGAAATTGAATCGTATTGTATCAAAAGCCTTTGTGAAATGGTCAACTATTTGATTGTCTGTGTGAACCTTAACTAAATGCATCAGTTTCTTTTCAAAACAGTCTCTTATAAAGTGGAACTAGATCTCAATGTGTTTGGTTTGGAGTGCTAGCCAAGATTCTTAGTGATGAACATTGCAGCGGTGTTATCTATGTTGATGGATGTGTTCATAAAATTAAGACCATAGTCTAACATTTGATTTTGAATCCATAGAACCTTATAAGTGCAAGAAGTTACTGCTTTATATTCAGGTTCAGCAAATGATTGTGAAACAAATGTTTGTTTCTTGCACTGCCATGAGACGATCCTATTGCCTAGAAATTGAAAACCTCCAGTTTTGGACTACTTATTTGGATTACAACAACCATAGTCATTGTCAGTGAAAGCATAAAAGTCAAAGTATTCATTCTTAGGATACCAAAAGTCCTAGACTGGGTGGTCCGTTAAGGTACCTAAAACTTCTCTTAACAGCAACTAAATGAGAAACCTTAGGGCTGGCCTGAATTCTAGCACACAAGCATACTCCAAACATAATGTCAGGTCTACTAGCAGTTAAATACATTAAAGACCCTATCATAGACCTATACATATGTTGATCAACACTCTCTCCATCTAAGTCTGGATGTAACTTGGCTCTAGGATCAAAAAGGGTGGGTGCAGATTTATAGTCAGTGTATCCAAACATAACCAACATATCTTTCACATACTTAGATTGGTTATTTAATATGCCATCATCTAATTGTTTAACCTGTAAGCCTAAGAAGAAATACATTTCACCCATAGAGCTCATCTAAAACTTAGAATGCATCACAGACTCAAATTTCTTACACAACAAATCATTTGTTGACCCAAAAATGATATAATCTACATAAATCTACACAAAAATAAAATCATGATCTACCATCTTAATGAACAATGTCTTGTCTATAGTCCCTCTAAGATATCCATGATCAATCAAGTACTTAGAAAGTGTGTCATACCAAGCCCTAAGATCTTGGTGTAAGCCATTGAGAGCTTTATCCAACTTAAGCACTCAAACAGGGTAATGTGGATCTATGAATCTTGGTGGCTGACACTCATAAACATTTTCTTCTAAAACTCCATAAAGGAAAGCAGACTTGACATCCATTTGGAACAGTTTGAAATTCTTATAAGAAGCATATGCCAAAACAATCTTATAGCCTCTATCCTTGCTACTGGGGCAAAAACTTCATCATAGTCTATACCTTCATCCTAGGGGTATCCTTGAACGAAAAGCCTAGCTTTATTCCTTACTATGATCCCTTTGTCATCCCTCTTCACCTTAAAAATCCATTTAACTCCCAACACATTCTCATTGACAGGTGTATCAACTAAAGTACCTACTTCTTGTTTCTTAAACTGTACCAGTTCTTCTTCCATAGCCTCTACCCAACTATTAATAGTGAAAGCAATGTATACATTTTTAGGCTCTATTTGAAAAGGAAAAAAAGAAAATAAGCATAAATTGATCAAACCAGATTTGCTTCTTGTTTTGAATCCATCATGCAAATTACCAATAATATTACTTATAGGATGAGAATTATGAATTTTTAAAACTGGTTTGCATCCTCGGTAATATTAATAGGAAAATTGGATAGATTTAAGTCAAAATCTTAAAAAGATACATAAATAGAAATTGCTTCACTGGGTTGTTCATGGCTTTCTGCAACAGTGTTAAGAATTTCTTCTTCAGAGGTATCATTTTGATCAGTTGGTGCTTTTGAGTTAATTTGAGTAGCTTAAAATTTAACTTGTTCTTGATTAATATGTTAAGCTTCAGAGTTGTTTTGTTCACCATCCGAGTTAATTTCTTAAGTAACGTGTTCAGTTTCAAAGTTTACAATGTCATCTCGTGAAACTTCCAAAATGAGTGGCTGGTCATTAGAAACCACTAGAATGTCTTCATTTGCATGAAAGTCTGCATCAGTGGAAATCTCCTTTGTTTGACTAGCTTGAGTATCACTTGAACTAGTATCCGCAACTGTTTTATTCTTTTGCCTGCACCATCTGAAGTAGATTCATTGTTTTCATTCAACTTTGATCCAAGTACAAAATCATTGTCATCATTACTCTGCACATTCTCCTTCACTTTTGATGTTTATGATCGAAGATGAGTTTACCATTGGACACCTTTCCTTGTCATGTGATTGATCCTCCCAACTCTCCTCCAAAATCCACATTACCTCCAAAGAATGAAATGAAGTCTTCTAGTAATTTAAAATTTTCCATGTTCCTTGGGTATCTACTATCTAGATATTATCTTCAGTTTGACTAGATTTCTCCTGCACAAGTTAATTATTAAATGAGATTTGAGAATCCAAGTCTTTCTAAACTTGGATTGGAACCTTTGAAATTTGTTAAACTAAAAATGTTCAGTCAATTTTCTTTCAGAGTTAAAATATTGATTATCAGAGTTAAAACTTTCAACACACGAGTTAATATTATCATCTTCATAGTTCACTTGTCCAAAATTTGAGTTACAAACTTCAACATCCGACCTAAAAATTTTAACTTCAGAGTTAAAATTTATATCATCCGATTTAAAAAGTAATCTTAGTATTAGCACTAATTACATTTAAATCATGTTGCATATTATCATCATTCACATTTTGAGCACTCAAATCATTTTCAACAAATTCATTATCAACAACTAAATTCATTTTCAAATTAGCACTATACTGTTACACAGAAACATCATCAAAACTGTTTAACTTTGAAAGGTTACTTACAAATGATGTTGATTCTGGTTTGAAAGTGTAATTGTCATTGGATGGTGGTGGTACTGAATGAAATACAGTACCAACCTTAGCCTTTTGAACCAATTGTTTTTCAATTATACCATTAAAAGTTTTACAAGACAAGTTAAACTTTTTAACCTGAACAGATGCGTTCTCTAAATCCAGTTTAACCTTTTTAATTCTTTCAAACAAATTTTCATGTTTTGCTTCTAATCTATCCGGTTTTCCTTTGTAAACATCAACATCATTAGTTAAAGAATCAATTTGATCTTTATAAAGCTTCTAAGTTTTCAAAAATTCTCTATGATGATGTTTAATTAAATCAATTTCAACAATCAATTTTTGATTATGTTCCCTAACATACTTAAAAGTGTTCAAACATTCAATTGTGAAAGAGTTAGCAAGTACCTCATCATTTTTTACTGAATCAATCTTACTCATCAAAGCTTTAAGTTGAGTTTTCTTGAATTCAGATTCTGGAATTGCATCACATTCTCCAAAAGTGATGAAAACTTGTTTTTGTCCAGATGTGCTAGCTTCTTCACTCCCATTCTTTTCAGCTACAGAAGTCAATCTATTTTCTTCAGAATTCACTTGGTAATTTTTATTTTAATAACCACTATACTCTTTCCTTGGTGCTTTGCATTCTCTTGCAAAATGCCCCAATCCCTCAAAGTTGAAACACTTAACCTTACTCTTATCAAATCCAACCTTATCTCCACTTTCTTTCCTGAAATTGTTCCTCCCAATTCTTTTGAAAAACCTATTTTCTCTCACACTAACCATAGTCATTTGCCACTTCAAATCAATCTCTTCTAGATCCTCCGTGTGACAACCGTCACTTTTTCCGCCTCAAGTTAGTCTAGTGTGCCTGTAGCTCGTTACCGACTTATATTAAACTTTTACCTTTAAATAAAAGTTTCTTTTACTCTATGTTGTTGTGTGATAGTTATTAAATCTTGTGTGTTCATTTTATACATCGTTGGATATGTAGAGTATTCTAGGTGCATAAGTAAGTAGGTCCCACTAGATAAGCTTCTACGTTTAAATTTTAGAGAATAGTAACGACTTTTGTAGTTGATACTAATTACTTAATTATAACGGGAATCAAAACTTTCTATAATTAGATGTTGTCTTAACAATCTCGAGTCGTAATCATATGTAATTTCGTTTAATTATTCTCGAGTCATTTTGTAAATGAAGAATTTATTTTTTTCGAGTCATTCTCCTGTCAAGCTTGTCTGCTATAGTCTTGATCTCTTTCAGAATAATAGATGCATCACTGTTTCCTTCCACTTGAGCTACTTGTCCTCTTGCACGTCGACCTCTACCATCGTCTCGATATTCCCTCGATAAACTGATTACTAACTTATCCTCCATCAAGTTGTATGCTTCATTTGTGGTCTTGTACATAAAATCTCCTCCTCCGGCTAGATCCAACTCGTTTTGTGACTCCTTGGTTAATCCGTAAAAGAAAATTTCTATGATGTTTTCCTTGCCCAGACCGTGACCATAACAACTTCTTAGCATCTCCTTCAGTCTAGCCCATGCTTCAGTAGATGTCTCTCCATCTTCCTGTCGAAATCCTCTGATATCTCTAAGTAATTTCCTACCCAAGGCAGGTGGGAAAAATCGTTTGATGAAGGCTTCGCGCATTTGTGTCCATGTTGTTATTGAATTTTCCTCTAGTTCTTCGAACCAAACCTTCGCATCTCCGGTGAGAGACGAAGGGAATAACCTCAGCTTGACACTGTCGCTTTTACCTTGACCGTATTTGAACATCTCACAAAGCTCGTTGAATTTGGCTATGTGTTTATGCGGATCTGAATTGTATTGCCCATCGAAAGTATTGTCTTGGATCATCTTGAGATGGTGACCCTTGACAACGAAATCATCACCCAAGTCCGGGGTGGTGATAGCTGACCCTCTGGTAGCTGGTACTGCAACGGAAGCAGCCCGTCGGTGCATCGGCATGTCCAATGGATCCATAGCTGGTTGTGGTTCCGGTTTGTCTTCACAAATTAACTCTTCGACTTCGGATTCTGTAGCGCTTCCTCCTCCTTCTGAAAATGTGATATCTTCAAACTTCACTGGTGAGAACGGTCCAAAACCTGGTGGTGTCTGAATCAATATGTTTCCTTTCTTCTTGCCTCGCTTCTTTGATACTCCTGGATTAGATTTTGGACTCGCGAGTGGTAATCCGGAAGCCCTCGTGTTATCCCACTACCTGAATACCTACAAAGACAGAAACAAGAAAACCGTAAAACGCACCGGTGTAATAACAATTAAAAGTAACTTCCAAGTAAATAAATACTCAAAGAGATCATATCACAAATTCGAAACAAAAACTAAAAATCAGTCCCCGGCAGCGGCGCCAAAAACTTGATGTGTAAAATCTAGTCTTAAATTTTTTCTACTAATTCACGCAATTACACACTTATAGGCAGTGGACCTATTCGTATGTAATATAGTTTAAAAGCAAGTAAATGTTCGTTCGCAGGGACTAATTTGTTTTAAATTCCGAATTAGCAATACTATTTGTTTGTGGGTTTTTTTTTTATCGTAACAAAAAGATTGATTAAAAGTTTGCAAAGTAAAATCGAGTTGAGAAAATAATTGAGATTATCAAATAATTGAGAGAATACACTTGTTTGACACTTCACTTGTTTTCCATTTAAATTTACGAAATCGATTAAATATTAAACTTCTAAAATATAGTAAAAGTCCTATCGAATCTTTTATTAACTTTAACTACCTCTAATTACACCGTTCCTCTCGAATACAGTTATAATTATTAATAATTAAGCAATAAGTAACAAGCCTGTTTTTAGTGATTTAATCTTATAGAGTTTCCTCTCGAATAACTCCTCTAAATACTAAGTCCTTCCGAATCTTAACAAATAGACTTACTCAATTAAGTTTAATTACCTAATTTGTTATTACTAAGTCCTCTCGAATCCTAGTAATTTTAAACCGATTATAGACCGACCGATTATTTCATATAAGTTATTTAATCTATCTAGATTCCTCTCGAATACCTAGAATGTTGATTAATGAAATTATATATAAACAACTTTATGATAATATGTTAAAACTTAAGCAAATAAGGATTAGCGATTAAACACAAAAACATAAATAATCGATTACGCAAAAGTAAACTTCAAACAAGATCCGTTAATCAAACAAATGTAAAAAGAGTTTAGTTGCTCATGATTGAAATAAAAACAGCAAATAAACAAGTAGAAAACATAATAGAAAAAGTCTTAAAAAGGAAACGAGAAACAAACTAAAAATTGCAAACGTGTCGTGACCGACGTTGAACGAAACTCCTAGCTTGAAATCTTGCCTCAAAACTTGAACTACAGCTCTAGACTTGAATAATGATGAATGGTGTTGAACGGTATATTTTCTGGCTGGAATTGGTTTGGTATTTATAGGCAAAATCTTGAGAAATTCGTATTCGAAACGAATTAGGAAACTGCCAAAAATAACATTGGGTGCGCCGTTGTAATTGCTTAAGATGACGCAGCGTGTTAAATTCCTGATTACTGCTTCGTTGATTTCACTTGTGCGTCGTCCTTAAGACCTTATGCGTCGTTGTTACTGTTTAGAACGTCGTTGTCTTCAAACATAAAAGTGACAGCGGCGTTGAAAAACTTCTGTGCGCCGTTGTCTTGCTTGTGTGCGTCGTTGTGATGGTTATTTCCCAATATTCAAAATTTATAAAATGTAGCTCTCTCTTTATTCTTTATTCTCCAATTTGAATCACCTAAATCGGATATCGTATGAAGAAGTTATGATCAAAACGGTGGGAGTGCTACTGCAACGTTCTCTTCGTCAGATTTCACTATTTTTCGTCTTTTAAGCTCATTTCTTCCACCATTTCCACTTCCCAATCATATAAACCTAGAAAATAGACAAAACAACTTTTCCACACAATTAAATGCAAAAACCTATCATATCCATCATGTTTAATATGAAATGTGACCAAATATCGCATATAAATAGTTATATAAATATGCGATATCAAATCCCCCCAAACTTGCCTTTTTGCTTGCCCTCAAGCAAAAACTGTTTTAAAAGTAAATATCAAAGCCAAAAATTAACATAACCAAACAACTCACGATTTTTATGGGAAGTAAAATCACACAACTCTCAAACTAGTCTAAAAGGGTGTGTAAAATATTTCTGTAGAATCGCTCAATTGCTCAGTCATGGTGAATATTCTATCATAGGCTTGATAAAGAATCAAATCTCCACCACTAGAGTCTAGGTACAACTAAACGGGGACTTTTATTCGGGTTATAATTTACAGGTATAGGCATGTGGATAATATATAATGGAGTGTAAATGGGTAAAAATAAAATATACAAAAACTTAGATTAAATCCGAACTAATAAAATCTCTAACGAACTGGATTGCTCAATCTTCTTCAACTTTTACTTTTTTCTCCGAATATACAAATTTCGTATAATACAAGACTCAATATACACTATTTCTCTTAAACTATACAACTAATAATTTTTTTTTCTCTTTTCTGTTTTTTTTTTTTGTTTTTTTTTTCTTTAGCCTAGTACATGCCTTACAATAATATTTTTCTTGTGGTAAGTACACATGCTCAAAAGGCTAACTTTATTATTTTTTTTCCAACTATTTCTCCCAATACAAAATAATACAAGGCAATAATATATAAATTTTTTTTTTTCTTTCATGCCTTAATAAACTTCAACCTTCCAACTCTTTATACAATAGCAATCAAAAACTAAGTTCGGATCTAATCTAAAAAAAAAAACGAAAAATAAGGCGAGTGTACAAAATATATAGTAGTGTTAAAGAAACGAAACGGTTTTAGCGCAAATTGGTTTACTAGAGTTTCTAACACTAAAAGTAAGAGTTACAAGGGTTAGGCGGAAAAAATATAAAAATATAAAAGAAACGAAAAAGCTAATCAAATGGGTTAATCCTAAATGCCCCTATCATTGTACCAAATCACACTAAGTTACCCTAATGCAATTGCTCATCTATGGTCTCGAAATATATAACAGTGTCAAGTTCTAAAGTCATCACCATCGGCACACTCAAAGAAATGAAAAAGTAGCATTAAAAATAAATGCTTTCAAAGGCTCAAATTTCTCACTATTTTCTGAGTGGGGTAAAAATGCGTCAGGTTATGCTTAAAGATTAAGGTAATTACCGACTAGACACGTTATATTTTTTTTATATTTTTTTCAATTTTTTTCGATTTTTTTTTTTTTTTTTGTATTTTCTATTTTATGAGTCAAAACTGTACAAAATAACACAATCTAACACGATGGAAACTAAGCTAAGGGTCGAAAAATATAACTAAGAAATTTCCCGATGACCCCCCCAAACTTAAGTAACACATTGTCCCTAATGTGTTAACGACTCAAACCTAAGGGAAATTACAAAAATAAACTCTAAAAAGAAAAATAAATACAAAATAAGAAAAGAAGAAAGTAGAACCCGGTCGTAGATATCGAAAAATCTTCGGTAAAAAGCTGTGCTGAACTGAATGCCAGTCCCAAAACCGATTGCTGAACTTACTTCTCATCTATAAAAACTAAAATAGAAAACTAAACACAAATATTAAAATCATAAAAGAAAAATAAAATAAAAATAAAAATTCCAAATTACGACGGAATAAAAATAGTAAAAATAGTAGACTATTTTTTAAAGTCTAATAGAGGAAAATGGTAAACAATAACTTTACAAAAATTTACAAAATTTTACAATTTTTTTTTTTTTTTCGTTTTTATAATTTTTTTTTTTTGTTTTTTCGTTGGTTTTCTTGGTACCTAAAAACTGAAACTGTAAAAGAGAATGTTAAAAATACCGAATACTAAATAAAAAATAAAAATAAAAGAAAATAGAAAAAATTAACTATGAAAAAGGGAAAATAAAACTCGGGTTGCCTCCCGAGAAGCGCTAATTTTTTTTCGAAATGAGTCCTTAGCTTGACTCGATATGCTTCCACTTACGACCTCATGTAAAGGTCGAGATTTCTCTCGCCTTTCTTTCCCACGTGCTTTCCAAAAAGTACCGATTCTTCCTCCGACTCATGTCCAAAATGATCACCAAAAAGAAATGCTTCCTTTCCAACATCGAGCATCTTATTCCGCTTTACCCAAGCGTCATGCCACTCTCGAGCCTCGGAAAATAATATATCTTCATCTCCTCGGTCATCATATCTACTGACATCGAGTTCCTTCGTCTTAAACTCGCTCCAGGACGTATCACTTCCGACATAATCGAATTCCTGCAAAATATTTTCCTTTCCCCGACAAGTTAGTGAAAATAAATCAAAAGGGTCGTGATATGTACCTTGACAGTTTTCCCCCAGGCTTGAATCAGATATTTCACGCTTCATGTGTGGGTTCAACTTGTCCAATTCCGTGAGCTCCTTTTTCGACATCGAGTTAGAATCTTCGAGCTTTTCCTCAAATGAACTTCTTCCATCCAAAAATGTTGCACCCGGATTATTTATTAAAAATTCTATCTCTAATAAATCTAAATCCGGGTCGGATTTCGCAAATGGTATGCTCGTACAAGTCCTCTCAAATGCCTCCAACTCCATTTTCAAGATGGGATCAAAATCTTCGATCTCCTCATCTTCCTCATCGTCAACCGCAACTTGTCCTCCAAGCATTTCCTGCACATCTAGGTCAAACATTTCATCAAAAACATCAATACGAAAACAAGTTTCATCAGTGGAGTATGAATGTTTTGGAGCTTTATCAACAGAAAATGAAATTCGTTCATCCCCAACCCCCAAAGAAATCTCCCTGTCCTTTACACGAATTATTGCGTCCGCAGTGTTTAAAAATGGTCGACCTAAAATAAGTGGCACAGTGACATCTTCATCCATTTCTAGAATCACAAAGTCAACAGGGAAAGTGAATTTTCCTACTTTTACTAGCATGTTTTCAGCAATTCCTAACGGATATTGAAATGATCGGTCGGCTAATCGAATACTCATTCTGGTAGGTTTTAAATCTCCCGAAGCAAGTTTAGCATATAATGAATGTGGCATTAAATTTATGCTAGCTCCTAAGTCGGCCAATGCATTACAACTATAGGTATCACTAAAATTACAAGAAATCAGAAAACTCCCTGGGTCGTCCAATTTTGGTGGTATCGAGTTTTTCACCAATGCTGACCATTCTGCGTTCAAGAAAGCGGCCTGCTCCTCTGATGACTTTCCCTTTTCCGTGACCAGCTCCTTGATGAATTTCGCGTAATTCGGCATCCCTGCAATCAAATCAACAAGAGGAACATTAATACGGACAGATTGAATCATATCGCAAAATTTACCGTACTGCTCCTTCATGCGTGCCTTCCTCAAACGTTGAGGATATGGGACACGTGGTTCGTAAGCCTTTAGTGGGACCTCCTTCACTGGTTCAGGTGTTTTGGCCTCGGGTTGAACCTGTGGTGCCTCTTCCTCGTCATCGTCAGAAACTGGTTCAGCAGAGGGGTGTGGCTCACTAGTAGCTGGGTGCGAAAATTCCTCATTTCCTCCGTTTTTGTCTTGATTAGCATATCCAGAACGTGTTGTAATTGCATTTACATGTTCTTCTCTCATTCCAGGAGGTTGATATTTTGGTCCTTGATTGTTGGAAGTATTCCCTTGATTTTGTGGTCGTGGATTCTGTTACGTGTTGCTCGGTAACTGGCCCGGTGGCCGATTTGCGTTCCGCTCGTTCATCCTATCGAACCTTCTCTCCAAGTCTTGCATTGCTGCTTGTGATTTCTCTGCCCTTACTCGATGTGATCATTTAAAACTTTGAGCTGATTTGTAACTGCATCATTCTTTCCATTCTGAGTGTGAATAAATGACTTCATCAGGTCTTTCAAGCTTTGGTCTTCTTCATTATTTGGTGGATCGTATCTTTGTCGTGGTGGGGATGATCGTGTGTTGTTTCGTTGCCATCCATTGTCCCGATTCTCACCCCGGTTGTAGTTACCTCCGTAGTGTGGCCAATTTGCTCCCCGATTAGGATAGCCATAATTTGCATAATGGGCTTCCTCCACGCGACAATCACTTGCATAATGCGGTCCCCCACAATTTTCGCACCAATGCTTGATCACATGTACCTCTTTCTCTAGATAAGTCATTCTCCTGTCAAGCTTGTCTGCTATAGTCTTGATCTCTTTCAGAATAATAGATGCATCACTGTTTCCTTCCACTTGAGCTACTTGTCCTCTTGTACGTCGACCTCTACCATCGTCTCGATATTCCCTCGATAAACTGATTACTAACTTATCCTCCATCAAGTTGTATGCTTCATTTGTGGTCTTGTACATAAAATCTCCTCCTCCGGCTAGATCCAACTCGTTTTGTGACTCCTTGGTTAATCCGTAAAAGAAAATTTCTATGATGTTTTCCTTGCCCAGACCGTGACCATAACAACTTCTTAGCATCTCCTTCAGTCTAGCCCATGCTTCAGTAGATGTCTCTCCATCTTCCTCTGATATCTCTAAGTAATTTCCTACCCAAGGCAGGTGGGAAAAATCGTTTGATGAAGGCTTCGCGCATTTGTGTCCATGTTGTTATTGAATTTTCCTCTAGTTCTTCGAACCAAACCTTCGCATCTCCGGTGAGAGACGAAGGGAATAACCTCAGCTTGACACTGTCGCTTTTACCTTGACCGTATTTGAACATCTCACAAAGCTTGTTGAATTTGGCTATGTGTTTATGCGGATCTGAATTGTATTGCCCATCGAAAGTATTGTCTTGGATCATCTTGAGATGGTGACCCTTGACAACGAAATCATCACCCAAGTCCGGGGTGGTGATAGCTGACCCTCTGGTAGCTGGTACTGCAACGGAAGCAGCCCGTCGGTGCATCGGCATGTCCAATGGATCCATAGCTGGTTGTGGTTCCGGTTTGTCTTCACAAATTAACTCTTCGACTTCGGATTCTGTAGCGCTTCCTCCTCCTTCTGAAAATGTGATATCTTCAAATGGTGAGAACGGTCCAAAACCTGGTGGTGTCTGAATCAATATGTTTCCTTTCTTCTTGCCTCGCTTCTTTGATACTCCTGGATTAGATTTTGGACTCGCGAGTGGTAATCCGGAAGCCCTCGTGTTATCCCACTACCTGAATACCTACAAAGACAGAAACAAGAAAACCGTAAAACGCACCGGTGTAATAACAATTAAAAGTAACTTCCAAGTAAATAAATACTCAAAGAGATCATATCACAAATTCGAAACAAAAACTAAAAATCAGTCCCCGGCAGCGGCGCCAAAAATTGATGTGTAAAATCTAGTCTTAAATTTTTCCTACTAATTCACGCAATTACACACTTATAGGCAGTGGACCTATTCGTATGTAATATAGTTTAAAAGCAAGTAAAGGTTCGTTCGCAGGGACTAATTTGTTTTAAATTCCGAATTAGCAATACTATTTGTTTGTGGGGGTTTTTTTTATCGTAACAAAAAGATTGATTAAAAGTTTGCAAAGTAAAATCGAGTTGAGAAAATAATTGAGATTATCAAATAATTGAGAGAATACACTTGTTTGACACTTCACTTGTTTTCCATTTAAATTTACGAAATCGATTAAATATTAAACTTCTAAAATATAGTAAAAGTCCTCTCGAATCTTTTATTAACTTTAACTTCCTCTAATTACACCGTTCCTCTCGAATACAGTTATAATTATTAATAATTAAGCAATAAGTAACAAGCCTGTTTTTAGTGATTTAATCTTATAGAGTTTCCTCTCGAATAACTCCTCTAAATACTAAGTCCTTCCGAATCTTAACAAATAGACTTACTCAATTAAGTTTAATTACCTAATTTGTTATTACTAAGTCCTCTCGAATCCTAGTAATTTTAAACCGATTAAGTTATTTAATCTATCTAGATTCCTCTCGAATACCTAGAATGTTGATTAATGAAATTATATATAAACAACTTTATGATAATATGTTAAAACTTAAGCAAATAAGGATTAACGATTAAACACAAAAACATAAATAATCGATTACGCAAAAGTAAACTTCAAACAAGATCCGTTAATCAAACAAATGTAAAAAGAGTTTAGTTGCTCATGATTGAAATAAAAACAACAAATAAACAAGTAGAAAACATAATAGAAAAAGTCTTAAAAAGGAAACGAGAAACAAACTAAAAATTGCAAACGTGTCGTGACCGACGTTGAACGAAACTCCTAGCTTGAAATCTTGCCTCAAAACTTGAACTCCAGCTCTAGACTTGAATAATGATGAATGGTGTTGAACGGTATATTTTCTGGCTGGAATTGGTTTGGTATTTATAGGCAAAATCTTAAGAAATTCGTATTCGAAACGAATTAGGAAACTGCCAAAAATAACATTGGGTGCGCCGTTGTAATTGCTTAAGACGACGCAAGGTGTTAAATTCCTGATTACTGCTTCGTTGATTTCACTTGTGCGTCGTCCTTAAGACCTTATGCGTCGTTGTTACTGTTTAGAACGTCGTTGTCTTCAAACATAAAAGTGACAGCGGCGTTGAAAAACTTCTGTGCGCCGTTGTCTTGCTTGTGTGCGTCGTTATGATGGTTATTTCCCAATATTCAAAATTTATAAAATGTAGCTCTCTCTTTCTTCTTTATTCTCTAATTTGAATCACCTAAATCGGATATCGTATGAAGAAGTTATGATCAAAACGGTGGGAGTGCTACTGCAACGTTCTCTTCGTCAGATTTCACTATTTTTCGTCTTTTAAGCTCATTTCTTCCACCATTTCCACTTCCCAATCATATAAACCTAGAAAATAGACAAAACAACTTTTCCACACGATTAAATGCAAAAACCTATCATATCCATCATGTTTAATATGAAATGTGACCAAATATCGCATATAAATAGTTATATAAATATGCGATATCAATGATCCATGTTCTAATCCAAACCCATATCATTAACCCACTAACCCAAATTAAACCCATTTACCCATAATATTACCCAAACCCTAAAACCAAATACCCTAAATCGAAAACCATTCCCCCCAGTCGACTTCTTCTGTTTCTTTTCCTGCTTTTGATTGGCTCCAGTAATGGGACTGTAGCCCTTCGATTTTTCCTTACTTCTTTTCGTCTAGCAAGCAGGGGTAAAGCAAGTGTTCATACTCGGTCATCATCAACCGTGATCATCATCTTCACTTTCGGTTTTGTTGTAACCCGCAACACAACTCACACATACTTTCGTTCGAGTTTTGATGCTGGTAATTCCTCTATCCCAATCTCTTTAATCTGTGTTTATGTTGTTTATATTACTTCTTAGCGTTTTTATATATACCTAGTTCATGTTGAAAAATCGTTTTGAATCAATGTGAGTTTGGGATTTTGTTATAAATTATGATTGTTAAACGGATTTTTGGAATAATCTGTTAAATGGATTATATCTTTATATCAACAGATTCATGAACGTTTTATTAGGGTTTTGAGTTTCAATAATCAAATTTAGAAGTTAGGACTTTCGTTTAAACGTTTTGGATGCTAAATATGGTTGTTGAAAAGTTTCTGAAATCTGATCAGGGTCGTAGGTCTGTTTTCCACGAATAATAACTTCCTCATAAATTCGTATTTTTAAATGATATCTAAACCAAAGTTGTATATCTCGGAGTCTAGTTTCATAAATATAAGGTTCATCGTCCAGTTCTTCTTCAAACTCCCTGAAACTGATTTTTAGTGAGCGTGGGTCTAAAATATGGTTTGGTGTTGGTTTCTATATCCGAATTTGTGTTCACTTGTTGTGTGACTTAAAAGCGTATAAATGGAGGTTTTAAAACATGAAACCCTTGTTTATATGTCAAATGCTTGATCTGGATGTGTTGGTACATTTACGCTGTCGTTTGATATTTAAAAACGTTTTTACAAACTCCGGTACACTAAGTGTTGATCGGTTCTGCAAGCTATTGTCTAACAAAAAATGCAAATCATATCTTGGTCATAATAGATGCTTTTTAGATGAATCTTGATTCATCGTTGTAGCTATCAAAATCTATTTTTCAGAAATATAAGTCTCACTTCCTGGTTAAGTACCAAACTCTCTCGGAATATCACTTCTACTGAACGTGTATACATTTTGATTCAAATCTCGTCTACATTTCCATCATTCGATCCTCGAGTCTAAAAATGCAAATCTGATCAGCAGTACCCGATTTTCCTACTTGATGATCATTCGATCCTCGAGTCTAAATTTATCGATTCATCTCGGGTCTATAAAATATATGAAATAAAATTTTGGATATCTCAATATGTGTATTAATCGGGATTAAAACTTGAAAACTTAAATACTCAGGTAACCTCACTTATACGAATTTTAGGAAAACCCATTATCTAGTCGGGAGGGTTAGCTATACACACACATACTCACACTATTTGAGTAGTGTATATTTTGTTGTAATTACGAGGTGAGTTCTTTGCCCCACTTTTAGTGTCTTATATGTTTTAAACAATCGGGGGAAAGTAAAGCTCAACCAAAACATATTTTTAATAAACGGTTTATCATTACTATATATATATAAAACTATTTATGGAAAACTTCCAATTTTGGAAACTTACTACTTTTGGAAACTTACTATAAATAGATATTTCTATTTATAGAAACTTTCTATTTTTGGAAACTTCCTATTTATGGAAACTCATAAAAATGTGTAACAAACAAATGCATCTTTTCAAAACTATTGGTTGTGGATCTTACTTGGGCATCAGAAATCATCCGACTGATGTTACAAGCATATCAACAGAATGTACTTGTTAATACCACGGTAGTGTGACTAGTGTAGGATGCAGTTAGTGTATCTGGCTCTACATGCGCAGTGCATGTCGATCGGGAGAATGTTACTTGTCGATCAGTAGCGTGGCTACTACGGATTATTGTGATGATTATTTTTGTGAAATGTATGCATTGTTACACACCTTTATACATTACTTGATGATATATGGTTTGCTTACTTATCTTTTATAAACTTCTTAATGAACTGGCTCAACTTTATGTTGACTTTTTGAGCTTTATTTTCAGATAATGATGTGGGCATCAGACGTAGCTTAGAGACTTGACTTTAGAAGACTTCTAGATTATGCATTGCATTGGCTTACTCTCTTGTATTATTACAATTGGATTATTTCGGGTTACATGCCTATCTCTTTCTTTTTGGAATATTGTACTCTTGATTTTTATTTCGGGATACTTGATTGCAGTGTATTAGGTATACATGAGACAACGATATTTATCTTCTAAAATGGAAATGTCACAACACTTTTCGTTTAATTCTTGCATTTGGTATTTCATTATTATATTGTTGCATTGTGATGATTGTCAATCGGCCACACCCTGCGTTTCCTCCGCAGGCGGGTGTGTGACAATCTGGATGAATTTGCTGTAAATCTTCCCTAGCTACCAGCCACAAATGCTTCATAAGTAGCTACAAATGCTCTGTATAAAACTTCATTATCTCCAGAAAACATCTTATTCTCAATACCAACATTCATGTTTGAACCATTCAAATTCATACCGGGCATATCAGCATTCAAAGAAGCAGACTTTTATAGTGAACTAAATGAGTTTGAATCAACACTTTGACCACGATAATGACTTAAACCCCTTCCATTTCCACTGTTATTACCAGACATTTGATTAACACCATGATCATTTCCAGGACAACAAGTAGAATGTGAAGAAACCTAATTTGAAATAGTACTCTATGAAGTCACCAATGCACATCCATATCCATTGCTAGTTTGTGTTTTTTCGTCTAGCTTCATATCCATTTCATAAGATTGTAGTATGCCAATTAATTCCTCCAGAGTCCTTGAATTAAAATTTGTAGTCCTTTTGATGATCATCTCTTGCACTGCCCATTTGTTTGTAAGTGAACTCAAAAGTTTCTTACACCCATCACTGTCTTTCAATTGAACTCCATAGCTTTTTCAAGTCACTCACAAGCAAAGTAAATCTATTGATTTCCTCAACATGTCCTTCTTACTCTCCTTTAGCTCCAAGCTTCCTTCATACCTCAACTCCATTGCATCCATAAGCTCCTTTGCAGATTCAAATTCCTTGAAGTTGTTGAAAATCTCAATAGGAAGAGCTAGAATAACTTCACCTAGAGCTCTAAAATCTCTATCAATCGGATTCTCATCTAATTCAGTATACCTTTCAGGATCAATGATGTGTAAAATCTAGTCTATTTAAAAACTCGAAATACCCTAACACTCGACTACATACACTTAGGCAGTGGACCTAATCATGTATAGTATAGTTCAGGTAAATCGGATTCGCTCACAGGGACTGAGTTAAGTTTTAAGTAAAGAATTAATGATATCTAAAAAGTGGGTGTTTTGTGACCGAGTTGTCACATTGCTTAAACTACTTTTGAAAGTAATTTGTCACTTGAAATGTTGTTTCGAAAAGATATATTGCTTTCGGTTATCAATTAATGGAAAGACATTCGTTTGGGTAGTTCACTAATGGTTTGATTTCACTAAATTTTTTGAATCTTACTTCTAATTTATAATTAACTTTCTCCCGAATACCTAATTAACTTTAATTATCTCAAACTATACCGTTCCTCTCGAATACAGTAAAAGCCCTAAATAACTAAGCATTAAGAAACAAGTTGATGTTTATGATTTAATCTTATAAAGCTTCCTCTCGAATAGCTTAACTAGTTTTCTAATCCAATCTTTTGTAATTATAGACTAGCATTCTCGTTTTAACCTAATTATTTCACTTTCTATTACCAATTCCTCTCGAATGTTGGTAATTCTTAATCAATTATAGACCGATTTATTATTTCATTCAATGTTTAACCTAACCCTAGATTATTCTCAAATACCTAGAATTTAAATTAACAAAAGAATATAAGAAACTTTAACAATATTTAAGATTCAAACAAGAACGGATCTTCGATTAAACATGAAACATCTATTAAACATTCAATTAACAAAAGCTAAATTATTCCAAAAGATTCCTAATCCAAACGAATGTTAAAAGTTTAGCTACTCATAGTTGTTAAGAAAAATGACATAAAAATGTGAATAAACATAGTACCAAATCAAAATTGACAAGTAAAAGAATTTAGAAATCGAAAGTAATAAAAATCTCTCTTCAAATTCGCCTTATTTGCTCTTCTTGCTGCTTCAAATTCGACTATTAAACTCCAAAATTCGTCTCTCAAAACTGATACATCTTTAGGGTTGTTTCGTGTCTTTAAATAGGCAAACTTCCGGAAGCCCACGAACAAGTCACTACGCCGCAGTCACTCTCAATGTGCCGTAGTCAGAACCTTCTCGAATATTGTTTTTGATCTACATTGTCACTGCGTCGCACCTTGTTTCACTGCTCCGCAGTCCAGGCCCAACTTGCATTTTCGCATACTTTCGGCCCTTTTCTCGTGTTTCTTCGTCCAATTCACCATTTCCCGATCCATGTTAATACATGTCACTTGAATAAACACTTTCAAACAATTAAAGCAAAAAGATACCCTATCCATCATGGTTTTAACACAAAATGACCAAATATCGCATATAAACATATATAAAAACATGTGATAACAATCAACCTCCACCATTTGTGTACCACCAGTTTCTTGCACCATAGGCCTATGTGAACCATTAATAGTTGAATGCCACAACTATACCTCATTGTAATACACAAACGCCTTAAATATCAACGTCCACATCATGAAGTCTGCTCCATGTAAAAATTTAGGAGGGCTACCACCTGAACCAGTTTCATTGTCGTAATTCACCACCGGAGCTGCCATACTTTGTTGTTACTCATAATTAAATTTTTATCTATGATGATCACTTTTTCAAAAACTACTCTAACTGCTTGCAAATTTCAATTTAAGCTAAAACGATGACTCGATTAGCACTTAATTGCTTAAATCCACAACTAATTTGAAATTCTAGAAGATTACAATCTATAACTACTTTTACCTCCAAAACTTCAATTCAAAATTTAGCAAACTATCGATCTTCCTAACCTTAATGATTCACCTAAAAACACCTCAAATCAGTTCTCTATCACTCGATTTATGAACTGAATTTCAAATTGAAATAAAATCCAGCTTTGATACCAATTGAAAGGATTTAAATCTATCTAGGATCGAATCTCTAAGTGTTTGATCTAGTTAACAAATCATTGAATCAAGTAGAATAATCTACACAGAAATGCTAAATATTGATTTCATTCAAAGCCACAAAGTTGGCTGAAAAGTATGTTACAAGTGATTTCTCTCTAAAATATCTCACCAAAATGGGCACTCTATTGTAACTTTCTCCCACTATTTATAGACTAAAAATTACTTATAAATTATAAAATGAACATCCTTATGTTTATTTAAAAAGACTTCGGATTAACTAACTAACCAAGTCATCACTTTAACTTTAACTTAGAAATACTTCACTTTAACTAAGATGTAGAAGCTTGTTTTTCGGAGTTAAATCCTTCAGTGATGACTTACTAAGGTTTAACTCGGATATTGACAGTTGTTCTTCTTTGTTAAACACTTAGACTAAAAACACTTTGACGATGATTTGAAGCTTCATTTAGTCTTTTATTTTGTCCCAACAAACTTTAGTTTGGATATACCTCTTACTCTATTTATCATTTTTATTTCAATGACTTGAATAGAAACATAGTCGGTGGTAATCGAATTTAGTTTATGACACCAAAAATCTTTAGATTGTTACTAACTACGTTTTCAAAATACGTTGCACTTTAGGATTTAGCAAACACGCATAAACACCTAAAAATAATTTAGTCAACTAATTGAAAACATATAAACTATTTTTGTAGGTAACACAATTTTTGTGTGTAAAGTTATTAAATTGTTAAACATAGCATTAGCCATTAGGGGATCCTCTTAGAAAAATCTTAAAAATTATATGGTAGCGCACATCAAACTACAGTTTTTCCTTGATGTTGACCTTTTTAGTAACTGAAACATAAAAAAAATTGGATCAGTTTGACTAAAATCAAATAGGATAAAATTGCATAGGAATGTAATAAATTATATCCATTTTTCTATTATATGTATTCCCTTTTATATAATTTACAGGCAATATATTTTTTATAATTAACTTTAATCCACATCTAATTAACATCACACATATATTTTGCTAGTTAGATCTCCACTTCCATTAGCTCAATTAAATAAGGGTTCAAATCCATTTCCCCAAAAATTGGTTCCCGCTACACCAAGGATGACAAATACCAAATAACGGCACATAAAATGTGTATAACTACTACAAACACTATATTGGTGGAGGTGGAGACCTAACTAACAAGATATGTGTGTGATGTTAATTCCATGTTGATTATAGTTAATTGACAAAATTATATTACCTATAACTTATATAAAAGTAATCTGTTACATTGTTTGTGAATATCCGAGAGTTAACTACATACAACAGAATTTTGAAAATAGGATGCATACAATAGTAGAATTTGTATGATTTGTTACATTCCCATATATTTTGCCCTATTATATATGGTCAATCTTATAAACTTAAATTTTAATAATTTAACATATTGCACAGACAAAGTTTATGATAGATAATTGGTTATTAGATTATAACATCTTTGATGATTCTCCAAATCACGTCGAGTTCATTTTTCATTTTTAAATTTTTTTTTCTCTCTAAATCTAGGTATTCGACCTGTTTTGCGAGCCTACTAATTCTATGGTGACCACCCGGTTTACGGGTACTATAAAGTCGTCGCGGGTGAATTGTTGGTCATTTAAGTGTCATCGAGTATATTAGTGTTGTGTGACTTACTTAAGACCGAAAGAAAAACTAGTTAAACTCGATTACAAGTAGAATAGTGCGAGATTCTCGCTTGTTCGAGCCATCTCGTTTCCGCTCATAAGCGAGAGCCAAGGGGGTTGCGTTCTTTTGTGGGGATCTAGGGGGCAACGTCCCCTAGTTGGTATATTTAGCTTATCGTTTGCATTACCTAATTTTCCCACCAAAGGCCCTACCTTATTCCCAACTTCTTTTCCCACCACAACGAAGGGTTAAAACTGTTGTTTGGTTCCTTTCGTTTAAAGTGATCATAACTATTAATAACTAGTTATAAGTAGGTAGTTCTCGATTTCAAGAACAAATAGAAATATTCGCAATTTCTCTTTGTTTTGATAAGAAATTTTATTCCCTTGAACTCTGACTGATTTTCTTGAATCATTCCTATATTGATTTCGTTAAACTCAAAGTCAAAGTATTGGGTCAAAATACTTAAAAGTAAAGGTGAAATTATTCACGATTCAAGCATAAAATCTTAGAAATTATACCTAGATTATAATATGAACCTCCGTAGGCACAAGATTCATTTATTATTTTGCTAATCATATGAAAATGAAATCTTTGAATTGAATAATTTAATAAATGACAACTACAATCTAAAAAATTAGCATCACTAATTGAAAACGAGAGGAATTGTTGATTTTCATATGGTTCAAATGATACGAAAGGGTATCATCTTACGTATTTGTCCATTCACTTTGTCTGGATAACTGTATAACATGAACGAAGTTTTTTTTTATCCTAGATACATGTACATAAAGTGGTGTACAAGATATTTCGTTTGGGTTGGAGTGGGCCCCAATTAGAGGACGTGCTCCTTAGACCCTCACAAGGGGCTAAAAGCTCTTGACCTTCGCTAATAAAAGAAAATAAGATTGTTCGAACGAGTGTACCACGACTCTCCTACTTGTAACCAGGTTTAAACTCATTTTCTCTTCGATCTCAAATAAATCACAGTTACATTAATAGGCCAATGACATACAATCACTAACAATTTATACTTACTTTCAAAATAACTTAACAACAACTTCAAGAGACAGATTAGTTATCGAGACCAATGTTATTTTGGAGTGAGCACCGTTAACATTATGATCCTCTATCTATTGGCCTATAATGATTCTTTTTTCTATGTAGAAGCTCTTAGTATATATGTATTATTGTATTTTATATATTTAGTAGGTTAGCCCGTATGATCATTGTTAGCCTTTAAAAGGCCCATCTATGTAATTATATATTGGATACGCTAGGCTTTAATCTATGCAATGCACGGTAGAAAAAATTATAAAACAATATTATTTTACATACATAAATTTGATATAGTTAATTATATGCAATAAGCTAAATGAAACAAAGAATTATACGTACACAAACATATATTTTTGATAAATGACGGAAAAAAAAAACATTTTTGATAGAAAACATAAAAATAGACGAGGTATCATACGAAGTATAAATTAATAAAATTTAAAAAGTAAAGAGAAACCTCTAATAACAATATAGTAGTGATGTACTGATCTGATCAGTTACAACAGTAAACTCTTTATAACTAGCTGAAAACGATGTAAAATTTATGCTCATTATATTTAACATACAATATAACTCAAAAGACTTAGAATCACACATATTCTGAAAAATCAATTCAACTCGGATCCTTTTTTGTCCGGTAGCATATCATCGACAATAGCTAGGGGTTCGGTCGTGTATGATTTCAAATGAGTCAAATAAAAATCTATAATTATTGAAGGATGATGATCCAATCTTTGCTATTACAACTATAACTTTAAAAGTCAAACGCTTAATTTATTACATTAGTTAAGTTCTAATATTTTCTGACATAATTATCTATACATGTCATTATAATCCTTTGCAATCCAATTTTTTCATGAGTCTATAAAGTATGAGTAGCTTCAACCTATCGTTTTTGAAAAACTATTTAGAATAATTCTTTTTACGTGACCACTAGGGCTTGCCCAAGTGGTTATCACCTGTCACCTTTGTGTGGGAGGTCACGAGTTCGAAACTTAGTACTGGGGTGGGTGACCTCCCAAGAAGATTTTCTACCAATGCTTGTGGCTCTTTCAGCAGGGGTGTTTTAACGGGACCAAGACTTCGTGCAGGCTGGGTCGGTCGGTCACAAAAGTGACACGGGCTTGAGAGGGTCCGCCAATAAAACCAATAATTCTTTTTACGTAAGTTTCTGCAACACTTTGTAAAGTCTGATGTTTGGCTAATAATCCTTTCCAGAAAGTAAATTAATTTTGACAAATTTACTTACGAATGAGCTTGGACTAGTAAGATGGGTACATTTCTGAAAGTTAATAAAAACATAAAAGGGAGTGTAATACTTACAATATCAGAATTTGTTTTTATCAAAAAAAATAAAGTAGATCAAATTATTTTAAAAATATGGTTATCTAATCACATTTTATACATTGACTGTTTATAAAATGTTCGAAAAAAATTGTGAAAAACTTTAAAAAGTGTTGTAGGCTATATAAGCATACTCGACTAACCCGTTTTGACATGATTAAAAAGTTACTACTGCTCATGTAGTTGTCATTATCAACTATCGTCTCAGCTATGGTGTGTATATAGAGTTAAAACCAAAATAATTAGTCATAAAGAATTAATACTTTAGGAGAGTACCTCAATTTTAGTATGTCATATTAGAAAAGAAAAAAACATATTGTCATTTGTACTCTATTTTCTCTTGAAAGTCTTACCGTAAAATACATGTTGCAGGCAAATGGGGTGGTCGGGTTGGTTAGGTAATGGTTCAAACAATATAAGATGGTATTTAGATTCCTAATTAGATTAACTGACTTACGAGATTTTATCTCTTTAACCCAAACTTGATGCAAGTCAAAGCAAGTTGCTATCTATCTTGATATCCAAAGTCGAAGTCAGCCGAAAATCAAAAGAATGGGATTAGAACTTTAAGATTAATGTTGCTGACACAGAACCATATTTATTGAAAGTATTCTAATAAACATGAACGTTTAAGAACTATTTGTGCATCTATCTCTCCAATGAAATGCTTTTAATTTGTCAGGAAAAGATGGAGAAACTTAAATATGGCAAGTAGTCGTACCGATATCCAACAGCTTTCACTTGTGCCTTCTTTATAAAGGCGGCTACTAAACATACTAGAATAAAACAAATAGCTTAAATGAAACGTGAATAATTCGTTGAAAGTGTATTTCTTTTATGCAAATAAGCTCTTAATTATTGATTCAATAATCAATTTTTTTTTATTGAAATAGATATAGCTTTTGTATTCAGGTGTCCGATATAAACGTTGATACTCGATTGGGCTTGCTTTCTATGCAGATTGTGATGAAGACCGGAAAAAAAAGTGAATGTAGGAGAATAGCGCCTCTAAGATCCCAAGTCTAGAAGATCCAATATGAGCTAAGACCGACATCCGTTGAAAATCTAAAATGGAAACCAAAATAAACAAAGAAGAAAAACACATGGTTTTTATTCAGCATATGATTCATATTTATGAAAACACACAACAAACGAAGTTGAAGATCTAGTCACTAAATTGAAGTTATTATCAAATATATAACTAAATAGTTGAAAACGTTTATAAAAATACGAGATCCAATTAATCCTTATTTCTTTAGATTTCAGAAGGTGCATCTATTGCTAAGACCGCTCTCATTCATAACATCGATTTTGGTGTTATGGAGTGTCACGTCAGCATAACATCAACATAACATAACACCACTAAACCCTTTCAACCATAACACCAAAAACTGGGACCCACCAGCTTTATTATTTTTCATTTTATTTCTTACTCATATTATTTTTAATACATTATTAATATTAAAAATACATTAATAATAAAAATAAACTTAAATTAATATTAAAAAAAACAATACATAAAAAATAAATAAAAAAACAATACATTAAAAAACTTAAACGATAAAAAAAAAAAACAATACATAAAAAACTAATCCTCGTCTTTGGCGTCTAATTCGGCGCGTATTTTGTCCTTCTGCCTTTCGATTTTAGCCCGATCCTGTGGCAACATATCATCGGTTGGCATACGAAGAAATTTCATTTTCCGAAAACGGAGTCTGTATTTGATCTCCTCTGTTTTCGTGATCCTAAGCTCGCGAATTTCGTTGACAACGTCGTCGTTAAACTCGTCCCGTTTGGAAGTAACATCAGAGGGGGATGAGGAGGAACGTGCGATCTTAGATGGTCGTGGCCTTCCTAAAGGTCGTGGAAGCTGATCATGGCCATAGAGGTCCGGTTCTGCATCGTCGTCGAGGTTGATCGGGTCAATGGGTTTAGGATTAGCAAACCTTGGCGAATTATGCAAAACATCCCACGCAACATGATGACGAAATGAGCGAAGATTTTCGGCTTCAAACATGCTTAACGCCGTTGTGTAGACGGCTTTGTCATCCTCGTCGCTCGATCGATCTCGTTCGGCACGGTCATGACATGCTATGAACAATTTTATATTTTTGCTCATAGCCCTCCATTTTGAACTTAGCTCATTTTTTGTGAAAGGTTCCGCCAAACCTTCGTTGAAAATACCCATAACACGGAACCAAAAAGTTAGACCATCTTGGTCGGTTCCGGTATTCCGATCCTCCGAAACATGAATCCAATTCTCCGCCAAACGCCGTTCTTGGGGTTGTGACCACTGAACCTTAGAACCTCGGGTGGCGTCTTCCACATCCGTAGCTTTTTTCTTACCCTTGTCTTTTCTCTTACGAGAACCACTAGGTTCAGCTATTTGTGGTTGAAACGCTTGAGACGGTTTGAATGGTTGAGGTTGGGGTTGATGGAATGATTGAGGTTGGGGTTGATGGTATGATTGAGGTTGGGGTTGATGGAATGATTGAGGTTGGGGTTGATGGAATGATTGTTGTTGTTGTTGTTGTTGGAAAAATTGGAATTGTTGGAATTGTTGTCATTCGGTCATGGCTTGTTGATGGGGTTGAGGTGGTGTGTTGGTGTTTCCGGCGAGTAGTGAAGTAAAACCACCGGGTTGGGTTTGGAAATTTGCGAAGCCTGGTGAGGAAGGCGAGTTGGGATCGGATGACGGAAAATCGTTGTGTTGAGACATTTTTCTTATGGGTTTTGTAGATATAATGAATATGATTATAGAGAGAAAGAATATGGTTTGGTGTAAATTTTTTGTGTTTGTGATTGGGTATTTATAGGAAAAAAACAAAAAAACAAAATTAAAAAAAATCCTACCGTTTTAAAAATAGCCGTTGGGCTAAAATGGTTTTTTTTATTTCTCGTCAAACGGTCGAAATCCAAAAAAAAAAACCCCAAAACTCGCGTTGGGCCGGCAACGCCGCCGGCTAAAACATCGTTCAACGCCCCCCCCCCCCCCCCCCCCCCAGCCATAACGACGTTATGGGGGGTAAAACGCGCCCTAAAACGCTCCATTGAGAACGGTCTAACATTCTTGTTGCTAATTGCAAAGCTTCAATCTTTATCATGTAGATGAATTTCTAATATCACTTACATGATCAAAAGGTCAAAACACTTAGGACATAATGATTGATTTGGCCACAAACATAAAAGCATCATTTATAATAATTGAATCAATTTAAAAGGAGAAAGGGGGAGAGAAGAAAAAGACCAATAACACACCTTTTTCTAACATTCTTGTTGCTGCCAACGTGATTCCACAACTCGATCATCAATCCATCCATCCATGCGTTTATTTGAAACTGAAATATGAAAATAATAGCTAATTAAAAGGATATATGTTGGAACATATTCGTCTTGATTGTAGTTTGTATTTAGTCTAGGAACATGTCGTGAAGTTTAGAATGTATATAGATCGAGTTGTAAAGTGTTTTGAGGCATTTATGGCCCTTTACGCAGTTGTGCAACACGGTGTTACGCAGTTGTGAAACAGTGGTGTTACCTGTATAACAAGTTAGGGTTTTATGGATGACAATAAATACCCCAACTACCAGCCAAAAATGCAACCGTTCTAGAGAGAGAAAACCGGTGTTACGCTACATAGAGTCCTAGGTTGCGCGACACCATCTTGAGCGGTCCAAAGTCTTTGTAATCGTTTGTATTTGATATTATTCGTATTGTAAACCTTTACGTAAGCTTAATAATATCAATCATTCGTTATTTGAGTGTTACACCAATATAAAGTCACTTTAAAGTCATTCCGCAACTTTCTAGTGATTGTGTCCAAATCGATATCCAACAAGGGCGACCAACAAGTGGTATCAGAGCCTCTATACTCGATATAGAGGTTTTTGGATCCATTGGGTGTAGATTCGGGTTATTTAAGTGTAGATCTAGGATTTGGTTATTTTAGTTTTGAATACTTTTTGTAGATCTACTCATATTTGGTGATATATTCGTTAAATTGATTGTTGATTCATGTTTAGTATCATAGGTAGATAAATTCTAGAAAGTTTGGTGATCTAATTCGATATATCATTTTCGAAGACTTGTGTAACGCCGCTGTTACACAAGGTGTGAAACACCAGTGCAACACCAAGAAAGTTGTGTAACACTGTGTCACGCTATATTGTTACGTTTGGTTCCGACTATTATGTAGAGGTGTTACGCTGCTTGATGTTCTCCAAAGGTGTTACTCTGATATGTTACGTAGCGAGTGTTACGCCATTTTTCGGCTGTTACTTAACATTTTTAGTAGTTACTTAGCTTTTTCAGCTGTTACACAAAAGTAGTGCAACAACCACAAAAGTTGCATAACACCCACAAAGTTTGTGCAACAGCCTCAAAAGTTGCGGAACAACCACAAAAGTTGCGCAACATCAGTTCTGGACACTTTCACTAGCCGTTACGCTGCTAGGATTGCTTCAGAATTGCTACGGTAGTTATTAGGTTTGGGTATTTTTTCCCTTTGCTTGGTTTCTACTTCAATTCGCGTATTTGTGATAGTGTGATTGAAGATTCGGGTATTCGGGTAGTCGGGGATTCGTGTGAACGGGTTTACGGGTATTCGTGTTTTTTTTGGATAATTAGGCTTGTGTTTATTCGGGTTTTTCTTCTTGTGTGTAGAGGGTTTGTGTTACTGCGGTTTCCTTAAAAGTTGCATTATCACGCACTTATGGCTACTCAGACTAGAGGTTCTTCACCAAAGCCTGAGGTAGATGTTGATCCTTGTAAGGTAACATGAAAAAACTGAACTGAGCTAGAAGCCAAGCTCGAATTGTGGAAGAAAAATGTGAGCTTGGCTACTGTCATAGATACTCTAAGACACACAAACGATCGTTTAACTAAAGAAATAAACTTTTTTCAAAAATTTAAACATGAAAAAATGATTGAAGTGTCAGCTTTAGAAATTATTGTCAAACGTCATGTTACCTCCATTAAGAATTTCACTGATGCACTTGCAAAAGAAAGACTAACTGTTTGTGAAAAACAACATGAAATTGATTTATTAAATGGAAAATTAGCAGCTTTTGAAAATTGTAAGGAACTTTTGAGTCAGTTCATCGAAACTCAGCAAACAAATCCTAAAGACAAACCGGGATTAGGGTGTGATAATATGCCACCTGCAAAGCATTTTACCCCAATCCCGGGAGTCGATTTTCCTGAGTTTGTACCAACTTCCTCGATGACTGTCGAACCCGTAAGCGGTAAAGCGGAAGTAAGCAGTCAAGAAGGAAGTACTTCTAAAGTCTCCCAAGAGTCTTCTAAAGACTCCCAAGAGTCTAAAGAACCTAAGCTTACCAAGTCTAAAAAACATAAGCTTAACGAATCTAGTGACTTAGATATTACCGAGTCACAAAAGCACCTTGTTGACAAAATCTTCAACCGTTTTGAGAAAAGAATTTTAAAATATGTGGATAAAAAGTTTGAACCACTACACAAACGTGAAAAGAAAAGGTCATTGAAAGAAAACAAGTAAGATTCAGAGTCAAATTCTAAGGGGAAAGCAAAAATCATTGTAGAAAACAAACTTGTTTTACTGCTCAAACCCCGATGACCAAGATTTTCACTAAGGGTCAAAACTCAAATGATAAATCTAAAGTTTTGTCACCTAAAATCTTGCAAGCAGAAACATCTACGGTAGCTTCATATTGAAATGACTGTCAAGTGAAGATTCAAACTTCTCAAGCTCCAGAGATCAATTCAAATGATCCTAGGACTTTCTATTACTGTCGATGTGAAGGACATATTTCTAAGATGTGTACACGTTTACATGAAGTTATTTGAAACGAAAAGAAAATAAAAAAAATTCAAAACGTTACGTCTGTTCCCCAAATGAAGATTCACCCAAACAAACCAGAGGTTGACTCTCCTTCACTCAAAGTCAAGACCGGACAAAAACCAACATTGACCAAGACTGTGAAAGATGTTAAAGAGTCACCCGAACATCTGGATGACGCATCAACTTCTACCGATTATCAGAAAGATCATAAGTTGGTTGATGTGATCATTCCTAATGAAAATAGGAGACCCAAGTTAGTTAAGGCTTGGGTCCCCGTTACAAACTAATCTTTCTTCAAATGTGCAGGAACGGCCGAAGCAAACTGTTGACAACATCTGGTATGTTGACAGTGGTTGTTCTAGGCACATAACATGCAACCTTTCTCTACGGGAAAAGGTTGTCATCGCTCGGAAATGAAAGTGGAAAGTAACGGGTGAATATAGTTTTCACATAAATTTTGAAGTAATGTGTATTTTAAAGAAACATTAGGATCACGTGAGCTTACACACGATTTATCAATCACATACCTTCCATATTGATGATTTGAAGGATCCCTCGAGCTTACACACGATCTACCGATCATATGTCTTCATTATCATAACGGAAATCAGGTTTTATCTCTACGTTGAGTTTAAAGGTTTGAAAAACGTAAGGTTTTTTCATCTAGTTATAGTGTAAAGGGGTAAATCACTTAAATAAGTTTAAAGATTAGAATTAAACGGAAAACAGACGTTTTAAGAAATTGTTGCGCAACACGGAAAGTGCAACACTTGATGGATGTTACGTACCGTAACACGTAGCACAACAATTGTGGGGAGGTGTAAAATACTCATATATTTTCATTCTCTCATTTTTTTTCTCACAAAGATGGTGTTTTGTGAGTTTAAAGAAATCCTTCTCGGGAGAGTTTAAAGAATTCTTTCTCAACCGAGAGGGTAAGTCTTCTTACCTAATTTGGTAAGTTTAAAGCGTTTAGACTTCGCAACACATAACAGTTGCGAACTCGGACAAAACTTGTTTTGCTTAAATGCAAAATTCTTTTGAAAAAGAGTCTAAGGTTTTCAAACTCGTTGAGTTAAAGTTAAACATTCTTAACTGAGTATAAAGTGTCCAAAATGATCGTGACTTCGAAACTTTTCTTTTTTTAACTTTTTAGGATTTGTACATTAAAAAAAAAAAGTTCATTAGAAAAACGCTAAAAATCAGAAAAACATAAAAAAGAGGGGGAGAAAGTTTGTAAAATTTTAGGAAATGATAGTACATCGCTAGATTTAAGATTTCATAAAAAATCAGGGTCATAAGTTTTTGTTCGATGTATTAGTAGGTACGGCTAATATCATCTAAACAATTTTCCGAAACTGTTTATAACGGGTCACATGGCTTTTTCTATTCATTTATGTGATAACTCGAGAATTTTTTGTGTGTATGGAATAAGAAAAAGTGAGAATAAAAATTGAAACTCTTAATAAAGTCGAATAAAGACTCGTAACCCTTAATGCTTACTTGATAAATGGCAAAGACGGCAAAGTCGGTAAAAGTCTAAAAAAATTCTATAACTCTTAATGTTTACATGTAAACGGCAAAGACAGGGGGAGGATTTCGTGTCATAAACACCTCATAAATAAATGAATAAATAAATACTTTACGTATTGTATATTAGTTTTCGAAGAAATGTCGTGATATTGAGGGCACAATGTGTAACCGGGTGCAAGCAAAGCTTATATATATATATATATATATATCTAAAACGGTGATACACGTACTCACAAAAGAGTGTGCATAGCATCAATACTCGATACGATCCAATTTTCTAGTTTAGTTAATAAAATTAGAAATAAGGTGACATTTTCCTATAAATACCGAGAGTTCAATGACACTTTGAGGGGAGTTCGGAATTAGCAAAGTGTAAATATAAGTGAGACTCCATATAAACAGATGTAAATACCTAATCGGAATGTTGCTTTTATGATGTCGATGTTGTACTTAAGTGGACAAATATATTAATAATCGGCTGATTGGAATGACTTCACTTCTAGCGATGTAATCCTAAAAGCAAACAACTCCATAGGAAATATAGATTTGCTCGTTTTTAGGTTGCTAAAGTAGTGTATATACTTTATAGATGAAAATCACAAAAAGATTTTGCGTTTCTAGGTTAAGAAAATCAACAAAAATCCAAACAAATTTTATTTCTATGTTTATTTTCTTCGTCGTCACGTATCGTACAAGATTATAAGGTTTTGTCACGTGTTTTCTGAAAAACTAAAAGATTTATCAGTTTAAAGAACAAAATACTTGTTTGGAAAATTTCTTTGAAAGTCAGGTTTACAAAGTGTAAAGTTTGGATCTCGAAGAGTTTAGTACTTCCGGGAAGTCGGAGACTCGAAGCCGATCTTCATGGAGTCGTGTTGCTTAAGGATGAAGACTGGCAGCACAAGAGATTCAAGATACATCGATTGCAGAGTTGAAGATTGTAAGAGATACTTCGTTGAAGTCAAAGAAACAACTCTCGATCTCACAACATCAAATTTCCGTTGAAGATTTGTCGAAAGTACAACCTACATCAAAGGGGGAGTTTGTTGGAACATATTCGTCTTGATTGTAGTTTTTACTTAGTCTAGGAACATGTCGTGAAGTTTAGAAAGTATATAGATCGAGTTGTAAAGTGTTTCGAGGCATTTATGGCCTTTTACGCAGTTGTGCAACACGGTGTTAATGCAGCTGTGCAACAGCGGTGTTACACAGTTGTGCAACATCGGTGTTATGCTGCGTAACATCACTTCTGGTGTTGTGGTTGCATAACAAGTTAGGGTTTTATGGATGACTATAAATACCCCAACTACCAGCCATAAATGAAACCATTCTAGAGAGAGAAAACCGGTGTTACGCTACATAGAGTCCTAGGTTGCGCAACACCATCTCGAGCGGTCCAAAGTCTTTGTAATCATTTGTATTTGATATTATTCGTATTGTAAACATTTACGTAAGCTTAATAAGATCAATCATTCGGTTATTTGAGTTTTACACCAATATAAAGTCAATTTAAAGTCATTCCGTAACTTTCTAGTTATTGGGTCCAAATCGAGTTTCAACAAGGGAGACCAACAATATCAATTAAGTTTTCAATTTTAAATTTAAATTAATTATTTGGTAATTAATATAATGACAAGTTAGATTTTGAAAATAATTCAAAAATATTAGAGAATGACACCTAGGATTTATTCTTATTTGTCAAATAAATAAGGTGTCCACATAGGATTTTCAAAACCCTTGTTTAGTTAGATGTATAGATTATAGAGTAAATTACATAGATCGTCCCTAAGGTTTATATGGAATTACGGTTATCGTCCCTAAGTTTGAAAAGTTGCATGGATGGTCCCAAAGTTTAGAGTAATTACGGATTTTGTCCCTAATTTAAACGTCCGTTACTTTTTCCGTTAGCCTGGCCCACGCGTAAAACACACATATGGGTATTTTAGTCTTTTCCGTCTTCACCTACCTCATATGAGTTTCTGAAAAAAAAGAAAACACAGTAAAATCATGAATCTTTTAACTCAATTTCTCACAAATTTCTAAACTTGATCCAATTTTCAGACACCCTTTTCCCCAATTAATACAAATTCCGATTCGGGTTTTCTTGATTTCATGTTTCTGAAGCTGTTTCCGATCAAAAAACTCGATCTTTTTACCAGAACAATTCAAAGGTTTTCAAAGGTTATTTTTCTTAATTTAGATGAAATTACTAAAAGGGGATTTTGATTTTTGAAGGAGAAAAAGATGGCACCATTTGTTTTGCAATTACAGCCTGATGAATACGTTCTCTCTTCTCCCGTTGGCATTCTCCACACCAGCTTACAAAATCCTTTTGATGTTTTCGCAGCTCTCTAAACACAGAACTGTAGGAGAAACAATTTCATCAAAATATTATCAATGCCACTATTCAGGTTCGTATTTCAAAACATTCCTTTTATCGCCGCCGGAGCTTCGGTTGCAGCTAGCCGGAATTACTCAGATTTAGGATTTTTTGCTTTGAGATGGTTAAATCCTTGCTCGTAAAGCAGTGGTGGATAGGATTGTTAGGAGTGCCTCTTATGATTGTGTGATGAATCTTTCTGACGAAGAATTAGAGTCAGGTGTTTGTTCTGTTGATGAAATCCGGCGCCGCCACCACTCGCCGCCACCACCGTGAAGGGGTGTTTGTGTAAGCTTATTTTATTTTGATGGAGGATTTTGATTTTGATTTTGATTTTGATTTTGATTTTGATTTTGATGTGTGTGTGTGAAGGGGTGTTTGTGTAAGCTTATTTTATCTGTGTGTGTGTGAAGGGGTGTTTGTGTAAGCTTATTTTATTTTTTAGGGTTTATTTGATTTTGGGGAAGAAGAGTGTAAAAAGACTAAAATACCCTCACATGTTTAACACGTGAGGGAAGGCTAACGGTGGAAGTAGACGGACATCCAAAATAGGGACGAAATCCGTAATTATTCTAAACTTTGGGACCATCCATGCAACTTTTCAAACTTAGGGACGATAACCGTAATTCCATATAATCCTTAGGGACGATCTATGTAATTTACTCTAGATTATATTAATAGAATTATTTATGCGCAATATACAATCTACTTATCTAATAAATGGGAGTTTAGGCTGATGTAATATGGCTGATGTGGCGAATTTTAAGACCATCCACCTAGGATCAGTTATTACTAAAGTGATGTCATAATTCTATAATAAATTAGTTTTTATTTTATTTTAATTTAATCAAATATTATATTAGGAAAATGAAGATTACATTGGATAGAGAGACTGACAAAGTAATATTGGGAAAAGGAAGCTTACATTGAAAGAAGATTTAGGCTACCCATTTTCCTTGTCAATGATGTTATGAGATTTGAAATCGATTTCACTTTACTCCATAAACTTCCGCCTCCCTAAATTCAAATTAATTTTACTCCACAACCTTCTGCCTTCCTAAATTAAATTACTGAGAAAAAACCTTTAATCTTTCTTTTCTTTTGAGTCCATGAAGCCAAATTGCAACGATATGGGTGATGAGAAAACCATACGGTAAGAAAACTTCTCTACATTGTTGAGTATGCTTATTGCAGTTATCTTATATTTTTGAGACTATGGTTATCTGCAGAAACCCCGTCACCTGATGAAGCAGAGGTCTACAGGGCCTTACAAGGTTGCCTTGAAATGCGAGAAAGGTACGTGTTCAGGGTAAGTATTGCTCCACGGGAAAAAGAGGTCATATCCGACCCCAATACTCCAAAACGGAATTCAAATCCTTTTGATTATACTCCGGAGACAAAATCTGATGTGAGTTATCAAATTGCCATTTTGTCCCTCACATAGTCTTATATACAAGTTTTCTTGTCATGACATGTTAGTTGCTTAATTTGGCTGCAGCATTATTCTGAAATGGAAGATGGAGTCGTTCATGTTTATGCGAATAAAGATTGTAAGATCTCTCGATTCCTAATGAGTTAAGTAATCTGATTCATTCGTTCTTATTCTCTTTTAAATTGATTACTACAAGTTTATTGACTTCTATATTTTCTGTTATAGGTTGTAATATTTCGAGATGGAACGTATCTGACTTTAAGAGAGGTTTTCGAGAGCTTGGATTTAACTGCGTAGAAAATCAGTTTTTTTTGGATTGCCAATGAAAATTGAAGTTAAACGGATTTAGTCTAATATTATTCGATTTATTTGATGCAGCTACGACCTCAATGTTGATCTGTTAGACGTACACGCAGACAAAAGCACGTTTCACCGTTTCGACAAATTCAATCTCAAGTACAATCCCTGTGGTCAAATTAAGTAATATGTTTAATGCTGTTTTTGTTTTAATATGATCTTAGATTAATTTAGAAGGTATCTATTTTGAAGTTATTAATCGTTTTTTTTGGCATATAATCATTTTATTTAATCGTTTGGTACTTTGCTAAGTGCAGATATATAATTGTTGAAGAATTGGAGCATGCCTTGAAGAAGTACAATATGGGTGATGAGAAAACCATAAAGGAGATCATTGCAGAAGTCGACACAAATAATGTATGCCGACATATAACATATTACTCTTTCTTTCGATGTTCAAATGCAAAAAATAAATTAATACATTTTGAAATATTAAAATATATATTGAATACTCCGAGAAAATTTTTGCAGGATGGGAGAATTAGTTATGATGAGTTCGCAGCCATGATGAGGAAAGGCGACCCGGAAATGGTCGCAAATAGGCGTCGTAATTTAGATGGTATTGGGCTGATCTTTTGATGTATGAAGTTGAAATAATCATGTAGCTTTATTAGATATTTAAGTGTTAGAGATAGATATCAAAAGGGGTTTTTCTTTGAAAATATGGGCGACTTATTGTGAAAAGGTGGGTATGAGTCCATCATAATAGGTCAAAGGAGGGGTAGATAGAAAATATTATTTACATAACTTATTAACACTTTCATATCTTTTTTTTTTTATCTATTATGTATATAATTGTTAGGTGTAATTAGTTTATCTTTAATGTTTTTTTTATTTATAGTTAATTTGGATGATGAAGGAAGAACTCCATGCGTTATAGGTTTATTCAGGTGATTGAAGCAATGTGATTGTTATAGCCTTTCTAGAGTTTAAGATGGTGTGTATTATCATGGTATTGTGCCTTTGACATGAACAAGTTTTGTGGTTCTATATAGCGAAGGATGACTGCTTATCTTTCGTGTTAACCGTGTTATTTTGTATTGTTATGTTAGTCCCGATTATTTTTGGATTGTTAGCTAGGGAAGGCCGTGTTTTCAAGATTAATTTTATCATTGGATTATTTGTCAACTATGTTTAGTCTATATGTTGTGAAAAAAAATAATTCATTACTTACAATGTTTTATTAACTTTCTTTTTCTCATTGCAAAGTTCTGTCAATTCTACAAATTTTAACAAATAAATTAGTTGAGATGTTTTTTAGAATTATTATTTTAGTGTATGCTTGAATGTTTATATATATTATATTATATGTTGAACACTTATATTGTGCACTCTAAATAATAGTTCAACAACTAGAATTTATGTATTACTTTTTTCTAATTAATTACTTTGAACTGTGGGTTTAATTCTCTTTTTTTGACGCAAACCTTTAAATATAACTTTTTTATAAAATCTCCGTGTATCACACGGGTAATAAGCTAGTCTTACATGATATCGAGCCTCTTTTATTGAGCCGGTCGTTCTTTTTATCGATCATATAAAATAAAAACTACAACAATAACCTCCGGTTTTCTGATTGGTTATCCACCCGTGACACATCTTTATGTTGCCAATTTCTTTTCTTGTTGGGTTGCGTTCCAAGTTTTGCCTTTCACAAAGCAAGTTATTATTGAGCCACCTACAAGCACAATTATCCATTCTTTGATTCGTTTATTGTTTGTTGCAAATGAATTGCTATCACGTGTCTAACTTTAAAATAACAAAAAAATCAAGATTAGAGGATTTTCGAATACCCTTCTTTCCCTAATCTACTTTTTGATTTTTTTCAACCTTTTAAGATCTCTCTTTCTAAACTTCTCTCCAAGAAACAAATCTTTTCTTTTTTCTTCTTCCTCCTAATTCCATTGTTTTCATCATGATGGACAGTCAGAACAAGTCATCCTCCACCTCTACACAATGCTTATAGCGTCTCCAATATAAAAAGCCATGTCCCTATTCAACTCAATCTTGACGAGATGAACCATGATCTATAGTCAGAACTCATCTCTACTCATTGTGATGGAAATGATGTAGCGGATCACATTGATACCACCCATGTTCCAACTGAGGCAAACCCTAACCATCACAGATTCCTAGCCTGAAGTCTTACTTGCTACCAATCCATCTTTGGCATCAACAACTTGGTCATCCGGGTTGTCACACCCTGCTAAAGCGGAAACACGGGGCGTGAAGAGCGTGGTTATCATCACACAAGTGTATAGATATGTACCAAAGTTTTATGTAATATAGAACAACGTTTAAGTTTTACAATCGATATAAATTTTATGTTTACAATATGATTTCAGAAAGTCTTTGAATCCAAACCACCCGAATCATTCCGTTCTTGAAGTCGTCAAACCAATCCCGCCATAATCTATTCCCAAGTATATGCGTCTCCATTACTTACTCGTTTCCTGAAAACACGAGTAAAATGTTAACTAAGGAAGACGTAGTTAGTGAGCTACAACTGTGACAACCGTCGAAAATTCAGGAGATTCTCAGTTACTATATCGGTTCGAATCTCTAGCTGCTCTCGTTATTATGTGCATATTGTTCTAGTTCGTACTTGTTGAGTCTTTACTTTGTCGGAACCAAAGTCGGAACCAATCTATAAATCCTAACACCAAATAAACTATACAAGAACTTGACTAAGTTCATAACGGAAACTAATAAAAGATTCTGGTCCTTAACTAACTATAACGGAAAACTTAAAACGTCACCGAGCTGGAAAAGCCTTCCAGCCGACGGCTGAAGGCTGTCAGGCAGCGGCTGAAGCCCAGCCGGCGGCTGGATATGGCCAGCCGGCGGCTGAAAGCCGCTGTACAATGGATGGTGACTCATTTTTGCATGCTATTTGATTGGACCAACCATATTAACTCCGGGATTGGACCAAGACATCTGCCATTTTGAGTCCCTAGGCCAGTCTTGGCCCTTTCCCACACCACTCTAACCTCTCTCCCTTTTCATTTTGAATCAAAACACACACAAAACACATAGTCTCTCTCTCTCTCTCTAAAACTCTCTCTTTTCCCTCAAGAACTCCAACCCAAAAACAGAAACTTATCACCATCAAACAGTCTTTTAAACACCAAAATCGTCCATAAAAACGTTACACAAATCGTCCTAAAGAAAAGGGTATCAAAGGAGAAGCTAAAAATCGGGTTTTGGAAGGTGTTATTTACACTTTTGAAGCTAGAAACACATCCAACCGTCACCTAAAGTTTTCCTTCGGTAGAACTCTTCCTTTTTACTCTTTTTACTTAAATATTTGATTGCATGGAAGATCTATAAACTGAAAAAGTGTTTTTATAAAAATCTAAAACGTTTTCTTGGGTAAAAAACTAGTTTTTCTAATAGATCTACATTTTGATGATATAAATCTAAAAGAAACTGTAACTTTTGCTTAAAAATACCTATATTTGATAAATAACAGTTTGCATGTTCGAATCTAACACTAAAACGGGCTAAAAATCAAAAAATAACGAAATCTAGAAACTGGACGAAGGCCTCTGGACGGCGGCTGAAGGCACTCAACCGGCGGCTAAGGTCCAGCCGGCGGCTGAGTGTCTCCAGCCGCTGTCTGGATCCTGCTGTTCGTAAAAAGTGTCGTTTTGAGGACTTAAAACGTAAAAATAAGCTCAAATAAGTTACCACAGATTATAGAGTTTGAAAAGCTTACTGTTTTTAATAAAGAAACTATTTGGGAAAGATTGAGAGTGTGAAACATTTGTATTATCGTTCTTATTGGTTAAATTGCATGTTTTAAAGCGGGAAAGTGTTTCGAAATTGGACTTAATTTTTATATCGCGGAAGCGCTGCCCAAATTTCACCGTAAAATGTATCCAAATTCAGTAACTTAATGTTTTTATGACTTATACATATTGACTTTGAACATTGACACTTTTTGGATTTAATTGGACTTATCGGACTATAAAACGTACACGAACACATTTATTCATATAATTTTTCCGTAATACTCTTTTGGGACAGAATCTAAAGTATAAGAGATTGGGATTTAAAATGTTAAATTGAAACTTAACATAACTTAAATTATACTAATAAAACTTATACAACATTCCGGTGCTTTAGGTTATCTTTGATTCCCGACGTGTTCCGCTCCATCCGTGCTTGTTCGTATCTTTTCTTCGCAAACCGTGAGTTACAACCCCACTTGTTTTACTATTGTGCTTTAAACATTTATTTGGGGGAAACATAAGATCGTATGATATGTAACTTTCGAAACTAGTTGCTATTCGTTGAAACTTTTGAAACTATGAAACTTTATTGAAACTTTGGAAACTTTGAAACATTTTTGAAACTTATGAAACTCGTAAACTTCGGAAACTTGTATGAAACTTTGAAACTCTTGGAAACTTGGAAACTTTGGAAACTTTGGAAACTTTGGAAACTTGTGAAACTATTATGCGTATATGTGTTGATGCTCCTTAATTGGTTAACTAAATTTAGGATACTTGTTAGAGAACCAATCCTTGATGAAAATATAAACCCGTAAGTGTTTACTACTATTTTTAGAAACAAAACTCAGTTGCCCCGTTTTTGGCTCGGAAACTTTACACACTATTAGCAATAGCCGTTAGTATTATGGGTATCGATACTTAGGAGAGGTCACTCCTTGCTCAGGGTTAGCGACCCAAGCACATATTACTAAGATTCAGTTGGAAACTCAATGAAACATTTTGGGGCTAGATCCTGACCAGACAATCGGTTTAGTGTAAACTTACTATTTATATTATGCCAAGTGATTGATACGAGTTACTAATTTAGTTAAGCACATATTACCTACGCATATACCTTATTTTTTAGCGATGGATTCCGCTTCAACTTTTACTATACGAGTTTTATTTTTACTTACGTGTGAACGAAACTCCTCACTATTTATATATGTTCTAGCGTCGCTCCGTTCCTTTTTACTTATGACGTAATTACATATATTTCTATTTTTGGAAACTTTTATCGAAACTCAAACTGTAACTCACTCACTACGTTATGTAGTTGACACTTTATCTTATGTTTCGGGAAATTGGTGTAAGTGTCGAGATGCATGGCAAGGAAGGGTCGATTTGGTCACGTGAGGCGAACCTTGGGAAAGACCTTGTTATTTTGGGGAATTTATTTTGGAAACTTGTATTTGTACTTGTATTAAACATTTAAACTGCCTGGTTGTTTTCGAATCATGAACTATTTTATTTTAATGCAATGACTTGAACCGTTTACTTTTATTATAACCGTGTAATGATATTCCAACTCTCACATTCCGTGTTTCCGCTATAGCGGGGTGTGACAGACTTGGTATCAGAGCACAGGTTATAGGGAAAACGGTTTTAAAAATTTTCAAAAAGTTTTCGAAACCAAACTATAACCAAGGCTTTTCTGAAAATCATTATGGGTTCAAAACTTTAGGGAATTAATTTCGCGATTGCATGATTGTTTTTAACTATGCATGGCCTGATCACCCATGCCTAGTTCAAAATGACTTATGCAAGGACGAAACGTAATTACTAATGTTAAACGGTTTGAGTCGAAAAATTCCCGGTCTTATTATTCCCAACCTCACGTGATTGACCCTTACTTGCATTTCCTTACATATTTTCCTTTAACATTGTCCTGTTCCTGTACTTACAGAACTCTTTACGTCGCAGATCCGTCATGTCTTAATCATCCCGTTCACGCTCCCCCTCGCGATCTCAGTCCCGGTCACAGCAGAGAGTCGCGTCATCGCACGAGCCATCCGAGGGCCATACCGCCTCGGAGAGCCTCCGTCACCAGACTACCGACCCCACGGAGGATACCTCCATGGCTGTGTCAAGCAGCATCGGGTCTAGCCCGAGGTCGGTGTTACCACCACCTCCACCGGCCCCCGTTGCCGCACCACCACAGCGTCGTGGTCCTCGTGTCATAATGACGGCACGTAAGCAGGTAATCCTTCCGGGTCGACTACCCGATAGGATGGCGGCGCAGCAGGACGACCCGTCCAGGCATGCACCACCCCATCTTCCTTTCGGGCACCCACCTCCCGAGGCTCCACGCACCTCGATGATGGATCATTACTCGTGGGAGCGACAGCTCGAGCGAGAAGAGATGCAGCGGGCCCGAGACGCTGAAGCAGCTAGGCAGAGGATGCCGCCTACCCCACAGCTTCCCCCTCATGCCGCTTTCTTGCACCTCCACCGCGAGGTAAGGGGAATTTCGGAGGAAGCCCCGCAGCAAGGGCTGCTCCTCTGTGAAGTCTCCGATGTCGCGCATCGGTTGTCGGAGCAGGCGCTACGACACCTCGCTGCAGTTCAGGCCACAGCCCGGACGGTGCAGCGTTTGGTCGGAGTTTGTTTGATCATGGGGACCCTGTTGGCGGTCATCGTCGCCAAGATGTTCCTGGAGAGGCGCCGTTAGTTTATTTCTTTTATTATGTACTGTAGGTCGAGTTGTAATTTTCAATGTACACATCGTCGAGCCATTTCCATTTATCTTCTGTATTGTATTGTACTGTACTCCATTTTTCTATTGAACCTTGTACTCAA
>CAJVGC010000508.1:46663225-46719895 GCA_910822075.1 Senecio squalidus | reverse complement strand
ACACCCCGCTATAGCGGAAACACGGAATGTGAGAGCTGGAATATCATTACACGGTTATAACAAAAGTAAACGGTTCAAGTGATTTCATTTAAATAAAACAGTTCAAGATTTAAAAACAACCAAGCAGTTCACAAGTTAAATTCAAGTACAAATGCAAGTTCCAAAGTAAATTTCCCAAAATAATAAGGTCTTTCCCATAGTGCGCCTCACGTGACCATAGTGACCCTTCCTTGCCATGCATCCCGACACTTACACTAATTTCCTGAAACATAAGATAAAGTGTCAACTACATAAAGTAGCGAGTGAGTTACAGTTTAGAGTTTCGATAAAAGTTTCCAAAAATAGTAATATATATATACATAATAACGTCATAAGTAAAAAGGAACGGAGTGACGCTAGAACATATATATGTAAATAGTAAGAGGTTTCGTACACACGCAAGTAAAACAAATAAAACTCGTATAAGTAAAGTTGAAGCGGAATCCATCGCTAAAAAGGTATATGCGTAGGTAATATGTGCTTAACTAAATTAGTAACTCGTATCAATCACTTGGCATAATATAAATAGTAAGTTCACACTAAACCGATTGTCTGGTCAAGATCTAGCCCCAAAATGTTTCAACTGAATCTTAGTAATATGTACTTGGGTCGCTAACCCTGAGTAAGGAGTGACCTCTCCTAAGTATCGATACCCATAATACTAACGGCTATTGCTAATAGTGTGTAAAGTTTCCGAGTCAAAACGGGGCAACTGAGTTACGTTTCTAAAAATAGTAGTAGGCACTTACGGGTTTATATTTTCATCAAGGATTGGTTTCTCTAACAAGGATCCTAAATTTAGTTAACCAATTAAGGAGCATCACATATATACGCATAATAGTTTCACAAGTTCCCAAGTTTCCAAAGTTTCCAAAGAGTTTCAAGTATCGTACAAGTTTCTAAAGTTTACGAGTTTCATAAGTTTCAAAAATGTTTCAAAGTTTCACACAAGTTTCCAAAGTTTCAATAAAGTTACATAGTTTCAAAAGTTTCAACGAATCGCAAATAGTTTCAAAAGTTACATAGCATATAATCTTATGTTTCCCCCAAATAAATGTTTAAAAGCATAAAAGTAAAACAATTTGCGAAGAAAAGCTAAGAATAAGCACGGATGGAGCGGAACACGTCGGGAATCAAAGATAACCTAAAACACCGGAATGTTGTATAAGTTTTATTAGAATAATTTAAGTTATGTTAAGTTTCAATTTAACATTTTAAATTCCAATTCCTTATACTTTAGATTCTGCCCCAAATGATTATCACGGAAAAGTTATATGTTTAAACGTGTTCGTGTACGTTTTAAAGTCCGATTAGTCCAATTAATTGTCAAAGTTCAAAGTTAATATGTATAAGTTATAGAAACCTTAAGTTACTGAAGTTAAGCATATTTTAAGGTGAAATTTGGGCAGCGCTTCCGCGCTATAAAAAATTAGTCCAATTTCAAAACACTTTCCCGCTTTAAAACGTGCAATTTAACCAATATGAACGATAATACAAAGGTCTCAAATCTCAATCTTTCCCAAACAGTTTCTTTATTAAAAACAGTAAGCTTTTCAAAATCTATAATCTGTGGTAACTTATTTTAGCTTATTTTTACGTTTAAAGCCCTTAAAACGACAAATTTTACGAACAGCAGGATCCAGGCGGCGGCTGGAGACACTCAGCCGCCGGCCAGAGGCCTTCGGCCAGTTTCTAGATTTCGTTATTTTTCGATTTTTAGGTCGTTTTAGTGTTAGATTCGAACATGCAAACTGTTATTTATCAAATATATATGTTTTTGAGCAAAAGTTACAGTTTCTTTCGGATTTATATGTTAAAAATGTAGATCTATTGTAAAAACTCGTTTTTAAGTAAGAAAATGTTTTAGATTTTTATAAAAACACTTTTCCAGTTTGTAGATCTTACATGCAACCACAAATTTAAGTAAAAAAAAGTAAAATGAAAGGGTTTTACCGAAGGAAAAAGCAAAGTGACGGTTGGATGAGTTCCTAGCTTCAAAATGTATGCAAATCTTCTTCAAAAACCCGATTTAAACCTTCCTCTTTGTTACCCTTTTACTCTAGAACGATTTGTGTAAGGTTTTTATGGAAGAAATTAAGTTTTTGTTGCTGTTTTGATGGTGAAGTTTTCTGTTTTTGATGGGGGTGTTCTTGAGACTAGAGAGAGTTTTAGAGAGAGAGAGGTGTTTGATTCAAAATGAAAGTGAAAAAATGAAAGGGAAAGGTTAAAGGGGTGTTCAATACTGGTATTGGAACTCTAAATGGTCAGTATTAGGTCCAATCCCGTATTAATTAGTTGAGCCAATCGAAATGCATGCAAAAATGAGTCACCATCCACTGGATAGCGGCTTTCAGCCGCTGGCTGACAGCCTTCAGCCGTCGGCTGGAAGGTTTTTCCAGCACGGTGACGTTTTAAGTTTTCCGTTATTGTTAGTTAAGGACCAGAATCTTTTATTAGTTTCCGTTATGAACTTAGTCAAGTTCTTGTATAGTTTATTTGGTGTTAGGATTTATAGATTGATTCCGACTTTGGTTCCGACAAAATAAAGACACAACAATTATGAACTCGAACAATATGAACACGATAACCGAGTAACTAGAGTTTCGAACCGATAAAGTAATTGAGAATCACCTGAATTTTAGACGGTTGTCACAACTAACTATAACGGAAAACTTAAAACGTCACCGAGCTGGAAAAGCCTTCCAGCCGACGGCTGAAGCCCAGCCGGCGGCTGGATATGGCCAGCCGGCGGCTAAAAGCCGTTGTACAGTGGATGGTGACTCATTTTTGCATGCTATTTGATTGGACCAACCATATTAACTCCGGGATTGGACCAAGACATCTGCCATTTTGAGTCCCTAGGCCAGTCTTGGCCCTTTCCCACACCACTCTAACCTCTCTCCCTTTTCATTTTGAATCAAAACACACACAAAACACATAGTCTCTCTCTCTCTCTAAAACTCTCTCTTTTCCCTCAAGAACTCCAACCCAAAAACAGAAACTTATCACCATCAAACATTTAAACACCAAAATCGTCCATAAAAACCTTACACAAATCGTCCTAAAGAAAAAGGGTATCAAAGGAGAAGCTAAAAATCGGGTTTTGGAAGGTGTTATTTACACTTTTGAAGCTAGAAACACATCCAACCGTCACCTAAAGTTTTCCTTCGGTAGAACTCTTCCTTTTTACTCTTTTTACTTAAATATTTGATTGCATGGAAGATCTATAAACTGAAAAAGTGTTTTTATAAAAATCTAAAACGTTTTCTTGGGTAAAAAACTAGTTTTTCTAATAGATCTACATTTTGATGATATAAATCTAAAAGAAACTGTAACTTTTGCTTAAAAATACCTATATTTGATAAATAACAGTTTGCATGTTCGAATCTAACACTAAAACGGGCTAAAAATCGAAAAATAACGAAATCTAGAAACTGGCCGAAGGCCTCTGGCCGGCGGCTAAGGTCCAGCCGGCGACTGAGTGTCTCCAGCCGCTGTCTAGATCCTGCTGTTCATAAAAAGTGTCGTTTTGAGGACTTAAAACGTAAAAATAAGCTCAAATAAGTTACCACAGATTATAGATTTTGAAAAGCTTACTGTTTTTAATAAAGAAACTATTTGGGAAAGATTGAGAGTGTGAACCATTTGTATTATCGTTCTTATTGGTTAAATTGCATGTTTTAAAGCGGGAAAGTGTTTTGAAATTGGACTTAATTTTTATAGCGCGGAAGCGCTGCCCAAATTTCACCGTAAAATGTATCCAAATTCAGTAACTTAATGTTTTTATGACTTATACATATTGACTTTGAACATTGACACTTTTTGGACTTAATTGGACTTATCGGACTATAAAACGTACACGAACACATTTATTCATATAATTTTTCCGTAATACTCTTTTGGGACAGAATCTAAAGTATAAGAGATTGGGATTTAAAATGTTAAATTGAAACTTAACGTAACTTAAATTACACTAATAAAACTTATACAACATTTCGGTGCTTTAGGTTATCTTTGATTCCCGACGTGTTCCGCTCCATCCGTGCTTGTTCGTATCTTTTCTTCGCAAACCGTGAGTTACAACCCCACTTGTTTTACTATTGTGCTTTAAACATTTATTTGGGGGAAACATAAGATCGTATGCTATGTAACTTTCGAAACTAGTTGCTATTCGTTGAAACTTTTGAAACTATGAAACTTTATTGAAACTTTGAAACATTTTTGAAACTTATGAAACTCGTAAACTTCGGAAACTTGTATGAAACTTTGAAACTCTTGGAAACTTGGAAACTTTGGAAACTTTGGAAACTTGTGAAACTATTATGCGTATATGTGTTGATGCTCCTTAATTGGTTAACTAAATTTAGGATACTTGTTAGAGAACCAATCCTTGATGAAAATATAAACCCGTAAGTGTTTACTACTATTTTTAGAAACAGAACTCAGTTGCCCCGTTTTTGGCTCGGAAACTTTACACACTATTAGCAATAGCCGTTAGTATTATGGGTATCGATACTTAGGAGAGGTCACTCCTTGCTCAGGGTTAGCGACCCAAGTACATATTACTAAGATTCAGTTGGAAACTCAATGAAACATTTTGGGGCTAGATCCTGACCAGACAATCGGTTTAGTGTAAACTTACTATTTATATTATGCCAAGTGATTGATACGAGTTACTAATTTAGTTAAGCACATATTACCTACGCATATACCTTATTTTTTAGCGATGGATTCCGCTTCAACTTTTACTATACGAGTTTTATTTTTACTTACGTGTGAACGAAACTCCTCACTATTTATATATGTTCTAGCGTCGCTCCGTTCCTTTTTACTTATGACGTAATTACATATATTTCTATTTTTGGAAACTTTTATCGAAACTCAAACTGTAACTCACTCACTACGTTATGTAGTTGACACTTTATCTTATGTTTCAGGAAATTAGTGTAAGTGTCGAGATGCATGGCAAGGAAGGGTCGATTTGGTCACGTGAGGCGAACCTTGGGAAAGACCTTGTTATTTTGGGGAATTTATTTTGGAAACTTGTATTTGTACTTGTATTAAACATTTAAACTGCCTGGTTGTTTTCGAATCATGAACTATTTTATTTTAATGCAATGACTTGAACCGTTTACTTTTATTATAACCGTGTAATGATATTCCAGCTCTCACATTCCGTGTTTCCGCTATAGCGGGGTGTGACAACAACATATTGTAAAAGCATAAAACGTTTTAACGCATCAATAATTAGCATAAAAATATGAATAAGTTTTGTGTATGTAGGTATCGATCACATAGTGTACGGCTATGTGATGATCCTAGTATTGCCCAGTGATAAAAGAGTTACGTTGCTAAGCTTGTAGTTTACCCAATTAATAATTATGCACCATCGTTATTTTCCATTGTGGTGAGGGTCTCACTACCCTAATAGCGCTATCCATAAATTACTAACTGTCCTTTCCAAAGGGATTAATAGCAACCAATAGTGGTGAAGGGAATTAAAGTGGCTCTCCGTCATTATGTTAGATACTTCGATAACATATGACAGCCATACACGATCGTCGGCAATATAAGTTTATGTCGTCATTACCTCAGCGGTGGAACATTCCACATATGTAAGACGATAAGCAAATAAGTTTGAGTGTCAAGCATATGTTCAATAATGTTTTCAAAGTATAAGTTTAAGCGGATACACCTCGCGTATAAAAGTATAAATTCCATTAATGTTTCAAAGCATGTATGTTTCGAATATAACATATCATATAAATAGTTTCAAGCGTTTAACATAACGATTTAAGTAGTGTAAGACTCGTGTTTCCACCCCAAAAGTATATAAAACGTTTAAAAGATAGGGGTTCTGTAACTCACTGTTTGCGAAGAATCTAGCGTGCGCTCGGAAAAAGCTCGGCAAGTGCTCGGAATCACCGGAATCCTAATTTATACCATGTTTTGGCGTAAGTTTCATTATTTATTAGTTTATACAATCGTTAGTCAACGAAATGCTTATGTTATAAAGTGTTTGTATTTGGTTTTACTAAAATCGGGCAACACTTCCGCGCTATAGTTTTTAAATCCAATATTTTTCCAAACACTTACCCACTTACAATTTTTATAACGATTTATAATCTAATTTTTACGAACACAAAAAGATGATTTACAACGAGTTTGATACGGTTTTGGACCTGAAAAATATCAATTTACAATTTTTCCAAACGTAACCAAACTCAACAAAATTTATCCTAGTATCATATAAATCGATAATAACTTATAAATAAGCTTTTTAAACGAGTTTTACCTGAGCCTATAAAATACGGCTACGAATAACTCCAAAATGAACCACCGCGAAACTAACTTTTGCTTATACCGAAATGATCCCCTCGACACCAGGAGCACAAATATGTTTTCCGTTTATTTATCCGACGAAAAATAAACACCGAATCACCGTCGTAAATTTAACCGACTATATTTTCTTTTCTTTTCTTTTTCTATTCTCACGCATACATACATATGCATATTTATCTTGATTTCTTTTCTTCATAACAAAGAAACACCTATATATTTAATTTGGAATTTTCATAAACAACCTCATACTTTGTCATAATGACAACTTTGGCCTAAATGCAATATTCTTAACAAAATAAGTCCTTTTGACTTAACTCTTTCCATGCTAGTTCTTTTTTACCACAAACTTAATAACTTAAGTTCTTTTTACTTAAAAATTATTACAAATATAATCCTTTAAATATTTTCGTTATCGTTACGCACATGCGTTGTTCCGATTTCCTTCTCGTTTGTTTTACAATGAACTTAGGCAAGTTCATTATGTTTTTCTTGGTATTAGAATTCATTTAATGATTTGATTCCGATTTCGATTCCGAGACACACACGTTTAATGTTTAAGTAACGTAAACTACGTTAAGAAGTTTATATGAGTTACCACGAGCTTAGCTTATCAAATAGTTATATCTACTTGATCATGTATCACATAAAAGTTATATCACATATGATATCGAGGTCAAAAGTTAGCAAACTCGACCTATGCTTAAGACGGTTGTCACACGGGTGATCAAGCTTTGAAGATGTTAACTTCTCGTCATTTAATTTTTTCGTAATAAGGAAAAGTCTAACATGTTCCGCCATCCATGTCAACTTGGCAAACACGTTTGACTTCCATTTTATCTTTCCAATTCTATTGTTTCTAAACCATTTGAAATTATTCATTCGGATTTGTGGACTTCTCTTGTTACTAGTAGTAATGGATTCAAATATTATGTTATTTTTCTTGACCATTTCTCATATTACTTATGGGTATATCCTCTCCGTCACAAATCTGATGTTTTTGAAATATAACCATCTTTGTCACATATATTAACAATCAATTTAACCGTACTATCAAAACTTTTCAATGTGATAATGGTGGTGAATATAACGACACAATTTTCATAATTTCTTTTCTAAACATGGCATTCAATTTCGTTTTTCCTGTCCTCATATGTATCAACAAAACGGTCTTTCGAAACTCATGTTACGTACCATTAACAATGTCGTTCGTACACTTCTCTTTTAATCTTGTCTCCTTCCAACTTAATGGGTTGAAGCACTTCACATGGATGCCCATCTTCTCATAATTCGTCCTTAATCGTCAATCTAGTTTGATACCCCACACTTCCGCCTATTTCAAAAACATCCCACTTACTCTTATCTTCGAGTGTTTGGTTGTCTTTGTTTCCTGATATCCAAACACCTCATTAGATTTTCCCCTTGATCTTTCCCCTTCTATATTTCTTGGTTATCCATCAAACCATCGAGGTTATCGTTGTCTAGAACTCTTTACTCGTCAAATCATCATTTCTCGACATGCTGTTTTGACGAAACAGTTTGTCCTTTCGGTGCAGTCACTCCTATTCACCCTCATTCTTATGACTTTCTTGACATTTCGTCTCCATCTCCTCTCTTTCGTCCTCATTTTCAGTCTCACACTTCTCCATCACCAAGGCATCACGTTGATCCTATACCACCACCCTCCCCACCGCCACCACCCTCTCCTGCGGTCTCTACTCCCTCACTGAAGGTTCCTGCACCCGCTCAGTCTGTTCATCCCATGGCTATACGTGCCAAACATGGCATCGTGAAACCTATCAAACGCCTTAACCTACATACTTCCACCACCTTTCCAGTGCCCCTGTGACAACCGTCTAAACTCAGGTCGAGAACGCTAACTTATAACCTCTATGTGTTTATATTTGATACCCGATATAACTAACTTTATGTGTTACGTGGTTATGTAGACGTAACTCTTAAGCTAAGCTCGATGTAACTCACACAAAACTCTTAAACGTAAGTTTACGTCATTTAAACCTTTAAGCGCGGATCGGGATTGGAATTGTAAATCAACTTCGGAATCAAATTATGTAAGTCCTAATACCAAGAAAACACCTAAGGAACTTTCCTAAGTTCATAACGTATCATAATCAAGAACTTTCAGTTAACGAAAAGGTCCAACGAAGCAAAACGTAAAAAAAAAAAAAAAAAAAAAAAAAAAAAAAAAAAAAATCGGAAAACACTAAAAATCTGACCAGTGCGACGCACTGGACGTGCAGTTCCAAAACTTTTTAAGTTTTATTTCTTGTCTCGATTTTATAAAAATTCAACCAATCAAACCCGATTTTTATCACTCAAATACTGCATTTTGGCAGTCCCTTAGGCCATTATTAGTCATCCCCTTTCCTTTTCTTTCATTTTCATTTTCATTTTATAAAAACACAAACACACACTCCATTTTCTCTCAAAACTCTCTCAAGAACTTCTTCATTTCCAGAAAATCCTAGCCACATAAACCCATCTTTCAACCATCTAAAATCGTCCATACATCAAAACAAGCAAGAGGTGCAAGTCTATTTCGGTTTATAAGCTTTCCTACCGTTTTTGGAGCTCAAACTCTTCTAAAACATCATCCGAGCTATTTCATCCGGTAGAAATCCTTCATTTTACCTTATTTACTGTTTTTATCATTTGCATGGATGATCCATGGCACAAAAATAAGTTTTTACAAAGTTTTATAACACATTTTATTCAAAAACGGGTTTTTATCAAAATAATACTTAGATCTACGATTTTATGGATATAAGTTATGTATAAACTGTTAAAATACATATTATGAAGTTTAGACCGATTGCATGTCAAAATCTATGGTTGGAATAAACGATTTTGCAAGAAAAACACAAAAACGGGAAAAGACAGCAGGCAGTGCGCCGCACCCCTGCTCAGTGCGGCGCACCGAGCTGCTGTCCCTCCCGAAAATCGTCGTTTTGGCCGTTTAAAACTTGGGTACACATTCTGAATTTTCGTGACTTAATATTTGGGACTGAGATTGGTAAAAATAACTATATTAGTGACTTGTATTTGACTTATTATACTTTATTGGACATGTTTAAGTTAGATTATGTGATATATGTATTTTGTGAGCGGAAGTGACTTTGAATTTTTGGATATGAAATTTGGGCGCGGAAGCGCTGCCCAAATTTCGTTAGAAAATCCAAACCATTTCAGCAACCAGAATATGTCTATCATAATCATAAAAACGTTAACTTTGAACTTTTGGACTAAAACAAAACGATAACCGTTTCGGACTATTTTTGGACAAATTGGACCTTGACACTTAAAGTTTAACAAAAATTCATCTATTATATATTATATAATAACATAATGAGATCATAACATTTGAACAAATCTTGGTATTATTAGGCTTTCCGTGATTCCCGGCTCAGTTTTCCGACCGTTTCCCGTATTCGCTATCTTCGCAACCAGTGAGTTACAAACCCCTACTCTTTAAACGCTTTTAATACTTTTTGGGGTGAAATGCGAGTCTTAGGCTTAACCATTATTTAAGCTGAAAAACGCTTTGATACTTGAATGCTAAACGAAAACGATTTGATACTCGAATGCTATTACGAAAACACTTGTATACTTTGAATGCTTATGAAATGCCTTGATATTTTGAATACTAAAACGAATGACTATTTTGCCGGCATTGTTGAGGGTTTTGCCAACAATGCCGAGGATACGAAAACTATTTTTGCCAATGACTAAAACATCGATCGTCATGTTGCGGACGTTGTACAACATGGACGTGAGATACCACTAAAAATTCCCGATACTACCAAGGACATTAGTTGATATTAATCCCTTTGGAAAGGACTGTTAGTAGATATGGATAGCGCTATTAGGGTAAATTGACCCTCACCACAACGACTTATAACGATGGTGCATAATACTAATAGGGTAGGTTGTAGGCTTAGCAACGATCATTGGGAAATACTTAGGATTGTCACATAGTCGCGCTATGTGTTCAATGCCTACAATTACGAATGCTATATTATTACACATGTTTATGTGGTAACTAATTGGAAACTATATTTTACGCCATTTTTATGTGCGTTGAAACTTGTATGCTTTTACTTAAACTTGTAGTTCACTAACTACGTCTCCCGTAGTTAACACTTGACTCGTATTTTCAGGTAACGAGTAAGCTAGCTGATGACTTTATGCTTTTGGGCGAATGACTTCAAGAACGGGAAGGGATTGGGTGGTTTGGTTATGAACACCCTATTTTGAATTCGGATATGTAATCAATATTTTAAACTAATGTGTAAACTTTGATGTAACTTTTTATATAATATGACTTGGCGTTTATCTATATCTTGCTATCGAATTCTATTGCTCTTCACATCCTGTGTTTCCGCTTTAGCGGGGTGTGACAGCCCCCGTCTTATTTACATGCAATATAGGATCCTAACTAGCTAAAATACACAACTGAGGAAATTCGTGCTCTTACTTCTAATAGTACTTGGGATCTACTTCCACGACCCTGTGATGCCAATGTTGTTCGTTCCATGTGGTTATTTAAGGTGGAATTTCATTCGGATTGGAGATTAGCTCGCTACAAAGCTCGTCTTGGAGCTAATGCCAAAAGCCAACAACCGCGTATTGATTTTGAAGAGACTTTTAGTCTGGTGGTTAAATCGGCTACCATTCAGGCTGTCCTTAGTCTTGCGATTTCTCGTCAGTGGTTTATTCATCAGTTTGACGCGAAAAATGCATTTTTACACGCTGAGTTACATAAGACAGTTTACATGCATCAGCCTTCTGGTTTTAGAGATTCTACATTTCTTGATCATGTTTTTCTACGTAGGCGCTCATTATATGGTCTTAAACAGTCTCCTCGAGCCTAGTATCAACGTTTTGTATATTTTTATGCAAACAAGGTTTTCAGTGCAGCCGATCAGACTCATCGTTATTTGTTTATGAACATGGTTTTTTGAGCGCTTATCTTCTTTTATATGTTGATAATATTATATTGACAGCAACTTCTACAAGCTTTCTTCAGAAGATTATTATTTCACTCAGTAATGAGTTATCCATGACTGATTTAGGGGATCTTAATTATTTTTTGGGAATCTCTCGCCCACGCAATTCTAGTGGTAAGTTTCTATCTCAGCAAAAGTATGCGTTTGACATTCTTGAGCGTGCTCATATGCTTAATTGCAACCCATGTCGTACTACTGCTGAAACACAAATGAAATTAGAGGCTTTGCGTCCTCCCGTCTTTGATCCTATGCTCTACCGCACTTTATCTTGTGCTCTTTAGTATCTTACGTTTACTCGGCCATATGTTTCATACACGGTACAACATATATTTTTATTTATGCATGATCCTCGGGAACCACAATAGAATGCGTTAAAGCGTAATCTTCGATATTCACGGTACGGTACATCATGGTTTTCAGATTCACTCATCTACTACCGATGGTCTTACTGCTTACTTTGACGTTGCTGATTGGGGTGATTGTCCCACTTTGTGACGCTCGACATCGTTACTGTGTTTTTCTTGGTGATAATCTTTTATCCCGGTCTTCTAAGGGTCAGGGTGATGTTTCCCGCTCTAGTGTAGAGGTGGAATATCATGAAGTTGCGAAGGTCGTGGCTGAAACATGTTGGCTTCGCAATCTTCTTCGTAAGCTTCGGGTCTTTCCTACTAAGGCTACTATTGTTTATTGTGACAACATTAGCTCTATATACATATCAGTGAACCCAGTTCAACATAAACGGACCAAACATATAGAGATGGATATTCATTTCGTTTGATGATAAAGTGGCTCTTGGTCAGGTTCGGGTTCTCCATGTCCCTTCTCGTTTTCAGTGTGTTGATATCTTCACTAAGGGACTACCATCTACACTGTATACTGAGTTCAAATCAAGTTTGTAATTTCGTTCTTCTTCTCCCGATCAAACTGCGAGGGTTGTTAGTATATATGTATTATTGTATTTTATGTATTTAGTAGGTTAGCATGTATTACCGTTATTAGCCTTTGAAGGCTCATCTATGAAATTATATATTGATACATTATGTTAATAGAATGATTCATTAAGCCATATACAATCTTATGAAAACTTTGAAATTTACTTTTAGTTCGCTTTTGAGATGGGTGAAAAATCGAGTTTCGGTTCATTTCACCCCTAATACGGTACTCATTTTTGTGTCGTTGCTATACATAAAAAAAAGATATTGATCAAGGTCGAGTATTTGAAATTTTAGGTCTAATAATTTGATCATTGCATAATCTGTTTTCGAAACATAATCCCAAACATTCATAAATCGACAAAAATCATCAACATTTCTATAAATTACTTCAATAATCATTAAAAAACAGATTCAACGAATAACAAACAACTAAACTTCAAGAAGTGTTTCATATAAATTTCAAAACATAATACCTCATTATTTACTATGAATTATTTCATGTGTCCCGAATCTCTCATATGACCGAAGTTGATAACTAATCCGATGGAGAGGGTCTCCCGGTTATGTTCACCTGATAAACCGCGGTCCCATCAGGATGTAACAATCCCCAGTGTCGTTCAGTAGCCGGTCCATACTTTTGATTCTCATCGTACATTGAGAATATAAATGTTGGAATAACTTCCCCGGGTCGGGCTGGAGTTCCAACACTTGGAACCAAAGACATTTTTCTTATAAGATTGTTGTTGTACTCAGCTGCATTTTCGCTGTTGGCACCCACATCACCTTCGTGGGGCCAGCCGGTTTCAGCAATAGCTAGTGTGACATTACCATATCCAAGTTTAGTCATTGCATAGACCACTGAGTCGAGCATTTGGTCCAAAAGATCCATGTAAACTAGTCCACTTTGTGGGTCAGTGTAGGTTTCGTTTCCGCTTCTAAGTAAAGCAAAATCAAGACTTATTCCATTTTGATTCGCTGTTTGATTCACTGTTTGATTTGCAGTTTGATTCGCTGTTTGATTCGCAGTTTGATTCGCTGTTTGATTCGCTGTTTGATTCGTTGTTTGATTCACAGTTTGATTTGCGGCTTGATTTGCAGTTTGACTCTCTAACCATGTAAAGTAAGGGTAAACATCTAGGAAGAAAAACGATTTTGTCCCGTTTAAGTATTTCAATAATGGTGCCATAAGTTGGCGAATTTCTGGCCTGAAGCTTCCATTTGATGGTGGAAATGTTGTTTGCATCATGTCCATAGAAAGCGGGGTTCCGACTTTGATGTTTTTAATCCCTTGGGATTTAATCGTGTTCTTAATCCTTCTCATGGCGGGTACAAGATCACGGGCTATTTGCATATCTTGTGTTGTGTTTATGGAGCTAAAAACATCATTCCCCACTAGAACGAAACGGATTCTAGTACCAGGATAGTGAGTCAAAACATGTTCGTATACCCATTGGTCAGCGAGATGTTGATTTTCCGCTATTCCAGAGATTTCATCATTCGCGATTGAGATTGCAACGTCAATATCTTTTCCTGATAAAAGATTAAGTATTTCATGGTCAGCGTCATATAGTTTGACCCGACCAGCGTTCATATTTTGGAGAAGTTCAATTGATCGAGCCGGAGGTGGAAGGTTGTTTCCAAGCCGCCCGTAGCTTATACCAATCCTATTCGAAACCACCGCCCCTAAAATCACAAAATAAAAAAAGTTATGATTAGTAAAATTTGAAAAGTAAAAATGATATAAAAACGTTAATAGTAAGAAGTGTTTGGGATTTCGTTTGCAAATAACAAATAATCAATTTTGAGTGTCAGAACGGAATCCCAAACACTTCGTTAAAGAAAAATTATGTAAGAAAGGTACTCGAGAAAGCAACGAGACAGAAAAAAGAGAGGAAAACAATAGCCATGTTGGTAAATTTGTGATTCTCCATATTGAAGAATGGTAATATCATATGATAGTGTATTAGTGATTGAAATGGTATATAGATGAATATATGATGGTGAGTATATATATATGTATACATGAGGATAGTGTTTCAAAAAGAGTGATTGTTCAACTTCATCAATGATCTTTGTGATGGTTTTATTTAATATTAATAATATAATTTAGAAATGTTTACATGAAGGTGAGCAAGACAAAGGTTATGAGGGGAGAGATTTGATGTGTTTGGTATTTTATATTTTCGAATTTACTGCCTTTTTTTCTTTCTTTTTGATTGCTTATGACCGAAAAATTCAAGATAGTCATGGATCGTGCCTCTCGTTTTCTTTGAAGAAGAAGATCAACTCATGTTGGTTATATACGTGAGAACATAATTCATTATGCGGTGCTTCTTCTACCTCCATGTGTTTATATAAAACCGGTGTTTCTAGAGCTTTTCTTTTCACGGAAGCTTTGTAGTCGGACTCAGGGGCGGAAGGTTCAGTAAATATTCAAATAAGAAAAGTAATACCCTAATACAGTAATACCAACTTACGGTTTTTTCCGTATATGGAAGCATCACATAATCATTAACATGTGCAACACGCGAGTGACCCTTCACAGGCTCCTAAACCAAATTTAACTTTGATAAAGAAAAGTTATGTGTTATGTGTGATTTAAATAAGAGTTGCTAAATTTAGCTAATGATTCAGTTTCGCTGCAAAAAGTTGAAGAAGCAACCTTAAGCACTATGAAAACTGCGTCTGCAGATTTTAACATCGACATTCCCAAAGGAAGTACACACCATCTAAGATACTCACTGCCAATCATATATTAATTCTATAAGAACATTAAAACTTTACTCCAATACCTTTCAAGAGAAATGGTAGTTATCTCTAACTCGAGTTGGTATACAATAAGTTCGTTTTGACCAATTGCCAATCATATATGATTCGATTCAACTAAACAAGAGAAATGAACAATATTTTTTTTTTTCGTCAATCAGATGATAGTAGTTATCTTTAACTCGAGTTGGTATACAATAAGTTCAGTAAAGAGTTACTCGCACAACAATAAAAAAAAAAGGTTACAAGTTACAAGAACAAACAAACATCGGTTATTACATACAATAAAACAACTTGATGAAACTTACCTCCAAGCAGAAGCAACGATCAACACTTTATCTTCCCATCCAAAATGGATTGCATTTGTCTCGACTTTCATTTTATACCTTTGACTGTACTGTTGTATCAGCTTACGAATCATATCATTCACGTTTTCACTGATTGGGTTAGCCCGAAAACCCGCCATCATCATCCTTGCCTTCCACTTTCCGGACACTTCATACCTTTCAATTCTTTCTTCTCCTTCACATGCAATTATGTTAACTATGTCACGAGCTAGGCATTGTTTTTCCACGTTTACTCTTTCTTGACTTTCTCGTGGAAGTGTTGCATCTAAACAGTCAAACATAGCAGAGTAGTAAGTATAGGCTTCATGAAAGCGATGCAAAAAAGGAGCTGTATTTGTGTTCACGTCTTGTTCCACAACTGTTACAAGTTTCGGGTTTAAACTTTTAACCATTCTTAGAAGTTGGTCTCTTTGATTGATAGTGGAAACGCTCTCATCAGGCATGTGGTGGAGTTGAAATGCAAAGTTTACAATCACTGCCTCGCCGGGACGACAGTTAAGTGTCTGGGGCTCGATAACTGCTGTATCAGCAGCCACGGAGTTGAACTCGAAGTCGAGATTGTATGATTTGGCGAGTTCCTTGAGCCTGAGCCCGATGTGGTTCAGACCACCAACGGGTCGCTGAACAGACTCTGGATCATCGACCCCGGTCAACCTCAAATGGGGTCGTTGACCACTTTGACCCGCTAGTGTCTGTAACAGGGTTATGTATTGGCTACCTTGGTTAATATCGAAATCAATTATGTGCACACTTTTTTCACCATTAAAAGCCTCCAGAATTGCACCATTTGCTGCCATGAAGCCAAACCTAAAACACGGGCAAACCTCGAAAAGCACTTGCATCGCCGAAAGTCGATCTTTAGATGGAGGTTCTTTGCATTTCAGAGCTCTGTAAAGACCTTTACCAGAAACCGCAACACGAGCAGCAAGTGCTTCCACCATATAAGCTAAAATTCTATGTGAAGGTTCCCCATCAATAGAAACCGTTTGTCTTAGCTCGTTTATCATATTAGATGCATCTTCAATGTTTCCTTCAGAAACTGCTACAGCGCACTCGAAAAGCAGATCTTTAGGGGTAGTTGCACGAGCCTTAGGTGTAATCACGGAAACCTCTTTGTTACTATTAATACTGCTAACATATGACTCACTTGAAGACGATTCTTTAGGTGATTCAAGAACAGAATAACCCCAGTCCGTTTCAATTTCCATGTTCTGACTAGGGCCAGAATCGTCAAGAAGTGCTTCTTCAAGTTCTTGAAGCTTTGATCTCATCTTGTCTTCGTCATAACTTAATCCTTCAAAATTTTCACTTAACACGTATTCAGGTTGATGATTTGATTCATGTTCTTCAGTCGGGGAATTAAGAAAGTACTTAGCTGGATCATCATAACTCTCGCTTTCGCTGTTGTAGGATTGTGTCGACGAATAAAGGATTTGATGCTCTTTTTCTTTGTTGCCATTTAACAGATAGAGCTTGCGGTTCCCATATGGTGAGACGGATCTAATCATGGTTTTTGAGTTACTCCAGAGTCCGGGTTTTTTCACACGAGTTGGTTTTCTTATAAACTGTAGTTAAAAAAAACAAGAAAATACCATGTTAACATTAAACAAATTAATCAAATACAGAGTAGCTATACAAGAAAATGTAAGAAATATGATTTGTGAGATATACATAAACTCGTCTATCTATCCCAAGTTTTGATAAAACAAATAATTATTCGTCTCACAATAATTAGTTTCAAAACCATCACCAAAGTAGCCTAGTAGTAAGGCGTCGTGAAGTCCTCAGAGAGGTCTCAGGTTCAAACATTCGTAAATAAACATTTTGGAGTGGCCAGGGAAAGGGTTCCGAAACGGTCTTAGTATTAGGCCGTGTATATCTGAGTTAAATATGCGTCCTGCCTGAGTAACCCGAACATGTAAAAACCTCTACGTTGAATAATTAGTTCTAAAACAAACATCCAAAAACACCCACCAAAGTGTGCTTTAAACGAAACACAAATTCATATACTCTATCACAACTCAAGAAACAAAAACCTAAATTCTTTCGATTTGGGACTATAAAACATGAAATCAGACACATAGATAAACAACAAAATACCTTAAAATCAGTTGTGCAACAATGAAAAATCACATATAAGATATGATCATGAATTCATCTTTATCTCAAAAGGATAATCTTAAAAGTCAACTCAATTTCCAATTCCAAGTTAGGTAATTAAGCAACAAAAACTTCAAACAGAATAATAAACTAATTTAGTATTTTAAATTAACAATACAAAAAGGAACTCACCTCTAAAAATTTGGAAATGTTTTGTTAATTTTTTTAGTTTTTGAGGAGTAAAAAGAAAAGAATAGTGTTTATGTTGGTCTACACGGTTTGCCCCCAACTTGTCTCTCTCTAATCAAAGTCTTCCACACTATCTTAAAGTCACATATGTTCTCTGTAACCCGCACCTTTTTATTAGATATATTCCGTATTAAATAAAGAACAAGTGCGATTTTATCATCGTATATATAAATAAAGTATAAAATTTATACTTTAATTACATATATTTTAATCATAAAAAAATAATCGTCAGAAAATCGTCAACTAAATATAAAAGATCTATGTCTTAAACATAGCTCCACTTAACATTTCCATAAATAAATAGTACTCCCACAAAGTCTTACCCTTCAACATTTGTCAACCACTATCCTAAAGTGAACAAGTTTCTCTATCCACTATATTATTTTATGATGATGGTGATGATGATTTGCTACATTTGTAATTTTGTTTCCTTTTTTTGTTTGAACTAATTTACAAATGATATTACAAAGGTAACAAGGTTATCTTAGGTTTTATCACTATCATTGATTGTCTATTATTATATAATATGTTCGTATTTAAAAAGATGGGAATTTTTAGTGGAGGTCTTAGATTCAAATTTGGACATCTTATTTGTTTTTGGACATGTGATTTACCTTCGTTTTCAACATTATATATTGTTATTTTATTATGTTTTGATGACATATGAGGATAGGACCAAAAGGAACCGGTTACCCGTATATAAAAATGTTATTATAAATTAAAATGGGATTTTGGGTTGTTAATTAATGGGCTGATATCATTTATTGGTTTTGCATGTCTTTGGCTGAATGGGCTGTTTAATCGATGGGGATTTGGGCTCTTTTTTCATTAAGGGTAAATTAACTCCTTTAATATGAACATTTAGCTTATCTTATAAAAGCCCATTTTGCATAAATGTCTTTATTTTCTTATTTTTTTAAGAAGAGTAAATTGCATTTTTCATCAATTGGGTTTTTCGAATTTGCTGATTTAGTACTTTAACTTTTTCTTCATAACCGTCTTTCTTTAACTTCTTAATATTTCTTGTATCTTTTCGTCAAGTTATAGTTAATTTTTCTTCGTTAAAAAGTAGGACATTCATATGACCAATGAGAATTTAGTTAATCCATTATTCATAAATCCTAGTTTTCCTCAATTCTATATCAATTTCTCTTTCTTGAAAATACACACAATTTATAAAGATTAAAAAAAAAAACAACCCCAGTTAAGACCGATCTAATCAAAAGATTTTCATTCCTTAAATATATTTCTATTATGACAAAATGAATTTGATCACCATCGTCGCTATTATTTATTATGGTATTGAGTTGAGAGAAAGATGATCATCTTTCATTAAGCAATAACGTATATAAATACATACAAATATGGACTAAGCTCTGAACGACCTAAATGTAATGGATTGATAATATAATATATTTATATGTCCCTGTAATTTGAGCGGAAGACCGATAAACACTTAAGTTTGACCGAAACTCTAAAAAGAGGGGAAATAGAAAGCCTTTGGTGACGACATTTACATACTGATAATGAGACGGGATGAAAAACACGAACTTGCACTTCTGCAACTTGACCACGAACAAAGTGAATATTAATTTCTATATGCTTTGTCCGTTAATGTTGAACCGAGTTCGACTACATGCAAACTACATTATCATTGTCACAAAAACAATTGTTGTTTACGTAAGATGATTATGAAGCTCATAAAGTACATTACGCAACCACGCATTTTCAGCAAATACATTATCTACATAGTGATACTCTGCTTCATTACTAGACCGAGAAACAATATTTTAACGATTAGATGACCACGAGAACAAGTTGCACCAAGAAAGACCCAATATCCATATATGGAGAGATGAGAATCTAGAAAGCCTCCTTAGTCGGCATAAGAATTAGCTGCCAGTTTGGGTGGTACGAGAGGTATAAAGTAGTAGGCCATGATCTATGGTACCATACATGTAATGACATGGTTTCAAAAATCATGTTTTTCAAAAAAAAATTTGCTTACTAGAGTTAATACAGCAGAAAATAGTAAATACGTGATTAGCGGTTCATAAAATTCAGTTTATCAAGACACCATTCGTTACGTAAACATTTATAATATATAAAAATATCATAGCTACCCCAAATGTGGAGAAGGACAAGCTACCCCAAAGTAATCCCAACTCACCAAGCGGACTAAGCGACCTACGAGCAAAATAAAGGTTTGGGAAAAGAGTATTAGTGTAAAGCTAGTGAGACAATAATATTAGTATAGACTATTTAAAACAGTTTAGAAAGAAATATATTAAGTCTCTACTGACCCAATTCATACCCACCACTTCGGTAACAGGTAATTAAAAAATCATTAACAATATATATGAATATCTCGTAAATTAAATTCATATTAGTTCAATATTTAATTATTAGTTCACTATGGTCCATCATATGCCCTACGTGTTAACAGTATTAGGGTCCTTCTAATGCCCTAAACATTCACAATATTAGGGTCCCTCTTATGCCCTAGGATAAGTACCCCGTTCGCTACTCGCCCATTTCTGCATATTATCATAAGCATTGGGGCGTGACTCCGAATCTTTATAATAACCCGAAATATAAGCTTTCACTACTCCAACTTTGCAAATCAATGCGTTGTCGTTAAGGAGGGTTCCACGGTGTTTTATCTTATTACACCTCCCCACTCCTACGTGATGTCCCCAGTTGACACATCTTAATAGTCAGACATCACTCTAGTATGGGATCGCGTCCCAGTACCTCGTGTTGCAAGGGAGGTCTAGAATTCCCCGCAACCATCTTTAACTGCTAGCACTTGGCACCTAGTTAGCAATACTAGGTCTCGCCAACACATATCTACGAGCACTTACACTACCCGTAAACAAGGCAAAATCCTCTTATGCAAAACTAAGGCATACTCCTTATAATGTATAAAATAAATAACAACAATAACAATTATATAACATATATAATTAAACGTAAGTGTACCTCATCGCAATGTACACTAAACCGAACACGAGTAGTTACAACTACTCATTTTCATAAAACATATTATCCTGTAATGGGTTTATCAATATTTGATCAAAATACCACTTATAAACAATCTTTAATGTTTCAACATTGTTTTGTCATGCTCGGTTTTACAAAAACCATATTGTACTCACATTAACAATACCCAGCTACAGCTATCCTAACGACCAGAGGTACGATCAACCTGATTATACGCTATCAGTTAATAACATTGTAATAACTTTCGACGATTTAAACTTATTATACTTAACGGAATCAAAATATCACAACACAACGCATCCAGGCGCCGGATGGATATAGCCAGCCGTCGGCGGCCAAGTTTCACCCCAACCGCCGGTTGGAACCCCTAGATCATCTTCTCTAACTAGTTCATACCTCCATACTTGCAGGTTTTCTAAACCTTTCCAAACTCGACCAAAACACTACCAAACGATAACAACTAACTTATAAAGAACATATTTACGTAAAAATCGCGTTATACCTTCCGTAAACGAGGTGGGTTTCGGTATGTTTGGAACCAAACTTCACGAAATCGATTTCCCTCAACACTAGCTTACTCCTTGCAGCTCTAGGATTCCAACGGCACCCTCAACTTGATTATCCGGAAACGTTTCAGCCTCCGACGCGATCGAAATGGTGAAACCGTCTTCGTTTTTGTTTTTTTCCTTTTCTTTCTTCTTTCAACGCAAACACACACACTCCCCTTGAAATATCTGTTTTTTTTAACATGAAGAAACCTTATATAAAGGTTTTAATAGATATTTATGCAATTTACGCAATAAACCTTATACTTTGCCATAATAAAGCATTTACCCCAAGTGTCTAATTCATTACAAAAATGGTCCTAGACCAAAACTTATTACGATAATAGTCCGTTAATAATTTTGGGACGTAACAGTCCTTTGGCTCACTCTAGTCGCTAATTGGACTAAGCCGGTCGCTTTATTATATCCGACAAAATACCAATGTACAGTTTTTCCAAACTTAAACAAACTCAAGAAAATTCATCCCAATATCATATAAATCAATAATATCTTATAAATAAACTTTTTAAACGAGTTTTACCTTGGTTATAAATCAATAATAACTTATCAATAACTTCGAAACAAAACTCGTTGTTTTCAACTTCCGTTTATACCAAAACGTTCCCCTCTACTCCAGGAGTAATATATCTCCGTTTATTAATCCGGCTAATAACGAACCCGCAATCTTAGTTTTTCGGTTTCGAAAATATATATATTTTCTTTCGTGATAACACAAACACAAATTGTGTTTTTCTTTTACTTCTTTCTTTCTTTTATATAGATTTAATTAGTCATTTTTCACCTATAACATTTAACTTTATCATAATGATAATTTAGCCCTTATTATCAAAAATCTTTGTAAAAATAGTCCTTTTGACTATAATTATTTCCATTCTGATCCTTTTTCACATTTTTAGGCCGTTACAATTCTATCCCCCTTAAAATGATTCTGTCCCGGAATCAATTTTAAAACAGACGGGGATATCGAGACTTCATATCCTTACTAGTCTCACAAGTCATCACCGACCCCAACGATCTTTCAAAAATAATTTTTAGCACTTAATTCACATTTTTCTTAATTGCTTTGTCTCTCGCTCGATACTTTCTACAAGTTCATCTACAATCTTTTTATTATCATTTAACCGGACTTATCAACGGTAAATAACTAATCTCCTTATAATAATACTTTCACAGGTTACTCATCATTGAAAAACTCTACGAACAATGATAGATTCTCAAGGTAAATATAAATGATTCATATAGTCCCATTAGCAGAAGATCCAACTAGCCTCGCATAAAATCTAACAAATATTTTTCACGGATATTACTTTTTACATATAGCTTCTTTTAACTCGAAGCTTTTAATCTAAACTTTTCATCAGAGTTCTCTTTCTGTCTCACTTGGACTATTAACTACTAAATTTTTAAATAAGTGAGAACACAACTTATCTTTCTGCACAACATTTTAAAATTATCACATCAATATCCCGAAGTTGTGTTTCACAATACATAATTCCTTTTAGTGATAGTTGCAAATTTCATTTGTTTCTAGATTCTAGCAGGTGAATCCTCACATATCCATATCTTTGATTACAGATGATATGTCACACTTTTATATCTTTCATACTCATTTCTTCTTGAAATTACTTTCTCAAATCCATCATAACTTACTATCTCATACTGAAATATAGTCAGTAAAATACCATACCAAATTATCATTCCTAATTATACAACTTTAATCAACTTCTTCACCGATCTTATTCTCTTAATGACTAGAAAATAAACTTTCTTAATTAAATGATTAATACAACTTCAATCATATCATCAACTTTTTACCGCTCTCGATAATTCAGTCTCAACCTTAAAATAGTATTATCCCACATTTTACACTAGGGTCTAAATTTGCCATCTATCGATACACAATTTCGGATATTCTGAATTAACTTAATGTCAATCACTTATCGAGACATAAACATTATCATTCTCAATTTCATCTTAAATTATTGAGTTAATTACATGGGTCGTCCCTATGGTTTGCACCATTTTCACCGATCGTCCCTATAACTTTTTTATTACACCACTCGTCCCTAAGTTTGAATTTTGTTGCCTAGAGAGTCCCTATTTTGGATGTCCCGTTAAATGAGCCGTTAAGTCATCTCACGTGAGTCACACGTGAGGGTATTTTAATCCATTTACCTTTCTCTCTCCCATTCTCCCCAAAATTCCTGTCACAAACACTCTTCCCCAAAAAGCCCCCTTTTCACATGGATTCAACAACCACATGTATCAATGTGAACAACCAAAAAGTCTACACCAAATTCAACCAAATCATACTTATTAAATTAAATTAGTTAACTTTTATTAATCCCTTCTTCTTCTTCAATCAAAGCATCATTGAATCCATTCTTATCATCCCCAGAAGAAGATGATGATTTTTCTAAGGAAACTTTGACATGCGAGACAAGATACCATTGAAACAACGAGAACACAATTCCAATCACTGCACATACCAGAATCAAGATCTTCGTTCCGAGATCTGATAGTACTGTTGACGTCGTCATCACGGAATCAACGATAATCAATCAGATCGGAAAAATAGAGATATATAGATACAGATTTATGTATGTATCCGGCGGTTTTCTCCATCGGTTTTCATGTTCATGTTCTTCACCATTGTTTCCGACGGTTTTCTTCGGCAAATAATGAAAAAGGCATGAATCTTTACAATACCCGCATCGAAAAAAACATACCCATTTGCTCAAAACGTTAAAAGACGATATGGGTTTGATTTTATTTATACACAGGCAAAAATGGTTACACCGGCGGTGTTCTTCTTTTTGTTACGCCGAACTCCGACTTGGCCGATGCACGTGACTTTAGGAGAAGATAGTTCTTGTGTGGTGTTGATAAGAGTGTTTTATTTCTTTTTGGGGAAGAGTTTTTTTTGGGGAAGAGTGTTTGTGACATGGATTTTGGTGGGAATGGGAGAGAGAGAAAGGTAAATGGACTAAAATACCCTCACGTGTGACCCACGTGAGATGACTTAACGGCGGGACATCCAAAATAGGGACTCTCTAGGCAACAAAATTCAAACTTAGGGACGAGTGGTGTAATAAAAAAGTTATAGGGACGACCGGTGAAAATGGTACAAACCATAGGGACGACCCATGTAATTAACTCTAGATTATTCATATCACATTTCATATCGAAATACTTCATGAAATTTCCTAAATGCTTAATTTTCTTATATCTATGTGGATCTAGCAAAGATTGTCTCTTTTAAAGACTTAAATCTTTTCACAAAATACTTTCAATTCATTCTTACTTTTTCCGGTTTAAATCGACACTTAATTATAGCTTATCTCTTAATTTTCATTAATCAACACAATCATTACCTCAACAGGGTTAGATTCAAACCCCAAAACTGATTTCTTGACTTTTATAAAATAATCTTTTGCAATCTATCTTCAAAATCTCACGAATTCATTAAATGTCCTCTCAATCAAATATCGTAAAACTAAATTTCTAAATTTCTTATAAAAATTACAGAAATTTCCTCCTTAAATTATTCCCTACTTATTTATAGAAACCTACAATTGAAACATAATTTCCCATACTCCACAATGATAATCAATGTCGAATCTTAACAATAAGGATTTTACATCGGACACTAAATTCATTTAAAACTTTATCTCTTTCACTTTATCACTTTCTTAGAAGTGACAACAACCTATACAATCCATGGTACATATCACTACAAAATAGTTATTATATCTCAAATGGAAAGTACATACATCATAATTCTTCATAATCGAGTAGAATTCTTAACACAACTAAGAACTCGTACTAACCATACCTGGTTCAAAAAAATTATCTATGGAACATCTTGCCTTTCCGCTCCAGTTAAAGATAACTTAAATATAAGTCAATCTTAGAGAAATAATAGTTCTTTCTCTATCACTGATCTTTCATATCATCTATCCTATTTAAAGGATACTCATTCTTATTTTTACCGTCCTCCTCTATAACAAATAATCCTGATTCTTTCGAGGATAAGAAACTCAGTTCAATAAAATCTTGATCAAACCATTTCTATAGTTGTTTCATTAATTCTATCATTCTCGACAGAATTTAACAATAAGATATTTCAATAAAATATTTAATTCCGGAACAAATCCAATCTTAGATTTCTGGTTCCCATACAAATCATAATTCAGATTACTCATCAAATAAATATCTAAATGTTTTCAACTTAGATCAACATCTTTCGCTTTCACAATTCCCTTGTATCTTTTCGTAGAATAAAACGTAAATAATACACATTCATTCTAAACAATCTTCTGCTTTAATTAGAGAAATCTTACCAAATTTCCAGTACTTATTTCTCTATGTGCTTTAACGGAATTTCCATCTTTTAAAGATATACTTACCAGCTTCTTGTGTACACAATTTAGCACGATCACAAAATAATAAATTTACACCAATCAGTAGATCAATTCTACCAGAGATAAAGATATAGAGAATATCATTCTTTCTATATCAATTGAACAAATAATAAACTTATCTCATTATGACGGATTTCCCCTCGCTAAACTTACCTCTAAAGCAGTTTCTATCGAACTACAAGGTATAACAAACTTGGCACAAAACTTGAAGATACTGAAGATCTACTTGCGCCAAAATCAAATAAAACCTTCTTAGAGAAAGAATAACTATAAAATTCTCGAAAATAACCTCGTCATCACGAAGAACTTCTTTTACAGTCACTGAAATTTTCTGTCTTTATTTTAGAATTCCATATTTCTTTTCAACATTAGCTAATCTGAAGTCAAACTTCATACATTGAGATACACAATGTTCCTCCAATCCAGTGCCTCTCCGTTATATACATACGGATAGCATATAAAACTTTCTGATTCTCCATAATTATAGCAACACTCAATGCTTGCTTTATCTAATAAATTCATCAGCAACAATTAACGAATCCTAATCTCTTTTAGACGCGAAGGGATTTCTAAACATAAACGTTTTATATACATTACTTTTCATGTTAATCTTCATAGCCTCGCTATGCACAACATCAATGTCGTTTATATTCCACGCTACGGACTCCTTTATCAATGATACAGATTGCCGAAAATATTTCAACAACTCTGCTACTCTTAGTGTAGTTCACTATTCTCCCAGTCGTCCTTCATACTCGACAATATGACTATATCTCTTCCATTGTGCACTTTGCCACTTTCGGTGTGCTATCATCAGAGTGAGTACGCTGGGAAACTCGGTTCCCGACATTCCTTCCTTCATGAGCATTAACGTTCGAAACATTTCCATCTTTGATCAAAAACCCAAACAAGATAACTTAAGCACTAAGGCTCAAAACGCCGTGAAACACAACAGTAAACCTGAAACTCTCAGTCTCACAACCCTTTCCCAACCTAGGTTACCATTATTAAAAGTTTGAACCGCGTCTTTTTACGAGTCTGAACACTTGTCTCCGTGCTCAGTTCACTCGCAACGCGGCTCTGATACCAACTTGTAACGACTTGGTTTCAAAAATAACGTTTTTCAAAAACTTTTTGATTATGAGAGTTAATACAACAGAAAATAGTAAATACGTGATTAGCGGTTCATAAAATTCAGTTTATCAAGACACCATTCGTTACGTAAACATTTATAATATATAAAAATATTATACATACTGGCAAAATCTCCAAATATGGGGAAGGATAAGCTACCCTAAAGTAATCCCAGCTCACCAAGCGAACTAAGCGACCTACGAGCAAAATACAGGTTTGGAAAAAGAGTATTAGCGTGAAGCTAGTGACACAATAATATTAGTAAAGACTATTTAAAATAGTTTAGAAAGAAATATATTAAGTCTTTACTAACCCAATCCAAACCCACCACTTCAATAACATGTAATTAACAAATCATTAACAATATATATGAATATCTCGTAAATCAGATTCATATTACTTAACTATAAGTTCACTACGGTCCATCATATGCCCTACGCGTTGACAGTACTAGGGTCGTTCTAATGCCCTAAACATTCACAATATCAGGGTCCATCTTATGCCCTAAGGTAAGTACCCCGTTCTCTACTCGCTCATTTCTGAATATTAATATAAGCATTGGGCCGTGACTCCCAATCTTTATAATAACCCGAAATATAAGCTTTCACTACTCCGACTTTGCAAACCAATGTGTTGTCGTTAAGGAGGGTTCCACGGTGTTTCATCTTATTACACCTCCCCACTCCCACGTGATGTCCCCGATTGACACATCTTAATAGTCAGACATCACTCCAGTATGGGATCGTTTTTGTTTTTTTCCTTTTCTTTCTTCTTTCAACGCAAACACACACACTCCCCTTGAAATCTCTGGGGTTTTTTTTAACATGAAGAAACCTTATATAAAGGTTTTAATAGATATTTATGCAATTTACGCAATAAACCTTTTACTCTGGCATAATAACACTTTTAACCCCAAGTGTCTAATTTATTACAAGAATGGTACTAGACCAAAACTTATTACAATAATAGTCTGTTAATAATTTTGGGACGTAACAGTCCTTTGGATCACTCTAGTCGCTAATTGGACTAAGCCGGTCGCTTCATTATATTCGACAAAATACCAATTTCCATTTTTTTAAACTTAAACAAACTCAACAAAATACATCCCAATATCATATAAATTAATAACAACTTATAAATAAGCTTTTTAAACCAGTTTTACCTTGGCTTATAAATCAATAATAACTTGTCAATAACTCTGAAACAAAACTCGTTGTTTTTAACTTCCGTTCATACCAAAACGTTCCGCTCTACTCCAGGAGTAATATACCACTTTCCATTTATTAATCCGGCTAATAACGAACCCGCAATCTTAGTTTTTCAATTTCGATAATATATATATATATATATATATATATATATATATATATATATATATATATTTTCTCTCTCGTGATAACACAAACACAAATTGTGTTTTTCTTTTACTTCTTTCTTCCTTTTATATAGATTTAATTAGTCATTTTCACTTATAACCTTCAACTTTATCATAATAACAATTTAGCCCCTATTACCACAAATCTTTACAAAAATAGTCCTTTTGACTCTAATTATTTCCATTCTGATCCTTTTTCACATTTTTAGGCCGTTACAATACACATAACGAAGAATGCGCTTGAGAGCGTGAAGAAGAGCCTATCGGTGACCGTGCATAAATAAACAAATCTGTTGGACTACATATGATAGATCTAGACGAGTGAATGTAAGATATTGCAATGCCTGCGCAAGAATTCAGTATTAAGTAGGATATAAAACTAGAGGGCCATTGGGTTCGGGTTTTGAGTTAGTGTCAACGAGGGTCTTGCAGGGGTTTCAGATAACCATACCAGCACACTCAAGAATATCAATGGCGTATTTTTGTTGGGAAAGAAAAAAACAATGTTTTTTACGAGTAGCGGAAATCCCCAATAAGTAACCCAATAAACCCAATCAATCATTTTAGATTCAGTGCTAAAAGCATAAATAATGCGCTCAAGAAGCGTAAGAGATGATGTCGTAAAAATGATGTTATCTACATTAAAAAGATTGACAGTATCTGATGGGCGTCGAAAAATGAACAAAGACGAATCATTTTTGTCGTGTTGTAAACCGAGTCTAATAGCATATGTTGCAAAACGACGAAACCATGCCCGTTGGGCCTGTAGAAGGATATATGAAAAGCGATGCGGATGACATACATGGTATGGATGTTTATCATCGACAAAATCAACAAAACCAAGTGGCTAATGTATGTAAAATTAATTCACATATATATATGATGACTATTGATAATTGTTGTTGTTGTCTGCCATTTACACCGCCAAAAGGAAAACAAGAAAGAAAAGAAAATAAGTTAATAAGTTTTTGTTACCAAAAAATCACGATATCTTGCTCGTCTTTAACGAAAAATCAAACCGAATATATTGTTGGATTCGTGGAAACAAGAGGAACAAGAAGATATAAACGGAAGTTAAAACAACGAGTTTTGATTTGGAGTTATTTGAAGCCGCATTTTATAGGACAAAGTAAAACTCGTTTAAAAGGCTTATTTATAAGCTATTTTTGACTTATATAGTATTAGGATATTTTTGTTATGTTTGGATGAGTTTGGTTAAGCTTAGAAAACCTGCAAAAATGGTATTTTGTTGAAGAAGACGAGTTAGCGAAACTATTTATAAGAAAATTAAGTTTTGCTGAGAAACTAAGACAATGAAACTGTTTCGTGAGAAACTAAGTTATTACGTGAATTCAGTCCCAACGATAGTAGTTAATAAGTTTTACTTGATCGGGTTTGTTGTTGCTATGAGTGCGAACTTTTTGGTTGATTTATCAAGGAAATTAAGGTGAGTACAATGTGGTTTTGTACAACCTAGCATTTAGAAAAAAATAACGTTTTAAAAGATGTATAAACGTTTTAAAAGATGTTTTGTAACGTGTAAAGATGTTTGAAAGTAACGTCGTAAAAAAACGACGTTGATTATGTATAAAGATGTTTTGATAAAAAATAATTGATCCAGAACATAATAACGTAATCGTGTGGTGTGGGTAGTACGTAATTACCCATACATGTTGATTACGAGTGGTTGTAGCTACCCGTATGCTTAGATGACAGGTTGTAGTTAACTGCATGTATCCTTATTGTTAATATAATTTATTTGTCGTTTTAAATAAGTTATGTGATAATTGATTGGTAAAGGCCTCGGGCATGAGTGGTTGTAGCTACTCATGTTTTGTGGTGTACTATGAGATGAGGTATATATTTATTCTTAATTATATACGTTTATATAATTATTGTTGTTATTGTTTCTTTTATGCAATAAGGAGTGTGTCGTAGCTCGCATAAGAAACTTTTATTTGATTACGGGAAAAGTTGAAACTCGTAAATATATTGTTAAACCTAGTATGACTAACTAGGTAAAAGGGTGGCAGGTAACTACTCACAGACAGTTGAGCCTAGTGTGACTAACTAGGTAAAGTGTCGGCCTTTTTATAAAGTGGGAGAAACCCATTTTAGTTGCGGGGAATTCTAGACCTCCTTAGCAACACATGGTGGTGGGGGAAACCCATTCGCTGGAGTGATACTGACTAGAATGGTCGCCGGAAGTATCACGTGGGACTGGAGCAGCGAGTAAACATTGTTTATCCCTCCTTAACGACAATGCATTGATATGTTATGCCGGAGTAGTGAAAACTTATATTTCGGTTTATTATAAAGGTTGGGAGTCGCACCCCAATGCTTATAATAACATGTGCGAATGTGCTAGTAGCGAACCAGGGTAGTAGCCCCTAGGGAAACAGTAAGACCCTTCTGAAATGATTACGTATGACATCGATGGACCAGATAAGTGGTATACTTAGGACATCGATGGACCAGATAAGTGGTATACTTAGGACATCGATGGAGCCTAGTAAAATGTAAAAGATATATGCATTGATACGAAATTGATTATGCGATGTGAAATCACTTCATATGCATTTATATGTATATTATGACGTTGATTATTGTTAATCATATTTGCTTACGAGTTTAAGAGTATGGTTTGGGTAAATAAAGACGATTTATTTATATGAAATGTTTTCATAGTTCTTTACTAATTTATTATTGTCTCACCATCTTTAGCTAATACTCTTTTCTCAAACGTGTGGCGGGATTACTTTGGGTAGCTTGTGACAACCGTCAAAACTCAGTTTGAGAACGCTAACTTTTAACCTCGATACGCTATACTTGCTACCCGTTATAACTAACATTATGTGTTACGTGGTTACGTAGACATAACTCTTTAAGCTAAGCTCGATGTAACTCACACGAAACTTTTAACGTAGGTTTACGTTACTTAAACTTTAAACGTGTGTGTCTCGGAAACGGAATCGGAATCGGAATCAAACCAACAATCGAATCTTAATACCAAGAAAACATATAATGAACTTGCCTAAGTTCATAGCAAGACAATCCTAAACGCCAAACGAACGCAAATGCTTAACTATTACGCAAACGAAAAACGAACGAAACCGAAAAAAGGGCCCGGTGCGCCGCACCTAGGCCTTGGTTCGCCGCACCAGGTGGCTGGACAGGTTTGGGTTGTTGTTTTATGACCCAATCTCGATGACACACAGGCCCAATCATAAGTCCAACTCGTTTTAAGGCCTCAAACATCACAGAATTTGGTTTATACCCTTTTCTTTCTTTCATTTCAACAAAAACACAAACACACACATTTACACACACAAACACCTTTCCCCTTTTCTCTCTCAAACTTACTCTTTTATTACAGAAATAATGCCCAAATAATCCATCTAAACACCTTAACAAATCGTCCTCATCATCAATCTAAGCAAGAAGGGTTCCTTCATTGGGTGCATACAACGTTTTTCTATCGATTTGAAGCCGAAAACACCTCCTAGCTACTCTAAATCATCATCCATACACTTTCTTTGGGTAAAAACACTTTTCTCCACTGTTTAATACTTAAATATCTCATTGCATGTACGATCTAGTAACTAAAAATGAGTTTTGATGAAGTTTTATGACCATTTTTATACAAAAACGGGTTTTTAATTAATGATGCTTAGATCTTCAAATTTATGGATAAAAGTTACATATAAACTGAGAAAATGATGATTAATAAGGTTTATAACAATTGCATGTCGAAATCTACCATCAAGATAACCGATTTAACCACCAAAAACGATTTTTGGAGAAGTCCAGCAAGCAGGTGCTGCGCACCTGCTAACAGGTGCTGCGCACCGAGCAGGTGCTGCGCACCATGAAGCAGGTGCTAAGCACCGAGCTGCTGGCAGCTCCAAAAATCGTTGTTAACTTGATAAAAATCGCCACTTTGAACTTGTTATCTCGAATCTGAATAAGAGCTATTGTAATAAACAAATACTTGTGTTTGGGATGACTTAATTGACATATTACATTTAGATTGAACTTGGTGAATTAGCTTAATAAGTGTTATAAAAATCGTAAGCGGGAAAGTGTTGAAAATTTGGATTTAGAAGCTATAGCGCGGAAGCGCTGCCCAAATTTCGTTAGAACTTTATAAAACACTTCAGTGGCTAAAACATAACTTATCACATTAATAATAACATTAACTTTGGACACTTTTGGACAAGACGTAACAATAACAATTTTGAACGATTTCGGACACAACAATTTTTGTCACTAAGAGTAAATTAAAACATTGCTACTTGTAAAACATTATACGATATACGAATAACAAAGTTAACTAATAACATCATACTTACCCAAGAATTTGGCACATATTAGGATTCCGGTGATTCCGAGCACCTTTCGAGCTATTCCGAGCATGCTACGATCTTCGCAAACAGTGAGTTACAAACCCCTACTTTTAAATGCTTTTAACATACTTTTGGGGTGAAATGCGAGTCTTAGGCTTATACACTACATTTAAGCTGAAGCAAACGATTACAAAACGATTTGATGCTAGAAAACTATTACAAAACGATTTGATGCTAGAAAACTATTACAAAACGATTTGATGCTAGAAAACTATTACAAAACGATTTGATGCTAGAAAACTATTACAAAGCGATTTGATGCTTGAAAACTATCACGATTTGCTAAATTGTCAATGACTTGGCATCGATCGACATGTTGCGGACGTTGTACAACATGTCGTGAGATGCTGCGAAAATCCCATGCACTCCTGCGATACTAGTTGCTATTAATCTCTGGGAGAGGACCGATAGGATTTTATGGATAGCGCTATTAGGGTAGTTGACCCTCACCACAACGACAACAACTGACGGTGCATAAACTTCTAGTGGGTAATTAATAGGTTTAGCAACGCAACGATACGATCATTGGGCAATACTAGGATTGTCACATAGTCGCTCTATGTGGTCAATGCCTACGAAAACGAATACTATACTTTACGCATGGTTATGCTACAATTACTTGAATGCTATATCTTTTACGCATTGCTATGCGTCGAAACTTGATTACTTATACTTTACGCATTGCTATGCGTCAACGCTTTGAATACTTAAACTTTGTAGCTCACTAACTACGTCTCCCGTAGTTAACACTTGACTCGTATTTTCAGGTTACGAGTAAGCTTGCGATGATGACTTTATGCTTTGGGCTGATGACTTCAAGAATGGGAAGGGTTCGGTTGGCTGGGCTATGAACACATTTTTGTATTCGAATATGTAAACGATGTTTTAAACACTTGTAACTTTTGAAGTTACGTTTTATTTAATATAACTTGGTGGTTGATTATAAACTTGTGTATCGAATGCTATTGCTCTTCACATCCCGTGTTTCCGCTTTAGCTGGGTGTGACAGACTTGGTATCAGAGCGCAAGGTTATAGTGAATACCGATTTTTTTTCAAAAATCAAACTATAACCAACTTCTAAACGAAAGATTTGATTTAACCAAAACGTGAAGGCATTGTTTAACTTGAATTATTCGTAGCCAGATCACCTATGAATAATTTGGACTAAATTATGCCGGAACGGGATTGGTAAACATTAAACGAACCTTTCCGGGAAATTCTTGAAGTCAGACCCACACAGACCTAGATGCTATACTTAAGATACTCTATGTGCTCAGCTTATTACTAATACTAACATGAGTCGAATCTTCGAACTAACTAGTCCCCGATTTAGGCTAGGCCAAGGGGGAAAGAGTTAGCTTCGCCCGACAACGAAACGCTATATACTTTAGACTGATACTAAGATAACATTAAGACTTAGTGGGAATTTGATCCCATTCACCTTTCTACGATGCGACGAAAGGACTAATGCAATCGTGTCAGACGATGAGGTAGATACCCGACGAATACTCTTGAGGACTCACACCTTCCCTACGAACTCGATATACATTGCGATACCTTGTTGAGGTACATGAGCGTTGAGCTACCACCATCATAAACTATTACATTACCGTATAACGACTTAGATCTGGACTAGTTTATACTGTCCCTTACCGACTATATCACCCTCTCTCTCGACAGAGACGACACATTCTCGACTATCAACACCGTATACAACTTGTCCCACTAATAATTACGCGACGCCTTTTATGGAAACTGAAAAGTATTCCCGCTTAAGACATGAGTGCAGTTGCAACTCGACATACTAAGTGATGCGCCCAAGATATCAGATAACTACGGATTAACACTGGAAGACATGATGGGTTCATGCGACAAGTTTATGGATCCCCAGAGATGGTCCAGAAGTCAATGTATCACAACACTCGTATTCACGAACTATCACTCGACATACTTCATACCAAATAAAGGATACATAGGGCAGACTAGACAACTCGATGCTAGTGGTGGAATTGCTACACGTAAGAGTTTTGAAAATCACTATTATCGCTCGCTCGCCTTAGTACACCCAATATAGTAATCTTCGGTCGACACGAATTCTTAATCTAAACGCATGATATGCCCCTAGCATAAACATGTACGCCGCATACCTTACTTTCACTTATCGACCTTATAATCATGCGAAATGATGGACAAAAATTGATGGTACTCGATTAAAGGACTAGCATTTACGAAATCGCAAGGAAATCTCAAACTTATTTAGGGAATCGTTGGTCAGTGTGGATTCCTAAACTCGAATACAAATCTAAGGTAACTTCAAAACAAGGTAGGTTTTGAAAGCACATCCTAAAACGAAGGATCATCACGATGATATGATCACACTCTTATATTACGGTAAAACCATGGATTAGTTACTTGTCAAACATGTTGAAGTCATGTCTCTACAAGGAAATCATCTAAACATCTGCTCTACAATAAGACCTTATTCACACAAGGCGACATGGGGAGGACAAGGCGAAATCTTATATCCGAAAACACTTACGACCGAGGTTATGGCTCATTGCTATTTAACCAAGAAGGTGCCTAGGGAAACCGATTAGCAGTAAGGGAGTACCAGAAGTATATCCTGGTGACTTGCCCGAACTATTACTAGTTCATTAAGTAAACTTAAACATTACCTCAATACCCAGCACAACCCTTGCGTCCCGAACATCTTACAAGTTAGAACCTTCGTGATACGAACTGAGGAAGCGAGATACGACCCCCGAGTAGTTGCAGCTCTGACACAGTAATAGAAACGGATTGGTTGACCATTCAAGATGCCACAATCTTTTGCTTAGATAAGACGATTAGGATGCCGTTAGAAGTTGGGAAGTAATTAATAGTACAAGGAGACAGGCCAGGGCAAACTTCAAAACTTATACCGGTGATGAAAACGCGCAAATACTTGAGTAAGGGCTGCTTTACATTGTTAGTAAACGTAAAAGACAAACAAACACAAGCAGCAGACCTTAAGGACATGCCGATAGTTAGAGACTATCCGGAGGCATTTCCCGAAGAACTACTAGGACTACCACCACTGAGGCAAGTAGAGCTTAGAATCGAAGAAATTCCTGGAGCGACACGAGTGGCAAGGATGCCATCCCAACTAACTCCGACTGAGATGCAGGAACTATGAAATCAAGTTCAGGAATCATTGGATAAAGATTTATCTGACCAAGCTTATCACCATGGGGAACGCCGATCCTATTCGTTGAAAAGAAATATGGATCGTTCCGCATGTGTATCGACTACCGAGAATTGAATAAACTAACTGTCAAGAATCGATACCCTCCTCTACGAATCGACGACCTTACGATCAACTACAAGGCGCGACATACTTTTCAAAGATCGACCTAAGGTGTGGATATCATCAAGTCCTTGCTACGGAAGACGACATCCCAAAACCGCATTCCGCACTAGATACGGACACTATGAGATCCTGGTAATGCCATTTGGACTCACAAATACACCGGCGGTATTCACGGATTTGATTGATAGAGTGCGCCGACCGTATCTTGACCAAGATAATTATTGTATTCATCGACGATATTTTAATCTACTCGGGCACCAAAGAAGATCACGCAGAGCACTTAAAACTATTATTGGAATTACTCAGGGAACAACAACTTTACGCAAAGCTTTCTAAGTGTGAATCCTGGCTGCGTGACGTCAAATTTCCCGGTCACGTAGTTAATGGATCCGAAATTCACATTGATCCATCAAAAATCGAAACTATACGGAATTGGAAAGCTCTCAAAGTCCGACAGAAATCCGCGAATTTTCAGGACTAGCTGGTTATTACCGACGATTCATTCAAGATTTCCCTAAAGATAGCTAAACTCCTAACGAAGTTAACTCAAAAGAACGAGAAGTTCAACTGGGGAGATGCCCAAGAACAAGCCTTCAATATCCTAAAAAACGAGACTATGCAACGCTCCGATTATAACTCTTCCTGAGGGAAACGAAGGCTTTGTAGTATATTGTGACGCAACCAACCTAGGATTAGGTTGTGTATTGATGCAACGAAATAAGGTCATAGCTTACGCATCGCGACAACTTAAGAAACACGAGGTCAACTACGCTACACACGACTTAGAACTAGGAGCGATAGTTTTTGCCCTCAAAATCTGGAGACATTACCTCTACGGAACCAAATGCACCGTATTCACGGACCATAGGAGTCTGCAACACATACTAGATCAGAAGCTACTTAACATGAGGCAAAGGAGATGGTTAGAACTCCTTAGCGACTACGACTGCGATATTAAGTATCACCCTAGCAAAGCAAACGTCGTAACAGATGCCTTGAGTAGGAGAGAAAGGCAACAGACGACACGAGTATGTACATTAGGAATCTACCTTAAACCCGACTTAAGGGCGCGTATAGAAAGTGCTCAGCATGAGGCTTTGAAAGCAGATAACATAAAGGACGAAACTTTGCACAAACACGACAAGGATTTTGTAAGAAAGAGCGAGAATGTCTATTATTTTAAGGATCGAGCCTAGATTCCTACGACTAACGAATTGAGAAAAGCCACTATGGATAAAGCACACCGAATACGATATTCCATTCATCCAGGGAAAGGCAAGATGTATAAGGACCTCAAGGAACATTATTGGTGGCCTAGAATAAAAAGAGACGTTGCTGTATACGTAGAAAAATGCCTCACCTGCGCGAAAGTGAAGGCCGAATACCAAAAGCCATCCGGATTACTACAACAACCCGAAATTCCCGAATGGAAATGGGAACGGATTACAATGAATTCCATTACTAAATTATCTTGTACGTCGAAGAGTAATGACATGATTTGAATTATAGTAGATCGACTGATGAAATCAGCACACTTTATCCCCATCAAGGAAAGTTTTAACGTGTAAAAACTTGTCCATGTATACACCAACGAAGTATTGACTCGCCACGGAATTCCCACGTCAATTATCTCGGACAGAGACACTCGCTTCACTTCCAGATTCTGGAAGGCATTCCAAGAATCTTCTTGCACTCGATTATATTTAAGCACGACTTACTATCCACGGACCGATGGTCAAAGCGAGCGTACAATGCAAATCTTAGAAGACGTGCTAAAAGCATGCGTTATTGACTTTGGAGGAAGTCAGGATAATCATATACCACTAACGGGATTCTCCAGTAACAATAGTTATCGCGCTAGTATCAAGGGTGCGCCTTTTAAGCTCTTTATAAAGGAAATGCGAATCTCCACCGTGTGGTTGGAACCGAGAGATCGACAACTAATTAGCATGGATGTAGTGAAAGAAACGATTGATAAATCACAACGATAAAGGAACGACTAAAACTACAAGAAATCGTCAAAAGAGTTACGCTGGGATGCGTAGAAAAGACTTGGAATCTCAAATCAATGACAAAGAAATTCTTAAGGTGTCACCTTGGAAAGGTGCAATACGCCGCGGAAAAACACTAGAAAACTTAACCCCAGATACGTAGGACCATTTGAGGTACTCGAAGGAGTAGGTCCAGTTGCGTGTCATTGGGAACTACCACAAGAGCACGATAACATACATAACACTTTTCATGTGTCGATACTGAAAAGTACTCCTCGAACGAAACACTTATCACACCTTTAGAAGAAGTACAACTAGACGAAAAGCTCCAATTTATCGAGGAACCGATTGAATTCATAGACCGCGAAACTAAGAAACTAAGGCACAGTCAAATCCCTATAGTAGGGGTACGCGAATACGCAAAACGAGGCCCCAAATATACCTGGGAACGATGGGATCGAATGACGCTTAAGTATCCTCATCTCTTCACTTCTCCCACAACGAATACTACAAGTTGAAATTTCGGGACGAAATTCTTTCAACGTGGGGAGAATGTGACAACCGTCAAAACTCAGTTTGAGAACGCTAACTTTTAACCTCGATACGCTATACTTGCTACCCGTTATAACTAACATTATGTGTTACGTGGTTACGTAGACATAACTCTTTAAGCTAAGCTCGATGTAACTCACACGAAACTTTTAACGTAGGTTTACGTTACTTAAACTTTAAACGTGTGTGTCTCGGAAACGGAATCGGAATCGGAATCAAACCAACAATCGAATCTTAATACCAAGAAAACATATAATGAACTTGCCTAAGTTCATAGCAAGACAATCCTAAACGCCAAACGAACGCAAATGCTTAACTATTACGCAAACGAAAAACGAACGAAACCGGAAGAAGGGCCCGGTGCGCCGCACCTAGGCCTTGGTTCGCCGCACCAGGTGGCTGGACAGGTTTGGGTTGTTGTTTTATGACCCAATCTCGATGACACACAGGCCCAATCATAAGTCCAACTCGTTTTAAGGCCTCAAACATCGCAGAATTTGGTTTATACCCTTTTCTTTCTTTCATTTCAACAAAAACACAAACACACACATTTACACACACAAACACCTTTCCCCTTTTCTCTCTCAAACTTACTCTTTTATTACAGAAATAATGCCCAAATAATCCATCTAAACACCTTAACAAATCGTCCTCATCATCAATCTAAGCAAGAAGGGTTCCTTCATTGGGTGCATACAACGTTTTTCTATCGATTTGAAGCCGAAAACACCTCCTAGCTACTCTAAATCATCATCCATACACTTTCTTTGGGTAAAAACACTTTTCTCCACTGTTTAATACTTAAATATCTCATTGCATGTACGATCTAGTAACTAAAAATGAGTTTTGATGAAGTTTTATGACCATTTTTATACAAAAACGGGTTTTTAATTAATGATGCTTAGATCTTCAAATTTATGGATAAAAGTTACATATAAACTGAGAAAATGATGATTAATAAGGTTTATAACAATTGCATGTCGAAATCTACCATCAAGATAACCGATTTAACCACCAAAAACGATTTTTGGAGAAGTCCAGCAAGCAGGTGCTGCGCACCTGCTAACAGGTGCTAAGCACCGAGCAGGTGCTGCGCACCATGAAGCAGGTGCTAAGCACCGAGCTGCTGGCAGCTCCAAAAATCGTTGTTAACTTGATAAAAATCGCCACTTTGAACTTGTTATCTCGAATCTGAATAAGAGCTATTGTAATAAACAAATACTTGTGTTTGGGATGACTTAATTGACATATTACATTTAGATTGAACTTGGTGAATTAGCTTAATAAGTGTTATAAAAATCGTAAGCGGGAAAGTGTTGAAAATTTGGATTTAGAAGCTATAGCGCGGAAGCGCTGCCCAAATTTCGTTAGAACTTTATAAAACACTTCAGTGGCTAAAACATAACTTATCACATTAATAATAACATTAACTTTGGACACTTTTGGACAAGACGTAACAATAACAATTTTGAACGATTTCGGACACAACAATTTTTGTCACTAAGAGTAAATTAAAACATTGCTACTTGTAAAACATTATACGATATACGAATAACAAAGTTAACTAATAACATCATACTTACCCAAGAATTTGGCACATATTAGGATTCCGGTGATTCCGAGCACCTTTTGAGCTATTCCGAGCATGCTACGATCTTCGCAAACAGTGAGTTACAAACCCCTACTTTTAAATGCTTTTAACATACTTTTGGGGTGAAATGCGAGTCTTAGGCTTATACACTACATTTAAGCTGAAGCAAACGATTACAAAACGATTTGATGCTAGAAAACTATTACAAAACGATTTGATGCTAGAAAACTATTACAAAACGATTTGATGCTAGAAAACTATTACAAAGCGATTTGATGCTTGAAAACTATCACGATTTGCTAAATTGCCAATGACTTGGCATCGATCGACATGTTGCGGACGTTGTACAACATGTCGTGAGATGCTGCGAAAATCCCATGCACTCCTGCGATACTAGTTGCTATTAATCTCTGGGAGAGGACCGATAGGATTTTATGGATAGCGCTATTAGGGTAGTTGACCCTCACCACAACGACAACAACTGATGGTGCATAAACTTCTAGTGGGTAATTAATAGGTTTAGCAACGCAACGATACGATCATTGGGCAATACTAGGATTGTCACATAGTCGCTCTATGTGGTCAATGCCTACGAAAACGAATACTATACTTTACGCATGGTTATGCGACAATTACTTGAATGCTATATCTTTTACGCATTGCTATGCGTCGAAACTTGATTACTTATACTTTACGCATTGCTATGCGTCAACGCTTTGAATACTTAAACTTTGTAGCTCACTAACTACGTCTCCCGTAGTTAACACTTGACTCGTATTTTCAGGTTACGAGTAAGCTTGCGATGATGACTTTATGCTTTGGGCTGATGACTTCAAGAATGGGAAGGGTTCGGTTGGCTGGGCTATGAACACATTTTTGTATTCGAATATGTAAACGATGTTTTAAACACTTGTAACTTTTGAAGTTACGTTTTATTTAATATAACTTGGTGGTTGATTATAAACTTGTGTATCGAATGCTATTGCTCTTCACATCCCGGGTTTCCGCTTTAGCGGGGTGTGACATAGCTTCATATCCCCATCTTTATTTAAGGTTGCGAACTTGTTTCATATTCATATTTATATGATATAAGTTGCAACGTAACGAATAGTTTGATTATTGAAATAGTTTTATGAACCGCTAATCTCGTTTAACTAAACGTTTTCCGCTATAAATACTTTGATAATATAAAAAGTTTTTGTTAAACGTGATTTTTGAAAACCAAGTCGTTACAAGTTGGTATCAGAGCCGCGTTGCGTGTGAACTAAGTACAGAGACCAGTGCTCAGACTCGTGCAAAGACGTCGTTCAAAATTTTAAAAGGAAAACCTTGACCTAAGTTGGGAAGGGTGTGTGGTGACAGTTTTATGTTGCTGCTATTTGTTTTAGACTAGTGGTTGTTTCCGTTGCATTATTATGTTCTGGTATTGATCAAAGAAGAAGAATTTTATAAACGTTGATGCTCGGGAAAAAGTACTCGCGTCTTCATTGTACTCATGTTAAAGGAAATGCATAAGTGGTGCATAAAGAATGAGATGTCTCTAGAAATCGCCGAGTTAGAAGGGCAACCGGGAGGCTATGAAAATAGAAATAAAAGACAATACTTACAAGACGTTTTTTATATGTACGTAGCCTTTGACAACTTTGGTTTACGTATAGCATTCATATTTGTATATGTACGTAGAGCATTCGTATATTCATATATGTAGGTAGAGTATTTGTATATTTGTTTAGCATCCAAACGAACACGAACAAGTGTAATTCTTAACGAAGGAACATGAGCACCTAATTCCATTTGTAAGAATACTTATATTATGGAATGAAATTTTATGTTAGAGAATATTGTATTTATTCTTATTTTTTATTATAAGTTTTAATAATTATGTTGTGTTATACTTGAAAAGTTTATAAAATATAACTATATTAAGATCACTTTTTAAAAAATAAGTTGATTATTAAAATTTATATATATATATATATATATATATATATATATATATATATTAGATTAGTTTTTTATCATTCTAATAGCTTAATTACTTATATATCATTATATAAGTTACATTTGAATTAGTTGACAAATAAAATGTAAAAAATTAAGAAAAAAAATATTGGTTGACAATTTTAAATGTATTAAATGGATAATTAAGGATATTTTAGTAAATTTATTACTTAAATTTCAACAAACTATCAGATATTTTATATATAATTAAGATTAAGGTAATTTGTTTCAAGCATAAAAAACGAAAGCAGTAGAAGTATCAGACCCGAAAATTGGGATTGTCGACTTGTCGCATGCTGGGCTCCTAATGGACCCGAGAAATGAGCCAGTATGGCCATTATTATTATTATTATTGTTATTGTTATTGTTATTGTTATTGTTATTGTTATTGTTATTGTTATTGTTATTGTTATTGCTATTGCTATTGCTATTGCTATTGCTATTGCTATTGCTATTGCTATTGCCAGTGCCAGTGCCAGTGCCAGTGCCAGTGCCAGTGCCAGTGCCAGTGCCAGTGCCAGTGCCAGTGCCTGTTCCTATTGCTATTGCTATTGCTATTGCTATTGCTATTGAGGTTGAGGTCCATCGAAAACATTTTGATGGATGTCAAGCTCAATTATTCTGGAAAACATTGTTGGAGAGACCATATCCAAAATGGAAATTTGTTTCTGTATCGACCCAACGACAAAGAAAACGACCTAGTTATTTTCTAAGTGATGTAGAAGATGGTGGTGTAAGGACTCGTAGGAAGACTGTGAATAACACCATTGAACCTGCTCAAGTTTGTGATTGTGGCGTCGAAAGATTGTTTGTGTTTGTTTGGGGAGCGTTTGAGGAAGATGAAGACATTTTGTGTTTAGGGTTTAGGGTTTTGGAATTGGTATGAGATTGTATGAGATTAAGAATAAGATTGTTGAAAGAAGGTGTGATTTTTTTGGTTAAAATGAGGTTGTATTTATAGGTGAAATTTGGTAAAAAAAAAAAAAAAAAAAAAAAAAAAAATTTAAACTCAAAACGAACCGTTGTTGGGACAACGGTGCTCTCACAACGAGCTGCTCGGAGTGATAACGAGCTATAGTGCTCGTTGTGAGCACCAGAATGCGCCGAGAACGCGCCCACTCCGGGTGCTCTCATTATCATACCACCCAAAATCTCATAATCATGATTCTCACTGCCACGTGAGCAAAAGTAATGCTAGAATCACCAGAGTCGTGATTATCATACCGGGTGCTCTAAGTTTTAATACGAAATATATCTCATCCTTAGGATGGTGCGTGCCTACGACGTCAATTATTGGGTTGCTCATCCTCGAGGCAGAGAGGTGCCCACAGACAGCGGTCTAAGCATAATATTTCTCGGGATAATTAGTGGCTTTAGTGCTATATGATTGTTACAAGTAATGTGACAAATAATATTGTAAAGATAAATTAGACCCTATAATTAATATATTTGCTTCATTACTTGTAACAATCATATAACACTAAAGCCACTAATTATCCCGAGAAATATTATGCTTAGACCGCTGTCCGTAGACACATGTCTGCCTCGAGGATGGGCAACCCAATAAATGACGCCATAGGCACGCACCATCCTAAGGCATGATTTTTTTCTGTAGAGCGACTTTGTGGAGACAGAAAGTTTTAGGGGGGTGGTGGAGTGGGGGGTGGGGGTAGGGATGAGGTAGGGTAGGTCAAGATTCGGTCCATATCAAATGGATCACTATTAGATGATTATTGGATTATATTATTAACGGATTAGATCTGGATAAACATTTTGTCATAATATATGATTCTTTATTTGAAAAAAAAATTATCTGTTAGAGTATATATTTCCTTCATCTTTTCTACAAATATAAAATCTTACTGTAATGATAATTAAACACTTAACATGACAAAAAAAAAAAAAAAGTGAATTGTTAACTTCTACTACATTTAGGTAATGAAAATCAATATAAACTAGAATATTTATAAAATTAATGGTTCATTGTAAAATGAGTACTATATTTGTTACTTATATAGATTTATATAATGTTTCATTTTGATGAACATAATTCCTGTCTGGTAGGTTCATCACTTTTCATGTGGGCTCTAAGCTTGATTTATTTTACTTGAAATCTTTATAAGATGGGCTAATTTACTTTCCATTGGGCCTCAGAAGGTCCAAATTTGTTGATCTCTATAATCCTATCTGCTTAAGGCTCAAACTTTCCTACAAAGAAATATAATACATAAACAATTTCATAAACAAAGTAACACAAAATACTTGTTTGATTTTTATACCTAACTGGATACACTTGTGTGTTGCACGCAAGGTTCTAAATAGCGTGAGGCATGGCGTAGCGGCACTGCCACGCCTCAAGCCTTACAAGCTATAGCGAGGCTACAACGTTTGTTAAGGCGTGATATATAGCGGCAATATTTAGTATACAAATAAACAAAATTAGTATACAAATATTTGTGTGTGAGTGTGACTGTGTGATACAGATTGGGTTTCACTTATTTATCTATTTTTTTTTAGTTTCTATGAGTGGTCCATTTGATATAAGTCCAAATAGGTGAATTGAAAAAGCCCAAATCTGAAATAACAATAAACGCTTCAAGAAAGGGCGCGACGCCACACGCAATAGTGCGCGATATGGCGCTATAGCGCGCCTTACATCACGCTACGCTTTAAGACAACGCTATGGACTGATTTGTGACGGCGAGGCCACGCCTCGCGCTACCTTAGCGCCGCTATAGCGCGCTATTTAGAACCATGGTTGCACGACTCGTTATGACTTTTAGGATTATTAAACATATACAAAAATATTATATAACTAACTTTTAAATAAGATAAAATTTAAAAAATTACAAAGATTTTCCAAACCAAAAGAATTATATTTATTGAATTCATTTTTCATTACTCATTGGTTACAAAATTAGAAAGGGCGCGACGCCACACGCAATAGTGCGCGATATGGCGCTATAGGGCCCCTTACATCACGCTACGCTTTAAGACAACGCTATGGACTGATTTGTGACGGCGAGGCCACGCCTCGCGCTACCTTAGCGCCGCTATAGCGCGCTATTTAGAACCATGGTTGCACGACTCGTTATGACTTTTAGGATTATTAAACATATACAAAAATATTATATAACTAACTTTTAAATAAGATAAAATTTAAAAAATTACAAAGATTTTCCAAACCAAAAGAATTATATTTATTGAATTCATTTTTCATTACTCATTGGTTACAAAATTTATACTACTATATAAACTAGAGGATATCCCGTGCGTTGCACGGGTTCGTTCTTATATGTATGTTCAGGCTGGCAACGATAATGATATAAATTTGTAGTACAAACACGAGTTAGATATTTTGGTTTGCTGATTTCATTTTCTGTAAAGAAAAAAGTTGTTTTCACCGTCGTCTTGTTCCTTCTTGTTTGCTAATTTCATGTTTTCGACCGGTCTCCGTCAGATGTCAGGTCCTCAGAAAAAAAAAGAGAGAATTTAGACAGCTTTTTATGGTTTTAAATAAAACCATTTGAATTGCTTGGAGAAAACAAATGCAGAGGGCTCACCATCTCTCCTGATTTAGGGGGTGGACCGTGCCATTTTGGTATAGCGTGGGCTCGTTCGACATAAGCTGCATTTGATCCAGTACCCAAAATTACAGCAATATCGACGTCTTTGTTGTCATATCTACCTCCAGCTAACGTTCCAACCGTATCATTAACCTGGATTCAACATAGCACGTTATTTGTAAGAAGATTGAATGATATTAATATGCCAAAGTATCAGGCCCAAATAAAATTACCAGAGCGGAAACACGCATATCAACACCTTGTCTTTTCATTGCTCGTGTCAATTCCGCAACTACATCTCTATGTACATCAAAGTGCAGGAATAATGGCTATTAATCTGATCGCTGATTGATGATACCAGCCCGGGATTTCAAGTTTGAAGAAATTATGAAGGATAGGTTGACCACCGAATTTCCAGGTCAAAGCTGAAGTATGATTCGAAAGAGACAGAATCAGAATTAACGCGAACGGTCCCATTAGACCCCTAAATACCTGCATAAAGACGTTATTTGATTACTTGATAAAGCATGATGATCCGAAAGGGTAATTTAGGAATGTAATGAAATTTGTAATGAAATTTGTAAATGAAAGAATTGTGTACCTGGACTATAGATGAATGAAAATAAAAGAACATATTCTTATTGAAATCAGAGGAATGTAATGCTTACAAATTTCATTACATTTGCGAGTAATTATGCTCTCCTGATGACCAGTGAATGGATTTTAGCTCCTCTCGCTCAAACACGCTTCTATTGACATGGTTAAAGACCACACGATATGAAATTAACAACAGAGTGGCACTTACACAATGCATATGACCTTATCACTTTAACCAGCTAGTACTGAATGCAAAATGCTGGATAAGCTTATCACATCATAAGTTAATAATTAAAATCAACGGTATTAGTAATTTTTTTTCCATATTATCGAAGGGTGTTTTAACATTTAATAGGGAAGGATACATTTGAATAACACTGACAATAGCACCAAAGAGCCCTAAGAAAGCTAACAAATCGACTTGATCAGCTGTTTTCACAAAAAACTCCTGCACAATCAATTCAGTTCAGTTATGTTACGAAAAAAAACCAAAAAAGAAATGGGCCAAACCGGTGATATTTGACCAAAAGTGTTTTTTAATTCATATACATCTCTTTATTCAAAAAGTTAATATTCTTAACGCAATTATTCACCATAAGTTCTACTTGTACTAAATATTACATATTTTGACCAATTATTTAAGCCTCCCGACCCGCCCATTTTTCTAACCTCGCTAACATTGCAGACAACATAAAGTGTAGCCCTAGCAATGACCAGCAAATCCCCTTTAATTGGGTGGCTCCCGACCCGCCCATTTTTCTAACCTCGCTAACATCGCAGACAGTTGATTTATTCTTGAAGTTTCCTGAGACCAGTATAGGGGTATTGAACCCCGATTTTGAACTACAGAGCTTATTTGCACAACACATCCTTCCCCAACATCTTCAAATACAATCCGTTCTATTTCAACATCATCGGCAACACGACCCTTCTTATTTACCCCGCGTTTTAAATATCTACACCAGAAAATCAAAATTGATTAAAGTTAATAACATAAGAAATATATAATCTCTTGAATATATATAAATCAAATGTAAATCATACCTAGTTCCAGCAAAATGTCGAGACCAGCGAGCAATGAGCGTCAACATGAAGTCCCTTTCGGCTATAGAAAGTTTGATATAATTGTTCATAGATGGATCATTATTCACATGATTAATTATACGCCTAATTACATGATGGATGCCTAAACTATTGCTCTTAAGTTCATGAGAAAATAAAAAACAAACAAAATAATGTAATATACATACACCTCTTCCAAGTAAATCCGCTATTTGTTGAGCTTCCTGCCGTTTCTGCTGCCTCTGAAAATACCGATCTAGACTTACTTTGAATGAATCAGCCTCCTCTGCCACTCGCTCCACTTTCCTGTCACATTAGATACCGATCAGATTTTCTACCTAATATCAAATAAAACAAAAATTAGAAAACTATGAGAACTATATTCACTCTAACGACGAAAAAATTACTTACCGCTAATCCCACTGTGTAGTCAAAACAGATGCAAAACAGGAGCATTAATAAAACTCAGTTGATCTCATTGTTTATCCAAGAATCTGAAAAATGATCTTGTTGTTTATATAGATTCAAAGAATCTTAAAAAGTGAATCTTTAAATAGATTTTTGGTGGCTAATATGTATTCTTAAGTCTTCCCATTTGTGTGCTGATGTCGCTTCTTCTTTGATTCGTACTTGGGTCGTTTTGTGCGAGCAATATTAGTATCACCAGCTGGTAGAATTAAATCACCAGCTTTCTCAAGAATTTGATTTCTTACACATTTTAGTCGAAGAACTTCGGCTTTTTGCTTGGCTGTCAGCCAGGTCCCATCTTTCTTCACTTTTTCTCGTTCTTTTAGACGTTTTTTATCGTCTGCAATTCTTTCAAGTTCTTCTAACCTTAAACGCTCCTCTTCTTCCTTTCTTAGCTTCTCTTCTTTTTGTCTTTTTCATTATTTCCTCTGCCTCCTCTTTCCTTGCAAGTTTCTCTTGCATCTCTCTAACATGTTCAATTGTTGGGTCAACTACTTTCTTCACTGCATGTGCATATGAAAACTGTTGAATAAAGTTTAATAATAATGAATAACCTGTAGACCTTTACTGTGGCCTACATTGAACAACCCCGTGTAAAAAATAGATACGCCTATAGTTGCTAATAGCTTTTCGGTGTCAAAAGCATCTGAAAATATGAATGAACCATATAAATCATAGTCGTCCGAGATGCCGGCACAAGGCCACACAACAGAGTTAAAGACTTGGCGAACTGCATAACATCCTAACAACTAATCAGATCATGCAACACTTGAACAATTAATGAGTCACTAATTCCAGTCAATGAGTAATGACGAAAAGTACATATGCAAGCTTAAAAAATCTAACACATGGAATATGAAAATGAACCTGATATGATGAACATAAAAAGTATTTGCTTACGCGTTCAGGTTCAATGATTTCCCTTTCTTTTTCTATATCTTTAGCCTTCCATCACGGCTTCTCGTTTTCTTTATCTTTAGTCTATTGCGGCTCCTTGGCAGCACTTCTTTAATATCTGACTTTGGGCTGAGAGGGTGGAAAGCCAGGAGGAACAAATGCAGGGATTGTTGGTGTTTCACCTTTATATAGAAAATGTATCGACTCAACTATTGCAGACACCGTTTGTGGCAGGCTCTGGTGGTCCTTGCCAATTATTTTTAAAACACAGCGAGCAAATAGAAGTCCACTATAGTTGGTTGCATGAACAGGTAAACAAAAAAAAGTTAATTAAGATTACTCGGCCTTATGAAAAACAAATTAAGATGTGAAAGCGGCTACAACATTCTTTATGCACCCAATTTTAAGACTGTAATGAGATAGTTCATAGGCATAAGTTAACCATTAGCTTCTATGTATAAACTGGAACAAACTAATAGTATAGTAAGAGACTTACAGTATATTATGTAGCTTTGTGCCGATAAAATATTCTTTTTCCTCTGCAATTTCCAGCAATCAGGTTTCCTTCTCTTCTCCGGAATGGGAAAACTGTTTTTTATACCTAAAAATGTATTTGTTAAAAATTCCATTATCAATTAAATATTTTACAGCCAATTTCCATACAAATAATCATCGAATCCTATCAGTTACTAACCATTACTCACTTTCCAAATGCGCATCGTTTTGGCTCTAACAACAAATAATTGAATGTAAGGAATACCTGATAAAATTCGAGGAATCGACGGCGAATTGAGAATATCTCCGGGTGATGTTGCATGATCGAAGATATGGAGTTTTGTGAGAGTGACAGGGCAGTCTGGCGGTCGACACGTGTGTTGATAGCCGGATACGTGGCAGAGCATTTGATATTCACCAAGTTGAAAGATAAAAGAAACAAAAGCAGCAGATCTGAGAAACCCAACAGAACCCAGAAATCAAAAACACAGCCCAACACAACAGCCCAACCCAACCGAATAAAAAAATACTATCCGGCACGAAATCATATGCACCTTGCTACTTTAATTATAGGAGGAAATTATATTGACTTTTTGGTTTTAAGAACTAAATTTAAAGAAAATTAAATCATAGTCATTCATTTCATAAACTAATCTAAACCATTCAAAATTGTTAGAAAAAAATTAAATGAAATTAATATATGAGTTTGTAACTTATAAATAATTAAATAAATAATTTAAATATAAATTAATACATAATCTTTAGTTACCAGTTAATCAATATCCAACTATTTTAATAACACCAAAACTAAAACAAACTTTATCTTTTAAGAGAAAAATTAAAACACTTTATTATGTTTCTATACATTAATCAATATGCAACTATCGGTCACTTCTTTTCTATTCACTATCGCCGCGTAGCGCGGGTACACTGTTAGTTGTTAATTAAACTTAAAATAAATTATATTGAAAAGGAAAAAGAATATTTGAAATGCTTACCTTACATTCTATATATAATTTTGGAAATTTTACTGTTTTGTGAACGGTGTCACGTTATTTTTTTTTATATATATATAATATTCAACCAAATTTGATAAGAAAGCTTCTTCTAGCATGCTGGTAAAACAAGCGTGTCCCTTCCCTGGTAACCTGGGTTCGGGTACTACTCGGGCAATTTTTTGAAAAAGAATTCAATTAAAGTTTTAAAAATAACCAAATAGTTCCCGAAGTTAAACTTTAAAATATTACAAATTAGACCCAATAATTAATATATTATATATTTTGGTTGAATTTATGAAAAAAAAAATTAATATTTAGTTACATAACTTCTTTATTTTCTTTTAACGAAATATATAATATATACATATGAATAAGTAATGTTACTTAAATAACTTTGTTCGTCTTTTGTATTACGATATTAAATGAAGTATAACGTTTTTCTGCATATAGTTTTTTTTTGTAGAAATTAGTACACCTATTTTTTTTAAAGCAAAACTATTACCAAATAACGTATTCCTTGAATGATTGAAGCACGTTGGAAACCAACGTTCTACTTCAATCACCACCATATATCTATTAAAAAAACTAATTAACACATACACAATTTTTAGCAAAGTTAGGACTAAAGAGCAAGTCATATGAGTTACTAAAGTGCATCACGTTAAGAGACTCGGGTTCGACGCTCTTTCCTGATCAATATATGTTACTAATATCCATCGCATCGTGCGAATAAAAATTTCTCGTTCAGTAATATAAAAAAAGAAATGAATCTTTAATATATAATAAAAGACGAGCCTTAAATACCACATGGCGTAGTAAGGGCCATTGGATAGGTTCACTTCTTTGATGTCAGCCGTTAGATCAGATTGATGATGTCATCAAAGATTATTTTCATTTTACACCCTCTTACAATACATAATTACATTATCTCTTTTCATTCCATCTCCACTAAAATAAAAAACATAATTCTAATATACTTATAGAATCGTTCAATTTGTACTGTGATTTACGTTATTATTATTCTAAAATCTCCTAATACAAAACATCAAAACATGAAGTGTATATGTTATTATAACTATAAACATCAATATAACATTATTTTCTCATAATAGCTTAAAATTTACATAAACATAAAATTTACTATTCAATTTTTATTTTTTCGCGGGACAATTATCTAGTTGATACATAAAGAAAATGTTGATACGGAGTTTGGAAATTAACACAACCTAAAAGGTTATTCTTCTCTTTCAGGTATATAGAGAAATGATAATTTACATTTATAACTTCAATGGGTTATATGACGTTTAATAACTTTTTGCTATAAAAATTTTGACCGACAAAATCTTGTGATACATGAATGAAACCAACAAAGTCTATAAAATTAATGGGTTATTCTCATGTAGACTTTGGTAATATGTTGTAACATTTTATGAGCTAAGACTTTTTTATTAAATCAGATTTACATTATGCAAAATTGTTTTTAGTAAATGACATAAATGACATTTTATTAAATTTAAACTTGTTTTAATTATATATCTTGTATGTAGTATGTATTAAATGTAAAGTTGATATCAATATGAAATTTTCTATATCCCAAACATATATATCCGAAAACATAAAGAAAAAAATAAAATAATAATAATAATAATAATAATAATAATAATAATAATAATAATAATAATAATAATAATAATAATAATAATAATAATAATAATCTATACTATTATATAAAGAGTTTCTTCAAAAGTCTTAGGTGTTGTTCTTTTTGAAAAAAAAGGCTGAATAGGCTCTGAACTCTGACCCGGTCAGAGGTTTTAAAAATTTTGTTATTCTTTTTTTTTTTTCAACCAGAGACGAAAAACCTCTTTTTACCTCTGACAACCCTACATAAAAAACCTCTTTTTACCTCTGATTACCTATTTCTCTTCACTAGTAAGTTTTCCATCCTTAAATTCAAGTAATTTTTGATTTTTTTTCAATGGTTTGTCACGTGATTTCGTTATATAAATTTATATTGATGATTGTTCGTTAGATTTAGGTGATATAATTTTTTTTAATATGTATTTGTTTTCGATTGCATATAAACTCCTACTATTTCATTGACTTTTATGTGAACTTTTCTTTTGTTAATTATTTTTATATCTTGAAATTGATGTTAGACAATTAGTTTATTAAATTGTTCAATCACGCTCATGCTAAACTTAGAAACGTGATTGAGCGTGCTTTTGGTGTTTTGAAAGCACGTTTTCCCATCTTGAAGAGAATGACTTCGTATTCTTTGATGAAACAAAGAGATATTACTATTGCATGCTTTGCTATTCATAATTTTATACGAAAAGAAGGATTAAGTGATGATTTTTTCTCCGAATATGATCGAGGTGAAGGACATGCTAAAGAGAATGTACAAGATGGGGACGAGTACGATGAGGACGAGGTTCAACCACATGGAAATGCAACAGATCAACAGTATATGATCAATTGTCGAGATCAACTTGCGGCACAATTAATGCAAAAATGTTGAAAATGTTGTTTGAATATTATCTTTATTTGAAAAATGTTGCCACTATGTTTGAACATTTTTATGAATGTTTTTATTTAAGACGGTTTATAAATGAAACAGTTTAGTACTAATATAGTAAAACAGATGTTACAAAGGAAAAAATAACATAGTATATTGATTCAGATTCAGAGTTTTGGACCACCTCTGATTATTCAGAGCTGGTATTCAGATTCAGAGGAAAAACCTTTGGTTCAAAAGAACAGCACCTTAATATCTTAATTTTAAGTAATTGAAATTACTTTGTTACCCTTAATGACAACTTTTAAGAATTCAAAATAATTAATATATTTGGAATGTTATAAAAGATGTTAACTTATATATTTATAACAATTTATATATTTACAATCCTTCAACTTTTACAAATAGTAAGTATTTATATATAAGAAATGTCAATTACGTTTATTATCTTGCATTACAACATTCAAACATTCAAAGTCATGTCTAAATATTGATACGGTGTTTATATGAGTTTAAAAGGTTTAACGAGACATAATTTTTTATATAGCTAATCTATACTATTATATAAAGAGTTTCTCCAAAAGTCTTAATCTCTTAATTTTAAGGAATTGAAATTACATTTTTTTTACCCGTATTGACAACTTTTAAAAATTTATCTATACTTTTATATTAAAAGTTTATCAAAATTAAGAGGGAAAAGAAATTGAGAAACAATTACCATTTAAACCGAATGGTCAAACCATAAAACTTGCTACATAATTATTTCTAAGGTCCGAATGACCGAACCAAGAACTATTAAATCGAACAAATATATTAACCGATTAATGAGAAACTCTCATCAATGTTTTCTAATAAAATTTAATCGAACAATAATTTTTTACCGCCGATGTAACGCGCGGGTTCTATACTAGTAGTTTAACAAATACGAAAAAGTCAGAAAAGGAAGGAATGACACATAGAATCTCTACCCATACACAACAAGCTGGCATACTTAGAACAATATTCACCTCAAAAGTTTTAATTAAATTGTAATACCAATGCATTTATACGTTAAATATGTGCTAAATGATTGTTTTTTTGGGTTGAATTAATCATGATAACTTTATTTTAAATATGAATAATATTTTATGTTGTAGTTTATTGAATATTGAAATTGATATTATATTCTATATATTGATAAACTCTTTTAACTTTTCTAACTATCAAAAATACAATTATTTCAACTTATATTCAACATTACAAAAAATTGACATTACAATAAAGATAAAGAGTAGTGAATAAGAAAGCATAAAAGTGGAAAGTTGTATAGTTTATCTCATTATGAAGGATAATAATTATTAAAACTATAAGAATATATTACTCTTCTATTCAAATCCCGTCTTTACCTATGGAATCGCGCCAGGGTTGGGTTCGGTTCGGGCTGGAGCTCCGGGTTTAACTGTGTATAGACGGGTTGGGTTTTCTTAGTCGGGTTTGGATTTTTTTTTACACGTGTTCGCCACGTATCTGCTACGTGTCTTCCCGCCATGTGCGTCTCCCCTACGTGGCTGCTACGTGTCTTCTCGCCAGGTTTGTCTTCTCCGTTGGTATTATTCTCTCACTTTCTTTTCTCTTCTCCGACTTTGTTCTTAGTTTTTCTTTGTTTTTCAGGTACGTTGGTTTTTATTTTTTTTTCGTTGCATTGTGTATTGTTTGACAGGATTGTGGTTTGTTTGATTGTTTGCAGTTCGTTGTCGACTTCGTCTCTAGCTTTTCTTTGCCTTTGAGGTACGGTTTTCGTTGCATTGTGTATTGTTTGACAGGATTGTCGTTTGTTTGATCGTTTTGCAGTTCCTTGCTTCCATCGCTGTTGAATCGTTTCATCTTTTCAGGTACTTTGTTTGTTGTTTACTTTGTTGTATGTGTTTGTTTTCGAATTATTCTTACAATAGTTGACTGGGTTGTTGTTTGAGTTACTATGTTAGTTGTTCTGCTATTTGGTATTGTTTTATGTATTGCCAAAATGTGTTTGTTTTTGTTCTACGGAGTGACTGAGTGAAAATATAGGATTTTTTTCTTCGTATTGATGTGGGGTAGTAGTCTTGGGCAAGGTGTTACCTGGCCTGTGGTTAGTGTTCCTGAGCGTCGTCGGCCTCCACGACGGTCTTCTGTTTCTCAGGTTCCGGTTTCTGTTCAATCGTCTTTGCCTAGATATTTTGATTGTGGTGATGCCAGTAGTTATTGCCGTTACTGTGGTGCTCTTTTCTGGTATGATGAAAGGGTTTTGCATTCCTCGACTCGCAGCAATCCTGTTTATAATCAATGCTGCAAGGGGGGTTCCGTGGTTTTATCTGTATCTGTTATGCCACCGGCTTCTCTAATTAATTTGTATCGGGATCAGCATTTTATGTCTAATATTCGGGCGTATAATTCTATGTTTTCAATGACTTCTTTTGGTGCTAAAGTTGATACGTCTATGAATGCTGGTCGTGGTCCTTATACTTTCAAAGTCTCTGGTCAGATTTCACATTACATTGGTTCTCTATGTCCTCAGTCATCTGATCGTCCGCGTTTTTTACAGTTGTATGTTTACGATACTGTAAACGAGGTTCAGAATAGACTGCGGTGCCTTGGTTCCTCTGATAGTGATGATAGACTAAGAGCTGATGTAATAGCTATTTTGTCTTCTACTTTGTCTTCGTGTAATGAATATGTCAGGACGTTTAAGAGGGCTGTTGATTTTGCGGCTGACAACAACATTGATGATTATGTTGTAAGGTTATATACTAATGTTCCTGATAATCGTTATGGTTTGCCTCAGCAAGGGACTCTTGGTGCTATTGTAGTTGCTGATGATACGAATGCAAATACATATGATATTGTTGTCCATTCAAAGTTTGATCATCCTCATCGCATCAGTAAGCTCCATCAATCGTATATGCCTCTTCAATATCCCCTGTTATTTCCGTATGGTCAGCCCGGTTGGTCTCCATCTATGAAATTGCGTTCCGCGCCGGGAAATAGGTCCAAAAGTCTGACAGTTAATATGTATTATAGCTATTTGTTGCATAGTCGGCGTGATGAATATTCTTTGTTGCTTCGCAGTGGTAGACTCTTCCAACAGTTTCTTATTGACGCATATCTATGTGTAGAGGAGAGTAGATTAGAGTATTTCCGTTCTCATCAGAGTTCTCTAAGATCGGAGTATATGGCTGGTGTATATGATGCTATTTCTAGGGGGGATTCTACTGGTAAACAGATTGGAAAACGAGTCTTCTTGCCCTCCTCTTTTGTGGGAGGTCCGCGGTACATGTATAGACATTATCAGGATGCGCTAGCTTTGTGTCGTGTTTATGGGAACCAATACTTTGTTACGTTACATGCAATGCTCGATGGCCAGAACTTACGCGGTTTATGGAATCTAATGAAATGGGTGACATTCAAAATAGGTCGGATATAATTTCCAGAGTCTTCAGTATTAAGGTGAATCATTTTATTAATTTTTTGAAGGAAGAGAAACCTTTTGGTGTCGTGACTGCGTGTGAGTTTCTTATATTTTGTTTTTTCTTACTAACGTCGATTTTTTTTTGTTCGTTTTTTTTTTGGCAACTAATATGATACTTCCGCCGTGTATTTAGACTTATACACGATTGAATTTCAAAAAAGAGGTCTGCCCCATTGTCATACGCTTGTGTGGGTTGAGGATGCTTCAAAGATCAGAAATGCTTTGGATATAGATAAATACGTAACTGCCGAGCTACCTGATCCTGTAACTGAGCCGGCATTGTATTCTACGATAACTAGCTGTATGCTCCATGGCCCCTGCGGTTCTTTTAATCCTGGTGCTCCTTGTATGCGGGATGGAAAGTGCAAGAAAAAATTCCCTAAGCCTTTT
>CAJVGC010000508.1:46613850-46663125 GCA_910822075.1 Senecio squalidus | reverse complement strand
ATCATCAATCTCGTCAATCTCATCAAGATTGTTGTGGTCTTCAGTAATTACTGAATCTCCATAACCAAAATCATTCTCAACAACCTTCCTTCTTTCTCGCCTCATTCTTTTCCCTTCCTTAACAAAATCCATTAACAACTCTTTTATAACCAAAATCATTCTAAACAACTAATGTTCGTTTTTCGACCATCATACTTAAAATCTCTCTCACCACGTCACATGCCCTCTTTTCCGCTTTAACTGATTCTTTCCAGACTATGATGCCCCATGGAGCTCTTAAGCGTAAGCAACCGACACCGCAGAACAACGAGAGTAACTTAGTCGATCGATTTGAGACGATACTTACGGAAAGCTTTGCCGCTATCTTACCCGACCTCGTAGCAAGGGTTAGTGAGAGAGTCCTGAAGAGTATTCGAGAATCCACACCTAATGAAGTAAGCTTTGATACAGAACCAAGTAATGCCGAGTACGGTGACATACCACAGGACACTGAGGCTCAATCCAAGGCTAAAGGTAAGAGAAGCCGAAACTCCCGTCGCAAGAAGAAGAACCTTAAGCATGATCAAAGACCGCAAAAGACTAAGAATCGTGTAGCTACACCTACACAGACTTGGAGAAATCGCCCTAAGTGTGGCAAGTGTGGAGGTGGTCACGCTAGTGAAGTCGCATGTTGGATTTGCAAGAGATGCAAGAAAGCAGGACACACAGAGCGTTTTTGCAAGATGATTCCCGGCTCGTGTTACGAGTGTGGTACTTTTGGACACTACCGGAACAAATTCCCTAGTTTGGATCCCTCTCCTTTCAGCTTTCCTCCTCCTATCATCACACCAGACAACGGAGTTGCAAGAACTCAAGATGTGAAGTTGCTATAGTTGATGCTTGTTTCCGTAACCCACTGGGTCGCGTAAGTAGAATTCCTTTGATCTATTTTGATGTATTGAACTTTATTTCATGCGACATTATTGTACTTCGTTTATTCAGTTTATGTAAAACTTCGAACTTCGGATTCACTTATTTAATCTGATTATCCTTTTGTTCTCATGAATGTGTATTTTAATTATGATGGTATGATGTCTTGTTTATTCTAGCACGACCATCATTATGACTACTTTCGTTAACACTCTTGTACTATTGCTACAACTTATTCTTTGAACCTTTATTTTTCGCATGAGAATTTCTAAGTCTTGCTATAGCCTATAATTAAATTATCTAAGCATGATTAGTGACTCATCTTATTATTTCACTATCCTTATTCCTATCTTCATTTCTTCCCCTTAATCGATTTCACGCCTCGTAACTTTCGACTCGTGTTATCCTTAGAAGAGATGAGAATATTTCGACTCGTAACTTTTCCACGCCTTACTTCTTCGTAACCTCAATAAGTTAGACTTCATCTACGATGTAGAGTTGACAGAAGATTGGCTGTGGAAGAACTTCGAAGACTTCGTCGGAACTACATTTTTGCCTTATTGACCGTTCAGGTTCTATCAAATTTCCCTCGTCGAAGCTGGAATTCCCAATATCCTTTCTATCATGGAGTGACTTCCTGCGAATCGTGCCAAGTTCGTGTACGGCGAAGGATGATTCGTATACCTTTACAAGCAGTGATCCGTTACCCAATTTATACTACAAAAAAAAAACCGTTTGGAGCCGATGCCGGTGTTATCGAATTTCCTCGTCACCCCGTATGCGCTAATTTCCCTTTTAGCACGAACACATGATCATTCCTTGTTCACTTCATATCCTGGTTTATACGATCCTTTCATTACATACCATTAACGATTCTTTCATTCCATATCCTATTTTCAATAAAACTTTGTTCTCTATGTATCCTCCGACGTATCTCTATTCATACCATGCCTTTGATTCGTCACCCTCTTCACTATCGTAATTACATCTCCGTCATTTTGTGTTTCCGACCTTCTGGTCATCTCACATTTCTAAACTTCCTTCGACGTGCGTAGTTGTGATACTACCCGTCATGCGTGAGCTTAATTATTTCACCATTATTTTCACCGTTCATTTCGCGTTCGAGATTATTTCAACCGCTCATGTCATTTCATTTTCTTAATCACTGTCCCTTAGTCCTTTCGCATTCGCGATCTCATCTTCATCAATTCATAGTTCACACTATCGTAAATCTGAAGAATCGCGAGCATATTAGTTAAGGCTATCCGACTTACCTCGTCCACCTGACGACGAAGTACGATGCAATGAAGAAAAAGGATCGCCCGATACTCGTGGTTAAGCGATGCATCCCCGCATAAATTCTTGAACTTCTTATAAGATTGACAAATTGAACTTAGTATTTTCACATTCTTGGAACTACGCTTTTACGAAGCCCTTGATTTTCTTAGCGCCTTCGGAAGCGACAAAGTTTTCCTAGTCAGAGTTATTAATTATCTGATAGCAATATTATACGCCTTAGTCACTATCCGTAAAGTGCACGTGGGAAATCTTCAAAGAAGAAAAAAATGAGTCGATATAATTGGGATTATTATTGAGAGCTTTATAAGCTAACGGTAGATAACCGGTAATTTTATCCCTTCAACTGATGTCTCATTTGAGTAATTCTAATTCTTATTACCCTACAGAAGTTGATATTCGGTCTGATTATCATCAATGAAGAACGACGTACCCGAGACTATTTTCGTACGCCTTACGATAATTACGAGTTCGTGCAATGCCGTCTGATCTGAAAAAAACGCGCAAGCAGCTCTCGTAAATTTTAAGAAATCGTATTTTGCCATTCGTACCTCGTCAAATTCGTGATGTTCCCTATCAACGACGTTCGTATTAAATATCATAACCGTGAAGAGCATAAAGAATATCCTAGTTTAATTTTGAATTCGTTTTAGAAGAAGCGTCCGTATATCCAAGGTGAAAGATTAATTGGTATGAGGTTCAGTTTATCGACCACGTGTTTAACGCAAAGAATACTTATTAGAGTCTTGCCAATGTCTAAACCGTGGAGAAGATAACTTCTACCCATAAGCACCTAACGATATTCATTCATCGTGAAAATAGTCGATTCCTTTCATAAATTCGTCGAGAATCTTCCCAAATATCGCCTTGATGACGAAACTTCTACAACAGTTTGAACCGTATTTGATGGTCCCGGTCGGGAGAATGCTTTCCATTGATTGGAACAATGCGATGATTGCGACCATTCTCAATTGACCGGTGAGTACCAAGAATCATATCAAGATACTAGTAAGATAAGGTGTACCGTGTACGCTAAATTCGATAATTTCCCGTATACGACAATTCGAGGAATTGCTAATAATAAGATCACCTTTGAGAAAAGTGGGGCTGGAACGCGACTATGAAATTTAATACCTTCCGAATCAAGTTAGTGAGACACTGACGTGGATATAAAGACAAACCAACCTATTCGCCTACGTTTGTAATTATTCCTGTGCAGAGAGCTCGAAAGCTTAATTTATTCGATCACATATGAATGAACGTTCTTTGGTTCAACTTAGCATGTAGAGACAAAGAATGACAACGCATTGCAATCCCTTGGTCATCATTAGAATCCGCGATTTTCGGAACTTCGTATGATCGCAATTGCAAGTCTCACTTGTGTCTCACCAAGTTTGTCGTATATTCGTAGATAGAATTTTTATTTAATTCGCAGGACCATTCGAGTTCGTGTCACTTATTTATTCTATGAATATCATTCTCGTAAATCTCTACTTATATTCCATGTCGAGCCGGAGGACTACGACTATCCGAGGATAGCAAACGAGGAGTCGCCAGTAGGTCGTTCCACATTCTAATTGTTCGCTCGTAACTCACATTTCGCATTCCACATTCTTTTTGGAGAACCGCGATGTAGCTGTTTAGCTCGTTTCATACTAATGTTTATTCGTCCAGTTGCCTTTCCTGGATTCATTCGTAGATGTGTGATTTTATCCACATCCTTCCTTAGCCTTGTCCAGAGTCTTACTCTTAGTAATTTCGAGGACGAAATTCTTTTTACTTGGGGAGACTGTGACAACCGCAAATTTCGTAACACATTTGCGTTTTATTATCTAGCGTATTTTTATTCATTATATTTGTGACCCTATTATTCTTAGTATTATTTGTTTCACGCGATATTTGTTAGTCGGGATTTAAATCATTGTTTTGTCCTTCGTGACGTAAACGTTATAGTACCTAAGTGCCTAGCGATATTAAGTATTCTCGTAGGTTAATATTAATATTTTTAAGCCTTCGTCTTTTCGACAAAAATTAACGTTAAAATATTACAAATTTTTCCCTCAAAATAAAAATCTTATTACAAGGTTAGTCCTTTAATGGGAACTAACGGAATCTGTTACAAATTCAGTCCTTTTAACGGACAAACTAACGGAGCAGACTTGGCCACCCACGACCGCGTCCGTGACCGCGTCAGTCACTTTTTGACCGCGGGGGCGGTCAGACCAGCAGTCACAAGTTGCCGAAAACGCTTTTTGACTCTCCTTGAGATTCCAAACCACATGCAACCATGTGATTTCTGCCCAAAACTTACTCTAATGGGTATGGATGAGTGAATTGTGGATCCTTGACCAATTCAACTCATCTCTCATTCCAATTTTGATCCTTAAACCAATTTCAACCCATTTGGTCAATTTTGTGTCTCTCTCTAGAACTCAAACTCTCTCTAATTCCTCTCCAATTCCAAGAACTTTTAGAGAGACAAATCACCTTCCAAAGTGATATTTGAGTAGAGAAAGACCATTAGAAGACTTCATTTGGCTCATACAACTTCCGGTAAGCATTCTTCCTTCATAAACTCATCTTTGACTTTTCATTTTAACTTCTTTCCTTGAACTCAAAGGTTTACTAATCAAACTCTTATGTTTTTGCAAGGAATTCAACTATCAACAATCTCCGGCTTATTCTTGAGTTGGAAGTTTCAAGCTTTGGAAATTCGGTAAGAACGACCCGTTTCAACCATTTTCCTTAAAACCGTTCTTATTTAAATCCTATCTCTAACACTTTCTTTTATTCTTGGTTTGGAGCTCTTTTCACCACTTTCTCCTTGGAGACTTTCCGACTTGTTCTCGGACTTAAAGAGTTTCAACTTGGTGAATTTGGTAAGTAAACTCCTCTTAAACGTTTTTCCTTCATTTTCTTTTTAAAAGTCATATTCTAACGGAATTTTCTCTTTTTTCTTTCTTTGGAGCTTATCATCCTCCATACTCTCCTTGAAGTCTTTTCCGGCGAATAAAAACTCAAGTTTTCTTGCCATTCAAAGACTTCCCGGTAAAATGACACTTTTACCCTTCCCTACTCTTTTCTTTTATTATTCATTTTTGACACCTTAACTACCTTATAAACTTGTTAATATGATTAAAATGATAATATGACTAAAATATCTAAAAGTTGCTAAAACTTAATAACATTACCATGTAATAAATCATTGGAAAATTTAACCGAAAATGTTATGATAAACTATTATAAAACCGGATAATCACATATAGGATTATTAGTAAATTCCTATCGAAAATGTTCCAGCACTTTCTTACACTTAGTGGACTTATAAATCTAAGTAATTTATACATAATCTATATTATAATCAAACTTAACAAAAACTAACTAAATCTTATAAAATCTTGTAAATATGTATGTTATATAAAGTTTTCTTATGAGTTATTTGACTAAATAACTTTATTCAACAAACTGTAAATATTCGCTTAAGACTTAAACTAACTACCGAACTAAAACAACTTAGAACGAAAAACCAAAAACTGGCTCTGGGCACTGAGTGCGCCGCAGTGGCCTTGGTGCGCCGCGGTCAGCACCAGTCCCAGACCAGAAAGTTGTCGTTTCTTTTGTTGCGTATTTCGGACGAATTTGAAGTATACGTCTATTTTAGTATACGTAAAGTATTATACTCTGGTAAATATATGTTTGGACTCAAAACTTAAACGCAATCTCAAACTATGTATTATTTACCTTATTAAACATTAAAACGTCTTTTTATGTCTAAACGTTTATCCCTCCGAAAACGATTAAATCTTCGATTTTCAAACTTAAACTTTTATATAACTTTTACAACTGATTTCTAATAATACTTTACCCAAATATTCAAAATCACATCTTTAAAATATTCAAATTTGGTCAACGGTTGGCTTTCGTTGACTTGACTTCTCCTTAAATTGGTTAACTTTCGTTGACTTTGACCAAGTCAACTATCCCTAGTATTGACTTAGTTGACTTTGACCATAGTTGACTTTGACTTCGGTTGACTTTGACTTTGATCGACTTTGACTAAATCTAATACTCCTTTCAACGATATTCCTAGTAGTCACTTTGGGCTCGGATATCATTCCTATCTAATCGTATTTATAAACTTAAATAATCAATATTTCTAGAAGTCATTATCGACTCGAAATATTAAATACTTTTTATTCGTCAATTCGCTACGACTTAACGGAGGTGGATACGACGACTTCAAACCTAAATACTTATCATTCGTCTAAACTCTACTAAACTCTAATATTTAATACAACGTTAATTAATACGAGGCTAAACCTATTACATTAGAGATACTTAGACCTTTTATGTCTTATGCTAGGGCACTTAGGCGGTGGAGTATTATTCTCCAGTTTGTGTCTACCCGACATACTTATCGCTGATTCGTGAGTTATTCGATGCCCTTTTACTACTTTATAAATTTTACTTCGGGCATGTCTAGCGTTAACTAAATTTTTATATCTTGATTATGCATGTTTAGATTATGATGTCTTTAGATTAAGTGTACCTTACTTATACGGCCTTGGTGGTAGTATAAGGCCCTCGATTAAACACCTGTTAACTCTAGTTGAGCCATCGGTATTTATATATAGATCTATATGGGTTTTACAAACCCTCACCCCTCACTATGCGCAGGGATGTTATTGCCGCTACGTTTACCTCATAACTATCTTAGTTGGACACACTAAGACAGAGGGTTATTGTTGCCTTTACGTGTTGCCTTTACATTACAGTACGGTTCAGGTGTAGATGAATATCTAAGGTTTAAGCATATATCATACATTGTTATAATTCAAGATATTAACCATTTTTACTATTGATTTCTAACTACATTTTCTAATGGGTCAAAATCTTCAAAATATTATGTTTTTTATAAAATACGAATAACCCACCAACTTTATGTTGACGTCGTATTTTTAACGCTTTTCAGGAGGTTGAGTTTTGCATCGATTATGGAGTTACTATTTTTGCTTTGGATATTGTATGGACTTTCGAAGAGACTTAGCTAGACGTAGTTAGTTTCTATTTAGGCCATGTACTATTTTGTATTGTTTTATTTGTATTGATGTAACTCCTAAACTTCATTTAATGTAATCTTATTGTTATAATTTATCGATGTAATACTTGGTTTTCTGATACCTAATACACTGCACACCTCGTTTTCCGCCTGAGCGGGGGTGTGACAGAAATTGGTATCAGAGCCAATGGTTATAGCGAACTAAGTGGCTCCCTTTGTGAATCACTTAGACTATGACTTTAGGCTTATATTGATCTACTCTGAAAACCTTTTGTGTGCATTCCCTTGACTTTTATATGCTTGTCTTTACTCGTTTTAACGTTGAGTTTAATCTCGAGTTATGCACACACTCATACTCCTCTTACTTTCTTTCCAGACTATGATGCCCCATGGAGCTCTTAAGCGTAAGCAACCGACACCGCAGAACAACGAGAGTAACTTAGTCGATTGATTTGAGACGATACTTACGGAAAGCTTTGCCGCTATCTTACCCGACCTCGTAGCAAGGGTTAGTGAGAGAGTCCTGAAGAGTATTCGAGAATCCACACCTAATGAAGTAAGCTTTGATACGGAACCAAGTAATGCCGAGTGGTGACATACCACAGGACACTGAGGCTCAATCCAAGGCTAAAGGTAAGAGAAGCCGAAAATCCCGTCACAAGAAGAAGAACCTTAAGCATGATCAAAGACCGCAAAAGACTAAGAATCGTGTAGCTACACCTACACAGACTTGGAGAAATCGCCCTAAGTGTGGCAAGTGTGGAGGTGGTCACGCTAGTGAATTCGCATGTTGGATTTGCAAGAGATGCAAGAAAGCAGGACACACAGAGCGTTTTTGCAAGATGATTCCCGGCTCGTGTTACGAGTGTGGTACTTTTGGACACTACCGGAACAAATGCCCTAGTTTGGATCCCTCTCCTTTCAGCTTTCCTCCTCCTATCATCACACCAGACAACGGAGTTGCAAGAACTCAAGATGTGAAGTTGCTATAGTTGATGCTTGTTTCCGTAACCCACTGGGTCGCGTAAGTAGAATTCCTTTGATCTATTTTGATGTATTGAACTTTATTTCATGCGACATTATTGTACTTCGTTTATTCAGTTTATGTAAAACTTCGAACTTCGGATTCACTTATTTAATCTGATTATCCTTTTGTTCTCATGAATGTGTATTTTAATTATGATGGTATGATGTCTTGTTTATTCTAGCACGACCATCATTATGACTACTTTCGTTAACACTCTTGTACTATTGCTACAACTTATTTCTTTGAACCTTTATTTTTCGCATGAGAATTTCTAAGTCTTGCTATAGCCTATAATTAAATTATCTAAGCATGATTAGTGACTCATCTTATTATTTCACTATCCTTATTCCTATCTTCATTTCTTCCCCTTAATCGATTTCACGCCTCGTAACTTTCGACTCGTGTTATCCTTAGAAGAGATGAGAATATTTCGACTCGTAACTTTTCCACGCCTTACTTCTTCGTAACCTCAATAAGTTAGACTTCATCTACGATGTAGAGTTGACAGAAGATTGGCTGTGGAAAGAACTTCGAAGACTTCGTCGGAACTACATTTTTGCCTTGACGTTCAGGTTCTATCAAATTTCCCTCGTCGAAGCTGGAATTCCCAATATCCTTTCTATCATGGAGTGACTTCCTGCGAATCGTGCCAAGTTCGTGTACCGCGAAGGATGATTCGTATACCTTTACAAGCAGTGATCCGTTACCCAATTTATACTACAAAAAAAAACCGTTTGGAGCCGATGCCGGTGTTATCGAATTTCCTCGTCACCCCGTATGCGCTAATTTCCCTTTTAGCACGAACACATGATCATTCCTTGTTCACTTCATATCCTGGTTTATACGATCCTTTCATTACATACCATTAACGATTCTTTCATTCCATATCCTATTTTCAATAAAACTTTGTTCTCTATGTATCCTCCGACGTATCTCTATTCATACCATGCCTTTGATTTATCCGTCACCTCTTCACTATCGTAATTACATCTCCGTCATTTCGTGTTTCCGACCTTCTGGTCATCTCACATTTCTAAACTTCCTTCGACGTGCGTAGTTGTGATACTACCCGTCATGCGTGAGCTTAATTATTTCACCATTATTTCACCGTTCATTTCGCGTTCGAGATTATTTCACCGCTCATGTCATTTCATTTTCTTAATCACTTTCCCTTAGTCCTTTCGCATTCGCGATCTCATCTTCATCAATCATAGTTCACACTATCGTAAATCTGAAGAATCGCGAGCATATTAGTTAAGGCTATCCGACTTACCTCGTCCACCTGACGACGAAGTACGATGCAATGAAGAAAAAGGATTCGCCCGATACTCGTGGTTAAGCGGATGCATCCCCGCATAAATTCTTGAACTTCTTATAAGATTGACAAATTGAACTTAGTATTTTCACATTCTTGGAACTACGCTTTTACGAAGCCCTTGATTTTCTTAGCGCCTTCGGAAGCGACAAAGTTTTCCTAGTCAGAGTTATTAATTATCCGATAGCAATATTATACGCCTTAGTCACTATCCGTAAAGTGCACGTGGGAAATCTTCAAAGAAGATTGAGTCGATATAATTGGGATTATTATTGAGAGCTTTATAAGCTAACGGTAGATAACCGGTAATTTTATCCCTTCAACTGATGACTCATTTGAGTAATTCTAATTCTTATTACCCTACAGAAGTTGATATTCGGTCTGATTATCATCAATGAAGAACGACGTACCCGAGACTATTTTCGTACGCCTTACGATAATTACGAGTTCGTGCAATGCCGTCTGATCTGAAAAACGCGCAAGCAGCTCTCGTAAATTTTAAGAAATCGTATTTGCCATTCGTACCTCGTCAAATTCGTGATGTTCCCTATCAACGACGTTCGTATTAAATATCATAACCGTGAAGAGCATAAAGAATATCCTAGTTTAATTTTGAATTCGTTTTAGAAGAAGCGTCCGTACGCTAAGTATCCAAGGTGAAAGATTAATTGGTATGAGGTTCAGTTTATCGACCACGTGTTTAACGCAAAGAATACTTATTAGATTCTTGCCAATGTCTAAATCGTGGGAAGATAACTTCTACCATAAGCACCTAACGATATTCATTCATCGTGAAAATAGTCGATTCCTTTCATAAATTCGTCGAGAATCTTCCCAAATATCGCCTTGATGACGAAACTTCTACAACAGTTTGAACCGTATTTGATGGTCCCGGTCGGGAGAATGCTTTCCATTGATTGGAACAATGCGATGATTGCGACCATTCTCAATTGACCGGTGAGTACCAAGAATCATATCAAGATACTAGTAAGATAAGGTGTACCGTGTACGCTAAATTCGATAATTTCCCGTATACGACAATTCGAGGAATTGCTAATAATAAGATCACCTTTGAGAAAAGTGGGGCTGGAACGCGACTATGAAATTTAATACCTTCCGAATCAAGTTAGTGAGAACACTGACGTGGTTAATCATATAAAGACAAACCAACCTATTCGCCTACGTTTGTAATTATTCCTGTGCAGAGAGCTCGAAAGCTTAATTTATTCGATCACATATGAATGAACGTTTCTTTGGTTCAACTTAGCATGTAGAGACAAAGAATGACAACGCATTGCAATCCCTTGGTCATCATTAGAATCCGCGATTTTCGGAACTTCGTATGATCGCAATTGCAAGTCTCACTTGTGTCTCACCAAGTTTGTCGTATATTCGTAGATAGAATTTTATTTAATTCGCAGGACCATTCGAGTTCGTCACTTATTTATTCTATGAATATCATTCTCGTAAATCTCTACTTATATTCCATGTCGAGCGGAGGACTACGACTATCCGAGGATAGCAAACGAGGAGTCGCCAGTAGGTCGTTCCACATTCTAATTGTTCGCTCGTAACTCACATTTCGCATTCCACATTCTTTTTGGAGAACCGCGATGTAGCTGTTTAGCTCGTTTCATACTAATGTTTATCTGATATTATTATCCGTCCAGTTGCCTTTCCTGGATTCATTCGTAGATGTTGTGATTTTATCCACATCCTTCCTTATGCCTTTGTCCAGAGTCTTACTCTTAAGTAATTTCGAGGACGAAATTCTTTTTACTTGGGGAGACTGTGACAACCGCAAATTTCGTAACACATTTGCGTTTTATTATCTAGCGTTATTTTTATTCATTCTATTTTGACCCTATTATTATTAGTATTTATTTTGTTTCACGCGATATTTGTTTAGTCGGGATTTAAATCATTGTTTTGTCCTTCGTGACGTAAACGTTATAGTACCTAAGTGCCTAGCGATATTAAGTATTCTCGTAGGTTAATATTAATATTTTTAAGCCTTCGTCTTTTCGACAAAAATTAACGTTTAAAATATTACAAATTTTTCCCTCAAAATAAAAATCTATTACAAGGTTAGTCCTTTAATGGGAACTAACGGAATCTGTTACAAATTCAGTCCTTTTAACGGACAAACTAACGGAGCAGACTTGGCCACGACCGCGTCCGTGACCGCGTCAGTCACTTTTTGACCGCGGGGCGGTCAGACCAGCAGTCACAAGTTGCCGAAAACGCTTTTTGACTCTCCTTGAGATTCCAAACCACATGCAACCATGTGATTTCTGCCCAAAACTTACTCTAATGGGTATGGATGAGTGAATTGTGGATCCTTGACCAATTCAACTCATCTCTCATTCCAATTTTGATCCTTAAACCAATTTCAACCCATTTGGTCAATTTTGTGTCTCTCTCTAGAACTCAAACTCTCTCTAATTCCTCTCCAATTCCAAGAACTTTTAGAGAGACAAATCACATTCCAAAGTGATATTTGAGTAGAGAAAGACCATTAGAAGACTTCATTTGGCTCATACAACTTCCGGTAAGCATTCTTCCTTCATAAACTCATCTTTGACTTTTCATTTTAACTTCTTTCCTTGAACTCAAAGAGTTTACTAATCAAACTCTTATGTTTTTGCAAGGAATTCAACTATCAAGGTCTTCAATCTCCGGCTTATTCTTGAGTTGGAAGTTTCAAGCTTTGGAAATTCGGTAAGAACGACCCGTTTCAACCATTTTCCTTAAAACCGTTCTTATTTAAATCCTATCTCTAACACTTTCTTTTATTCTTGGTTTGGAGCTCTTTTCACCACTTTCTCCTTGGAGACTTTCCGACTTGTTCTCGGACTTAAAGAGTTTCAACTTGGTGAATTTGGTAAGTAAACTCCTCTTAAACGTTTTTCCTTCATTTTCTTTTTAAAAGTCATATTCTAACGGAATTTTCTTTTTTTCTTTCTTTGGAGCTTATCATCCTCCATACTCTCCTTGAAGTCTTTTCCGGCGAATAAAAACTCAAGTTTTCTTGCCATTTCAAAGACTTCCCGGTAAAAATGACACTTTTACCCTTCCCTACTCTTTTCTTTTATTATTCATTTTTGACACCTTAACTACCTTATAAACTTGTTAATATGATTAAAATGACTAATATGACTAAATATCTAAAAGTTGCTAAAACTTAATAACATTACCATGTAATAAATCATTGGAAAATTTAACCGAAAATGTTATGATAAACTATTATAAAACCGGATAATCACATATAGGATTATTAGTAAATTCCTATCGAAAATGTTCCAGCACTTTCTTACACTTAGTGGACTTATAAATCTAAGTAATTTATACATAATCTATATTATAATCAAACTTAACAAAAACTAACTAAATCTTATAAAATCTTGTAAATAAGTATATGTATGAATATGTATGTTATATAAAGTTTTCTTATGAGTTATTTGACTAAATAACTTTATTCAACAAACTGTAAATATTCGCTTAAGACTTAAACTAACTAACCGAACTAAAACAACTTAGAACGAAAAACCAAAAACTGGCTCTGGGCACTGAGTGCGCCGCAGTGGCCTTGGTGCGCCGCGGTCAGCACCAGTCCCAGACCAGAAAGTTGTCGTTTCTTTTGTTGCGTATTTCGGACGAATTTGAAGTATACGTAAACCTATTTTAGTATACGTAAAGTATTATACTCTGGTAAATATATGTTTTGGACTCAAAACTTAAACGCAATCTCAAACTATGTATTATTTACCTTATTAAACATTAAAACGTCTTTTTATCGTCTAAACGTTTATCCCTCCGAAAACGATTAAATCTTCGATTTTCAAACTTAAACTTTTATATAACTTTTACAACTGATTTCTAATAATACTTTACCCAAATATTCAAAAATCACATCTTTAAAATATTCAAATTTGGTCAACGGTTGGCTTTCGTTGACTTTGACTTCTCCTTAAATTGGTTAACTTTCGTTGACTTTGACCAAGTCAACTATCCCTAGTATTGACTTAGTTGACTTTGACCATAGTTGACTTTGACTTCGGTTGACTTTGACTTTGATCGACTTTGACTAAATCTAATACTCCTTTCATCGATATTCCTAGTAGTCACTTTGGGCTCGGATATCATTCCTATCTAATCGTATTTATAAACTTAAATAATCAATATTTCTAGAAGTCATTATCGACTCGAAATATTAAATACTTTTTATTCGTCAATTCGCTACGACTTAACGGAGGTGGATACGACGACTTCAAACCTAAATACTTATCATTCGTCTAAACTCTACTAAACTCTAATATTTAATACAACGTTAATTAATACGAGGCTAAACCTATTACATTAGAGATACTTAGACCTTTTATGTCTTATGCTAGGGCACTTAGGCGGTGGAGTATTATTCTCCAGTTTGTGTCTACCCGACATACTTATCGCTGATTCGTGAGTTATTCGATGCCCTTTTACTACTTTATAAATTTTACTTCGGGCATGTCTAGCGTTAACTAAATTTTTATATCTTGATTATGCATGTTTAGATTATGATGTCTTTAGATTAAGTGTACCTTACTTATACGGCCTTGGTGGTAGTATAAGGCCCTCGATTAAACACCTGTTAACTCTAGTTGAGCCATCGGTATTTATATATAGATCTATATGGGTTTTACAAACCCTCACCCCTCACTATGCGCAGGGATGTTATTGCCGCTACGTTTACCTCGTAACTATCTTAGTTGGACACACTAAGACAGAGGGTTATTGTTGCCTTTACGTGTTGCCTTTACATTACAGTACGGTTCAGGTGTAGATGAATATCTAAGGTTTAAGCATATATCATACATTGTTATAATTCAAGATATTAACCATTTTTACTATTGATTTCTAACTACATTTTCTAATGGGTCAAAATCTTCAAAATATTATGTTTTTTATAAAATACGAATAACCCACCAACTTTATGTTGACGTCGTATTTTTAACGCTTTTCAGGAGGTTGAGTTTTGCATCGATTATGGAGTTACTATTTTTGCTTTGGATATTGTATGGACTTTCGAAGAGACTTAGCTAGACGTAGTTAGTTTCTATTTAGGCCATGTACTATTTTGTATTGTTTTATTTGTATTGATGTAACTCCTAAACTTCATTTAATGTAATCTTATTGTTATAGTATTTATTCGATGTAATACTTGGTTTTCTGATACCTAATACACTGCACACCTCGTTTTCCGCCTGAGCGGGGTGTGACAGAAATTGGTATCAGAGCCAATGGTTATAGCGAACTAAGTGGCTCCCTTTGTGAATCACTTAGACTATGACTTTAGGCTTATATTGATCTACTCTGAAAACCTTTTGTGTGCATTCCCTTGACTTTTATATGCTTTGTCTTTACTCGTTTTAACGTTGAGTTTAATCTCGAGTTATGCACACACTCATATTCCTCTTACTTTCTTTCCAGACTATGATGCCCCATGGAGCTCTTAAGCGTAAGCAACCGACACCGCAGAACAACGAGAGTAACTTAGTCGATTGATTTGAGACGATACTTACGGAAAGCTTTGCCGCTATCTTACCCGACCTCGTAGCAAGGGTTAGTGAGAGAGTCCTGAAGAGTATTCGAGAATCCACACCTAATGAAGTAAGCTTTGATACGGAACCAAGTAATGCCGAGTACGGTGACATACCACAGGACACTGAGGCTCAATCCAAGGCTAAAGGTAAGAGAAGCCGAAACTCCCGTCGCAAGAAGAAGAACCTTAAGCATGATCAAAGACCGCAAAAGACTAAGAATCGTGTAGCTACACCTACACAGACTTGGAGAAATCGCCCTAAGTGTGGCAAGTGTGGAGGTGGTCACGCTAGTGAAGTCGCATGTTGGATTTGCAAGAGATGCAAGAAAGCAGGACACACAGAGCGTTTTTGCAAGATGATTCCCGGCTCGTGTTACGAGTGTGGTACTTTTGGACACTACCGGAACAAATGCCCTAGTTTGGATCCCTCTCCTTTCAGCTTTCCTCCTCCTATCATCACACCAGACAACGGAGTTGCAAGAACTCAAGATGTGAAGTTGCTATAGTTGATGCTTGTTTCCGTAACCCACTGGGTCGCGTAAGTAGAATTCCTTTGATCTATTTTGATGTATTGAACTTTATTTCATGCGACATTATTGTACTTCGTTTATTCAGTTTATGTAAAACTTCGAACTTCGGATTCACTTATTTAATCTGATTATCCTTTTGTTCTCATGAATGTGTATTTTAATTATGATGGTATGATGTCTTGTTTATTCTAGCACGACCATCATTATGACTACTTTCGTTAACACTCTTGTACTATTGCTACAACTTATTTCTTTGAACCTTTATTTTTCGCATGAGAATTTCTAAGTCTTGCTATAGCCTATAATTAAATTATCTAAGCATGATTAGTGACTCATCTTATTATTTCACTATCCTTATTCCTATCTTCATTTCTTCCCCTTAATCGATTTCACGCCTCGTAACTTTCGACTCGTGTTATCCTTAGAAGAGATGAGAAGATTTCGACTCGTAACTTTTCCACGCCTTACTTCTTCGTAACCTCAATAAGTTAGACTTCATCTACGATGTAGAGTTGACAGACGATTGGCTGTGGAAGAACTTCGAAGACTTCGTCGGAACTACATTTTTGCCTTATTGACCGTTCAGGTTCTATCAAATTTCCCTCGTCGAAGCTGGAATTCCCAATATCCTTTCTATCATGGAGTGACTTCCTGCGAATCGTGCCAAGTTCGTGTACCGCGAAGGATGATTCGTATACCTTTACAAGCAGTGATCCGTTACCCAATTTATACTTCCAAAAAAAAACCGTTTGGAGCCGATGCCGGTGTGTTATCGAATTTCCTCGTCACCCCGTATGCGCTAATTTCCCTTTTAGACACGAACACATGATCATTCCTTGTTCACTTCATATCCTGGTTTATACGATCCTTTCATTTACATACCATTAACGATTCTTCATTCCATATCCTATTTTCAATAAAACTTTGTTCTCTATGTATCCTCCGACGTATCTCTATTCATACCATGCCTTTGATTTATCCGTCACCTATTCACTATCGTAATACATCTCCGTCATTTCGTGTTCCCGACCTCTGGTCATCTCACATTTCTAAACTTCCTTCGACGTGCGTAGTTGTGATACTACCCGTCATGCGTGAGCTTAATTATTTCACCATTATTTCACCGTTCATTCGCGTTCTTCGAGATTATTTCACCGCTCATGTCATTTCATTTTCTTAATCACTTTCCCTTAGTCCTTTCGCATTCGCGATCTCATCTTCATCAATTCATAGTTCACACTATCGTAAATCTGAAGAATCGCGAGCATATTAGTTAAGGCTATCCGACATACCTCGTCCACCTGACGACGAAGTACGATGCAATGAAGAAAAAGGATTCGGCCCGATACTCGTGGTTAAGCGGATGCATCCCCGCATAAATTCTTGAACTTCTTATAAGATTGACAAATTGAACTTAGTATTTTCACATTCTTGGAACTACGCTTTTACGAAGCCCTTGATTTTCTTAGCGCCTTCGGAAGCGACAAAGTTTTCCTAGTCAGAGTTATTAATTATCCGATAGCAATATTATCGCCTTAGTCACTATCCGTAAAGTGCACGTGGGAAATCTTCAAAGAAGATTAAAATGAGTCGATATAATTGGGATTATTATTGAAGAGCTTTATAAGCTAACGGTAGATAACCGGTAATTTTATCCCTTCAACTGATGACTCATTTGAGTAAGTTCTAATTCTTATACCCTACAGAAGTTGATATTCGGTCTGATTATCATCATTGAAGAACGACGTACCCGAGACTATTTTCGTACGCCTTACGATAATTACGAGTTCGTGCAATGCCGTCTGATCTGAAAAAACGCGCAAGCTGCTCTCGTAAATTTTAAGAAATCGTATTTGCCATTCGTACCTCGTCAAATTCGTGATGTTCCCTATCAACGACGGTTCGTATTAAAAATCATAACCGTGAAGAGCATAAAGAATATCCTAGTTTAATTTTGAATTCGTTTTAGAAGAAGCGTCCGTACGCTAAGTATCCAAGGTGATAGATTAATTGGTATGAGGTTCAGTTATCGACCACCGTGTTTAACGCAAAGAATACTTATAGATTCTTGCCAATTGCTTCTAAATCGTGGAGAAGATAACTTCTACCATAAGCACCTAACGATATTCATTCATCGGAAAATAGTCGATTCCTTCATAAATTCGTCGAGAATCTTCCCCAATATCGCCTTGATGACGAAACTTCTACAACAGATAGAACAGTATTTGATGGTCCCGGTCGAGAATGCTTTCCCTTGTTTGGATCATGCGATGATTGCGACCATTCTCAATTGACGCGGTGAGTACCGAAGAATCATATCAAGATACTAGTAAGATAAGGTGTACCGTGGTACGCTAAATTCGATAATTTCCCGTATACGACAATTCGAGGAGTTGGCTAATAATAAGATCACCTTTGAGAAAAGTGGGGCTGGAACGCGACTATGAAATTTAATACCTTCCGAATCAAGTTAGTGAGAACACTGACGTGGTTATTCATATAAAGACAAACCACCTATTCGCCTACGTTGTAATTATTCCTGTGCAGAGAGCTCGAGAAAGCTTAATTTATTCGATCACATATGAATGAACGTTTCTTTGGTTCAACTTAGCATCTAGAGACAAAGAATGACAACGCATTGCAATCCTTGATCATCATTAGAATCCGCGATTTTCGGAACTTCGTATGATCGCAATAGCAAGTCTCACTTGTGTCTCACCAAGTTTGTCGTATATCCGTAGATAGATTTTTATTTAATTCGCAGGACCATTCGAGTTCGTCACTTATTTATTCTATGAATATCATTCTCGTTAATCTCTACTTATATTCCATGTCGAGCGGAGGACTACGACTATCCGAGGATAGCAAACGAGGAGTCGCCAGTAGGTCGTTCCACATCTAATTGTTCGCTCGTAACTCACATTTTCGCATTCCACATTCTTTTTGGAGAACCGCGATGTAGCTGTTTAGCTCGTTTCATACTAATGTTTATCTGATATTATTATCCGTCCAGTTGCCTTTCCTGGATTCATTCGTAGATGTTGTGAATTTATCCACATCCTTCCTTATGCCTTTGTCCAGAGTCTTACTCTTAAGTAATTTCGAGGACGAAATTCTTTTTACTTGGGGAGACTTGTGACAACCGCAAATTTCGTAATCACATTTGCGTTTTATTATCTAGCGTATTTTTATTCATTCTATTTTGACCCTATTATTATTAGTATTTATTTTGTTTCCACGCGATATTTGTTTAGTCGGGATTTAAATCATTGTTTTGTCCTTCGTGACGTAAACGTTATAGTTACCTAAGTGCCTAGCGATATTACGTATTCTCGTAGGTTAATATTAATATTTTTAAGCTTCGTCTTTTCGACAAAAATTAACGTTTAAAATATTACAAATTTTTCCCTCAAAATAAAAATCTATTACAAGGTTAGTCCTTTAATGGGAACTAACGGAATCTGTTACAAATTCAGTCCTTTTAACGGACAAACCTAACGGAGCAGACTTGGCCACGACCGCGTCCGTGACCGCGTCAGTCACCTTTTTGACCGCGGGGCGGTCAGACCAGCAGTCACAAGTTGCCGAAAACGCTTTTTTGACTCTCCTTGAGATCCAAACCACATGCAACCATGTGATTTTCTGCCCATGCCCAAAACTTACTCTAATGGGTATGGATGAGTGAATTGTGGATCCTTGACCAATTCAACTCATCTCTCATTCCAATTTTGATCCTTAAACCAATTTCAACCCATTTGGTCAATTTGTGTCTCTCTCTAGAACTCAAACCTCTCTCTAATTCCTCTCCAATTCCAAGAACTTTTAGAGAGGACAAATCACATTCCAAAGTGATATTTGAGTAGAGCAAGACCATTAGAAGACTTCATTTGGCTCATACAACTTCCGGTAAGCATTCATTCCTTCATAAACTCATCTTTGACTTTTCAATTTTAACTTCTTTCCTTGAACTCAAAGAGTTTACTAATCAAACTCTTATGTTTTTGCAAGGAATTCAACTATCAAGGTCTTCAATCTCCGGCTTATTCTTGAGTTGGAAGTTTCAAGCTTTGGAAATTCGGTAAGAACGACCCGTTTCAACCATTTTCCTTAAAACCGTTCTTATTTAAATCCTATCTCTAAACACTTTCTTTGGAGCTCTTTTCACCACTTTCTCCTTGGAGACTTTCCGACTTGTTCTCGGACTTAAAGAGTTTCCAACTTGGTGAATTTGGTAAGTAAACTCCTCTAAACGTTTTTCCTTCATTTTCTTTTTAAAAGTCATATTCTAACGGAATTTTCTTTTTTTCTTTCTTTGGAGCTTATCATCCTCCATACTCTCCTTGAAGTCTTTTCCGGCGAATAAAAACTCAAGTTTTCTTGCCATTTTCAAAGACTTCCCGGTAAAAATGACACTTTTACCCTTCCCTACTCTTTTCTTTTATTATTCATTTTTGACACCTTAACTACCTTATAAACTTGTTAATATGATTAAAATGACTAATATGACTAAATATCTAAAAGTTGCTAAAACTTAATAACATTACCATGTAATAAATCATTGGAAAATTTAACCGAAAATGTTATGATAAACTATTATAAAACCGGATAATCACATATAGGATTATTAGTAAATTCCTATCGAAAATGTTACTTTCTTACACTTAGTGGACTTATAAATCGAAGTAATTTATACATAATCTATATTATAATCAAACTTAACAAAAACTAACTAAATCTTATAAATCTTTGTAAATAAGTATATGTATGAATATGTATGTTATATAAAGTTTTTCTTATGAGTTATTTGACTAAATAACTTATTCAACAAACTGTAAATATTCGCTTAAGACTTAACTAACTAACCGAACTAAAACAACTTAGAACGAAAAACCAAAAACTGGCTCTGGGCACTGAGTGCGCCGCAGTGGCCTTGGTGCGCCGCGGTCAGCACCAGTCCCAGACCAGAAAGTTGTCGTTTCTTTTGTTGCGTATTCGGACGAATTTGAAGTATACGTAAAACCTATTTTAGTATACGTAAAGTATTATACTCTGGTAAATATATGTTTGGACTCAAAACTTAAACGCAATCTCAAACTATGTATTATTTACCTTATTAAACATTAAAACGTCTTTTTATCGTCTAAACGTTTTCAAACTTAAACTTTTATATAACTTTTACAACTGATTTCTAATAATACTTTACCCAAATATTCAAAAATCACATCTTTAAAATATTCAAATTTGGTCAACGGTTGGCTTTCGTTGACTTGACTTCTCCTTAAATTGGTTAACTTTCGTTGACTTTGACCAAGTCAACTATCCCTAGTATTGACTTAGTTGACTTTGACCATAGTGTTGACCTTTGACTTCGGTTGACTTTGACTTTGATCGACTTTGACTAAATCTAATACTCCTTTCATCGATATTCCTAGTAGTCACTTTGGCGCTCGGATATCTTTCCTATCTAATCGTATTTATAAACTTAATAATCAATATTTCTAGAAGTCATTATCGACTCGAAATATTAAATACTTTTTATTCGTCAATTCGCTACGAACTCTTAACGGAGGTGGATACGACGACTTCAAACCTAAATACTTATCATTCGTCTAAACTCTACTAAACTCTAATATTTAATACAACGTTAATACTTAGACCTTTTATGTCTTATGCTAGGGCACTTAGGCGGTGGAGTATTATTCTCCAGTTTGTGTCTACCCGACATACCTATCGATGATTCGTGAGTTATTCGATGCCCTTTTACTACTTTATAAATTTTACTTCGGGCATGTCTAGCGTTAACTAAATTTTTACATATCTTGATTATGCATGTTTAGATTATGATGTCTTTAGATTTAGTGTACCTTACTTATACGGCCTTGGTGGTAGTATAAGGCCCTCGATTAAACACCTGTTAACTCTAGTTGAGCCATCGGTATTATATATAGATCTATATGGGTTTTACAAACCCTCACCCCTCACTATGCGCAGGGATGTTATTGCCGCTACGTTTACCTCATAACTATCTTAGTTGGACCACACTAAGACAGAGGGTTATTGTTGCCTTTACGTGTTGCCTTTACATTACAGTACGGTTCAGGTGTAGATGAATATCTAAGGTTTAAGCATATATCATACATTGTTATAATTAAGATATTAACCATTTTTACTATTGATTTCTAACTACATTTTCTAATGGGTCAAAATCTTCAAAATATTATGTTTTTTATAAAATACGAATAACCCACCAACTTTATGTTGACCGTCGTATTTTTAACGCTTTTTCAGGAGGTTGAGATTTTGCATCGATTATGGAGTTACTATTTTTGCTTTGGATATTGTATGGACTTTCGAAGAGACTTAGCTAGACGTAGTTAGTTTCTATTTAGGCCATGTACTATTTTGTATTGTTTTTATTTGTATTGATGTAACTCCTAAACTTCATTTAATGTAATCTTATTGTTATAGTATTTATTCGATGTAATACTTGGTTTTCTGATACCTAATACACTGCACACCTCGTTTTCCGCCTGAGCGGGGTTGTGACAGAAATTGGTATCAGAGCCAATGGTTATAGCGAAACTAAGTGGCTCCCTTTGTGAATCACTTAGACTATGACTTTAGGCTTATATTGATCTACTCTGAAAACCGCATTCCCTTGACTTTTATATGCTTTGTCTTTACTCGTTTTAACGTTGAGTTTAATCTCGAGTTATGCACACACTCATACTCCTCTTACTTTCTTTCCAGACTATGATGCCCCATGGAGCTCTTAAGCGTAAGCAACCGACACCGCAGAACAACGAGAGTAACTTAGTCGATTGATTTGAGACGATACTTACGGAAAGCTTTGCCGCTATCTTACCCGACCTCGTAGCAAGGGTTAGTGAGAGAGTCCCTGAAGAGTATTCGAGAATCCACACCTAATGAAGTAAGCTTTGATACGGAACCAAGTAATGCCGAGTACGGTGGACATACCACAGGACACTGAGGCTCAATCCAAGGCTAAAGGTAAGAGAAGCCGAAACTCCCGTCGCAAGAAGAAGAACCTTAAGCATGATCAAGACCGCAAAAAGACTAAGAATCGTGTAGCTACACCTACACAGACTTGGAGAAATCGCCCTAAGTGTGGCAAGTGTGGAGGTGGTCATGAAGTCGCATGTTGGATTTGCAAGAGATGCAAGAAAGCAGGACACACAGAGCGTTTTTTGCAAGATGATTCCCGCTCGTGTTACGAGTGTGGTACTTTTGGACACTACCGGAACAAATGCCCTAGTTTGGATCCCTCTCCTTTCAGCTTTCCTCCTCCTATCATCACACCAGACAACGGAGTTGCAAGAACTCAAGATGTGAAGTTTGCTATAGTTGATGCTTGTTTCCGTAACCCACTGGGTCGCGTAAGTAGAATTCCTTTGATCTATTTTGATGTATTGGAACTTTATTTCATGCGACATTATTGTACTTCGTTTATTCAGTTTATGTAAAACTTCGAACTTCGGATTCACTTATTTAATCTGATTATCCTTTTGTTCTCATGAATGTGTATTTTAATTATGATGGTATGATGTCTTGTTTATTCTAGCACGACCATCATTATGACTACTTTTCGTTAACACCCTCTTGTACTATTGCTACAACTTATTTCTTTGAACCTTTATTTTTCGCATGAGAATTTCTAAGTCTTGCTATAGCCTATAATTAAATTATCTAAGCATGATTAGTGACTCATCTTATTATTTCACTATCCTTATTCCTATCTTCATTTCTTCCCCTTAATCGATTTCACGCCTCGTAACTTTCGACTCGTGTTATCCTTAGAAGAGATGAGAAGATTTCGACTCGTAACTTTTCCACGCCTTACTTCTTCGTAACCTCAATAAGTTAGACTTCATCTACGATGTAGAGTTGACAGACGATTGGCTGTGGAAGAACTTCGAAGACTTCGTCGGAACTACATTTTTTGCCTTATTGACCGTTCAGGTTCTATCAAATTTCCCTCGTCGAAGCTGGAATTCCCAATATCCTTTCTATCATGGAGTGACTTCCTGCGAATCGTGCCAAGTTCGTGTACCGCGAAGGATGATTCGTATACCTTTACAAGCAGTGATCCGTTACCCAATTTATACTACAAAAAAAAACCGTTTGGAGCCGATGCCGGTGTTATCGAATTTCCTCGTCACCCCGTATGCGCTAATTTCCCTTTTAGCACGAACACATGATCATTCCTTGTTCACTTCATATCCTGGTTTATACGATCCTTTCATTACATACCATTAACGATTCTTTCATTCCATATCCTATTTTCAATAAAACTTTGTTCTCTATGTATCCTCCGACGTATCTCTATTCATACCATGCCTTTGATTTATCCGTCACCTCTTCACTATCGTAATTACATCTCCGTCATTTCGTGTTTCCGACCTTCTGGTCATCTCACATTTCTAAACTTCCTTCGACGTGCGTAGTTGTGATACTACCCGTCATGCGTGAGCTTAATTATTTCACCATTATTTCACCGTTCATTTCGCGTTCGAGATTATTTCACCGCTCATGTCATTTCATTTTCTTAATCACTTTCCCTTAGTCCTTTCGCATTCGCGATCTCATCTTCATCAATTCATAGTTCACACTATCGTAAATCTGAAGAATCGCGAGCATATTAGTTAAGGCTATCCGACTTACCTCGTCCACCTGACGACGAAGTACGATGCAATGAAGAAAAAGGATTCGCCCGATACTCGTGGTTAAGCGGATGCATCCCCGCATAAATTCTTGAACTTCTTATAAGATTGACAAATTGAACTTAGTATTTTCACATTCTTGGAACTACGCTTTTACGAAGCCCTTGATTTTCTTAGCGCCTTCGGAAGCGACAAAGTTTTCCTAGTCAGAGTTATTAATTATCCGATAGCAATATTATACGCCTTAGTCACTATCCGTAAAGTGCACGTGGGAAATCTTCAAAGAAGATTAAAATGAGTCGATATAATTGGGATTATTATTGAGAGCTTTATAAGCTAACGGTAGATAACCGGTAATTTTATCCCTTCAACTGATGACTCATTTGAGTAATTCTAATTCTTATTACCCTACAGAAGTTGATATTCGGTCTGATTATCATCAATGAAGAACGACGTACCCGAGACTATTTTCGTACGCCTTACGATAATTACGAGTTCGTGCAATGCCGTCTGATCTGAAAAACGCGCAAGCAGCTCTCGTAAATTTTAAGAAATCGTATTTGCCATTCGTACCTCGTCAAATTCGTGATGTTCCCTATCAACGACGTTCGTATTAAATATCATAACCGTGAAGAGCATAAAGAATATCCTAGTTTAATTTTGAATTCGTTTTAGAAGAAGCGTCCGTACGCTAAGTATCCAAGGTGAAAGATTAATTGGTATGAGGTTCAGTTTATCGACCACGTGTTTAACGCAAAGAATACTTATTAGATTCTTGCCAATGTCTAAATCGTGGAGAAGATAACTTCTACCATAAGCACCTAACGATATTCATTCATCGTGAAAATAGTCGATTCCTTTCATAAATTCGTCGAGAATCTTCCCAAATATCGCCTTGATGACGAAACTTCTACAACAGTTTGAACCGTATTTGATGGTCCCGGTCGGGAGAATGCTTTCCATTGATTGGAACAATGCGATGATTGCGACCATTCTCAATTGACCGGTGAGTACCAAGAATCATATCAAGATACTAGTAAGATAAGGTGTACCGTGTACGCTAAATTCGATAATTTCCCGTATACGACAATTCGAGGAATTGCTAATAATAAGATCACCTTTGAGAAAAGTGGGGCTGGAACGCGACTATGAAATTTAATACCTTCCGAATCAAGTTAGTGAGAACACTGACGTGGTTAATCATATAAAGACAAACCAACCTATTCGCCTACGTTTGTAATTATTCCTGTGCAGAGAGCTCGAAAGCTTAATTTATTCGATCACATATGAATGAACGTTTCTTTGGTTCAACTTAGCATGTAGAGACAAAGAATGACAACGCATTGCAATCCCTTGGTCATCATTAGAATCCGCGATTTTCGGAACTTCGTATGATCGCAATTGCAAGTCTCACTTGTGTCTCACCAAGTTTGTCGTATATTCGTAGATAGAATTTTATTTAATTCGCAGGACCATTCGAGTTCGTCACTTATTTATTCTATGAATATCATTCTCGTAAATCTCTACTTATATTCCATGTCGAGCGGAGGACTACGACTATCCGAGGATAGCAAACGAGGAGTCGCCAGTAGGTCGTTCCACATTCTAATTGTTCGCTCGTAACTCACATTTCGCATTCCACATTCTTTTTGGAGAACCGCGATGTAGCTGTTTAGCTCGTTTCATACTAATGTTTATCTGATATTATTATCCGTCCAGTTGCCTTTCCTGGAGTCATTCGTAGATGTTGTGATTTTATCCACATCCTTCCTTATGCCTTTGTCCAGAGTCTTACTCTTAAGTAATTTCGAGGACGAAATTCTTTTTACTTGGGGAGACTGTGACAACCGCAAATTTCGTAACACATTTGCGTTTTATTATCTAGCGTTATTTTTATTCATTCTATTTTGACCCTATTATTATTAGTATTTATTTTGTTTCACGCGATATTTGTTTAGTCGGGATTTAAATCATTGTTTCGTCCTTCGTGACGTAAACGTTATAGTACCTAAGTGCCTAGCGATATTAAGTATTCTCGTAGGTTAATATTAATATTTTTAAGCCTTCGTCTTTTCGAGAAAAATTAACGTTTAAAATATTACAAATTTTTCCCTCAAAATAAAAATCTATTACAAGGTTAGTCCTTTAATGGGAACTAACGGAATCTGTTACAAATTCAGTCCTTTTAACGGACAAACTAACGGAGCAGACTTGGCCACGACCGCGTCCGTGACCGCGTCCGTGACCGCGTCGGTCACTTTTTGACCGCGGGGCGGTCAGACCAGCAGTCACAAGTTGCCAAAAACGCTTTTTGACTCTCCTTGAGATTCCAAACCACATGCAACCATGTGATTTCTGCCCAAAACTTACTCTAATGGGTATGGATGAGTGAATTGTGGATCCTTGACCAATTCAACTCATCTCTCATTCCAATTTTGATCCTTAAACCAATTTCAACCCATTTGGTCAATTTTGTGTCTCTCTCTAGAACTCAAACTCTCTCTAATTCCTCTCCAATTCCAGGAACTTTTAGAGAGACAAATCACATTCCAAAGTGATATTTGAGTAGAGAAAGACCATTAGAAGACTTCATTTGGCTCATACAACTTCCGGTAAGCATTCTTCCTTCATAAACTCATCTTTGACTTTTCATTTTAACTTCTTTCCTTGAACTCATAGAGTTTACTAATCAAACTCTTATGTTCTTGCAAGGAATTCAACTATCAAGGTCTTCAATCTTCGGCTTATTCTTGAGTTGGAAGTTTCAAGCTTTGGAAATTCGGTAAGAACGACCCGTTTCAACCATTTTCCTTAAAACCGTTCTTATTTAAATCCTATCTCTAACACTTTCTTTTATTCTTGGTTTGGAGCTCTTTTCACCACTTTCTCCTTGGAGACTTTCCGACTTGTTCTCGGACTTAAAGAGTTTCAACTTGGTGAATTTGGTAAGTAAACTCCTCTTAAACGTTTTTCCTTCATTTTCTTTTTAAAAGTCATATTCTAACGGAATTTTCTCTTTTTCTTTCTTTGGAGCTTATCATCCTCCATACTCTCCTTGAAGTCTTTTCCGGCGAATAAAAACTCAAGTTTTCTTGCCATTTCAAAGACTTCCCGGTAAAAATGACACTTTTACCCTTCCCTACTCTTTTCTTTTATTATTCATTTTTGACACCTTAACTACCTTATAAACTTGTTAATATGATTAAAATGACTAATATGACTAAATATCTAAAAGTTGCTAAAACTTAATAACCTTACCATGTAATAAATTATTGGAAAATTTAACCGAAAATGTTATGATAAACTATTATAAAACCGGATAATCACATATAGGATTATTAGTAAATTCCTATCGAAAATGTTCCAACACTTTCTTACACTTAGTGGACTTATAAATCTAAGTAATTTATACATAATCTATATTATAATCAAACTTAACAAAAACTAACTAAATCTTATAAAATCTTGTAAATAAGTATATGTATGAATATGTATGTTATATAAAGTTTTCTTATGAGTTATTTGACTAAATAACTTTATTCAACAAACTGTAAATATTCGCTTAAGACTTAAACTAACTAACCGAACTAAAACAACTTAGAACGAAAAACCAAAAACTGGCTCTGGGCACTGAGTGCGCCGCCGTGGCCTTGGTGCGCCGCGGTCAGCACTAGTCCCAGACCAGAAAGTTGTCGTTTCTTTTGTTGCGTATTTCGGACGAATTTGAAGTATACATAAACCTATTTTAGTATACGTAAAGTATTATACTCTGGTAAATATATGTTTTGGACTCAAAACATAAACGCAATCTCAAACTATGTATTATTTACCTTATTAAACATTAAAACGTCTTTTTATCGTCTAAACGTTTATCCCTCCGAAAACGATTAAATCTTCGATTTTCAAACTTAAACTTTTATATAACTTTTACAACTGATATCTAATAATACTTTACCCAAATATTCAAAAATCACATCTTTAAAATATTCAAATTTGGTCAACGGTTGGCTTTCGTTGACTTTGACTTCTCCTTAAATTGGTTAACTTTCGTTGACTTTGACCAAGTCAACTATCCCTAGTATTGACTTAGTTGACTTTAACCATAGTTGTCTTTGACTTCGGTTGACTTTGACTTTGATCGACTTTGACTAAATCTAATACTCCTTTCATCGATATTCCTAGTAGTCACTTTGGGCTCGGATATCATTCCTATCTAATCGTATTTATAAACTTAAATAATCAATATTTCTAGAAGTCATTATCGACTCGAAATATTAAATACTTTTTATTCGTCAATTCGCTACGACTTAACGGAGGTGGATACGACGACTTCAAACCTAAATACTTATCATTCGTCTAAACTCTACTAAACTCTAATATTTAATACAACGTTAATTAATACGAGGCTACACCTATTACATTAGAGATACTTAGACCTTTTATGTCTTATGCTAGGGCACTTAGGCGGTGGAGTATTATTCTCCAGTTTGTGTCTACCCGACATACTTATCGCTGATTCGTGAGTTATTCGATGCCCTTTTACTACTTTATAAATTTTACTTCGGGCATGTCTAGCGTTAACTAAATTTTTATATCTTGATTATGCATGTTTAGATTATGATGCCTTTAGATTAAGTGTACCTTACTTATACGGCCTTGGTGGTAGTATAAGGCCCTCGATTAAACACCTGTTAACTCTAGTTGAGCCATCGGTATTTATATATAGATCTATATGGGTTTTACAAACCCTCACCCCTCACTATGCGCAGGGATGTTATTGCCGCTACGTTTACCTCGTAACTATCTTAGTTGGACACACTAAGACAGAGGGTTATTGTTGCCTTTACGTGTTGCCTTTACATTACAGTACGGTTCAGGTGTAGATGAATATCTAAGGTTTAAGCATATATCATACATTGTTATAATTCAAGATATTAACCATTTTTACTATTGATTTCTAACTACATTTTCTAATGGGTCAAAATCTTCAAAATATTATGTTTTTATAAAATACGAATAACCCACCAACTTTATGTTGACGTCGTATTTTTAATGCTTTTCAGGAGGTTGAGTTTTGCATCGATTATGGAGTTACTATTTTTGCTTTGGATATTGTATGGACTTTCGAAGAGACTTAGCTAGACGTAGTTAGTTTCTATTTAGGCCATGTACTATTTTGTATTGTTTTATTTGTATTGATGTAACTCCTAAACTTCATTTAATGTAATCTTATTGTTATAGTATTTATTCGATGTAATACTTGGTTTTCTGATACCTAATACACTGCACACCTCGTTTTCCGCCTGAGCGGGGTGTGACAAAAGGGATAGTGAAAAGTTCGAAAATGGTTGTAGCGATGGATCATAGATACGAGGGATCGAGGTTTTGATAGTGATAAATAGGAGCGACATTTACCAAGAATATGAAGTGGGATGTAATGTTTGGGTTTAGAAAGAAGTAAAGTTTTAAGCTTTTGCACAAAACGGATATTGTTTTGCTTTACGACATGTTTATCTAATGATGGATCACGAACATGTTTTATAGATGCAGTTATGGTAAGAGGGAGGTTTAGTGACTTCCTGTTGTAACCTCTCTTCCAGAAAGAAGCTGAAGGAGAAGGAAGGAAATCCGATTTGAGACGAGTTCGTGATAGATCATTGGTGTGCAACAAAGTATGATGCAGTAGCAATTCCATATCAAGATTATATATAACAACTTCAAATCCTGCAAAACGCAAAACAAAATTATCTTTTGAAAAACAGAGTATACCAACTAAAAACGGCTCCGAAAACAAATATTATGTGAAGCGAGAGTGAGTGAGGAATTTCATCAAACAGTTGGTGTGCAGTTTAATCAAAATACACCCACATTATACAACTCTAATTATAACTAAAAACTGAAAAACCCTAAAAACTTCTTCACACTCTCAAAAATCATATACTATTTTGAACTGACTAACAAAATATAGTTAGTTTATATAACTTGACTAATGATATACTATTTTAAACTTACTAACAAAATATAGTTAGGAAGCCAAAACCTATGATTAAGAATATATTAAAATACTATAAACATTATTACAAAAAGTTAAACCAAGAATGAAGAGTGAACCTGTGTTGATCCTTGCACCATTCCAGTTTCTTTTGTATTTATGGACAATTGCACCATCCCACTTCAAGAATAACTTTCTCATTGTGTTCATCATTTCCATCACAATCACTCTAATAGCCTCTAACATGGTGATGATTGGTTTGTTCCTCATAGCCACAATAACCGAATTGAAGCACTCACTGAAGCCATACTCAACTGCTTTACAACCTCTATGCAATGTGAAGAAAGCCCTAGACCATGTTTTTGGATCCTTCTCAAGTTAATAGGTTGCTTCCCTTGGATTAGCTTGGTGAATCTTGTCCATGATCTTCTCAAATAGCACAAGATATGATGACTTAAAAGCTTACCAGAAAATACTTCTAAATTCCACACCAGTTGATTGTTTTCTAAAATTCTAATACATATGCCTTGCATATTGCCTATGCTTGCATATGGCATGACGGTCTTGACAACCTCCATCAAACCCTTTATATTATAAAACATATGGTTAGTGGTTAGTGGTAATATACAAGTAAGCATGAGGTAATATAAAAACACATACCTTGTGTTGATTTGACGTTAAGGTTACACTAGAACCACCCTCAATCTGTAGATCCTCAACCAACAATTGAATGAACCAACTCCAGTTCTCCCTATTTTCCACATTCACAACAGCCCAAGCAATTGGGAAGATGTGATTATTTCCATCCCTTCCAATTGTTGTCAATAATTCACCATGGTTTGGGCTTTTCAAAAAACAACCATCTAATGCAATTATCCTCCTACGACCCCTAATCCACCCCATTTTCAAACCTTTTAAACAAATATACATCATATCAAAATAAACTCTTTCATCTGGATTGACTGTAACACCTATTTTCACTGTTGATCCTGGATTACTTGTAAGCAACTCATCAGCATAGGATCTTAGTATTTCATAGTGATCCTCTAATGATTTCTCATACTCAACTATTGCATAGGTCTTGGCCCTTCTGCATTGGTTACTGGTCACAGTACATTTATACTTTTTCATTACTAAATCAACAATGTCAACCAATCTTATACTTGGGTTAGACCTGATCTTGTCACCAAAGTGCTTACCAATCCACTTGTAATTAATCAGTGATCCAAACCTAAAGTTCTTAACACATGTGTGAACTTCAACCAAAGAAATAACCTGAAAGGAATCTTCTGTCTATAGTCCTAGCATAGCATCTAAATGGACACTTTGGACCATCTGGTTTAACTACACCTGGATACCTCTTTTTTTTCCTTTGTTTACCTTTGGATGGATCCCTAAGTCTTGGATGTATATGTCTACACTTAGCCACTATCTCCTTTGAACTACATCTTGAGAAGTATATGTTGTATCCATTTGACAGTCTCATAATAGGTCATACACTCCTTAAATTTTTCAGCAGATTCAAACCTCTCACCTATTTGCGCCTTCTGAAGCCTCCAATGAACTTGAGTATCATGGACTGGGTATTTCTCAATATGTGCAGCCGATTTAAAGGGATCTAGATCATTGTCATCACCGAATTTCATCTTCCTCGTAGGCTATGTCATAAACTCCTCATGCTCACCAATGGTATCAAACAAATCAGGTTGTTATTTCACTCCATTTGTTGCCAATTGTGGATGCACTCTTGTTTTTTGTTCTTTTTCTCCTCGGCTTTTCTAGTTCTTACTTCCTTAAGTTCAACTTCATCTTTGGACAGAAAGTAAATAGAAGCAACATCACTTTCTGTATCACTGTCATCTTCTCCAGGTTCCAAAACATAATCTTCTGTATCTGAATCTGTTTCTGCTACTGCTTGTTTTCCTTTAGAATTATCATCTACTTGTTGAATACGAGAAACAATTGGTTCATCATCAGGTGCATATTCTAGGTTGTCAATGACTGATGGTTCATGTTTCAATACTTCTTACATACGGGGTAAGGTCATCATCATCAAAGTGATCCATATATAGATCCATCTTCCTATAATAGTAAGCAATGTCAAACATCATAGCAACGTCATATTCATTGGAAAGCCTGAACATCCCATATTTTGGTGTCTGTCCCGGACAGGTGTAATAGAGAGCGGCTAAATGGTTACCAGTAGCAATTTTAATAACTTCACACAATTCCTCAAACCCAACTTTTGCAACATAAACATTTATCTCTATTGCTTCATACCTAAACGGATCATACATAAAAGCTCCATCATTATGAACAATAAATTCATAACCATCCACATGACCCATCCTCTAAAAACCCAAAATTTTCAGAAAAAAAAATTCAAACAAAAAAAAACCCTAATTATTTTTTTTTTATGATAAAAAAATACCTCATAAAAGGATCTAACCTGGGATTTGTAACAACAATAATATAAATTTTTTGTGGTTTTGTAAGTGAAAAGAGAGTGAAAAGAGAAAGTCGATGGAGAGGAGAGAGTGAGTGGTCCAAGAATGGCGTTCTGAGAATGAAACATTGGGATCATGTCTGGTAATGGAAAGGTTAAACACTAACTGTGGTTGAGTAATGGTTTGGTAAGTGGTTGTTAAATGACATGGCGTCCAACGTGTCAAAGTCAACAAATTCAAACGGTCAAATTTAAAGTGCAATCGGTAACCGGTTTGAAAGCAATGTTGTAGAAGACGCTAGGCGAACGTATGGTACTCAATAGAACTTTTGAGAATACGGTGTACACTAAAGAATAAGGTGACAAGTTGGAAGCATACACAAGCCATTTGCCCTAAAATTTAGAGCAAATTGTAATTTTTGTCCTTCATGACTAGTTAATTCGTCGATTTCCTTAAACATTTTTTCTTTATTTTTTCGTTCCCAAACTTGTTAATTTTCATTTTTTTGTCCCTCCGTCTATTTTACGTTAGTTTTCTCTGTTAAATCCTAACCAGACTAACAGAAAGGACCACAATGCAACCTTTTTTTAATCTTATATATAATTTAGAGAAATAAAAAAAAAGATAATAGTTTGTGTATGTCTTCAACTTGACACGAAATTTGTTGAATATGTAATAGCAATGTTGTAGAAGACGCTAGGCGAACGTAGATGACGAGTCTGCGAAATCCATTCAATTCATCATGAAACATTCATAGTTTTTATCTATGAATAATGTCATTAACTGATATACTTAATTCTTATGTTATTTTGTAATATCCTTTATCTTACTTTTGGTTCCAACATCATCAGAAAACCATAACCGCACCTTTTGTGTTTAGAGCAACAGAGTTGGAATCTGAGCTTAGAAAAACTTAGAAAATCTGAGCGTTGAATGACTAGTTGAACAATCGGCAATAACATTATCTTTGGATACATCAAATGTTTCTGGAAGAACTCAAGGAGATTCAAATCCTATTTGATAACAAGTCCAAGTCGGCTTTGGTTCTAAGGGAATAGTTTGTAAATAGTGGTTCAGACATTTAGTTAGTTAGATTTTCAGATGTAAATGTAGCTGGTAAAATAGTGAAATAAATAACAAAAACAATTTCTCAATTTGTTCTTCATAATTTCATCTCAAATTTCAAGTTTTATCATGATATCAGAGCGGATTTCAATCCGTTATTAGTATAATTCGTCAATTATTTCATTAATTTTGCAATTCGGATTCAATTTCTTGAATCATTTCTTCGATTGACTCGAATAGCGAGCTATTTGTTCATCATGGAGACACATCCTGTGGATTCATGCTGGCTACACAAAAATTAAACAGAGATAACTATGCAAAATGGAAACGATCAGCGTAAATCTCTTTGAGTGCTAAGAACTAATTGCACAAAACCTGCAAGTAGTTCAAGACAACTGAACAATTAGGAGTGTTGTAACAATCCGGTATTATCATGGATTTTGCAAGAAGAAAAGCAGGGAGAATATAATGCACATATAATCTTCGCTACTTCTTCTTGCTTATTTCAGGTTCCTTCAATGGCTCAACATTTGGTCCTTGGTAATGTCCAATAAGGGCTATATTTCATTCAAAAACCTTCTGCCGGTTTCTCCTCCAAGTTGTCATTAACTCCCCAAGCTAATAAAGTTTATTTTCCCATTCTAGATTAGGACATTTACCATTTGACAGAATAAAATGTATTGATTCTCAGCATCTTAAACATACTTCTGATGTCATATGTAATGTTTGTCCTAAAGCTAGAATGCACGTAATTTCTTTTCCGCATAGTAGTATTCAAACTAGTTCAATTTTTGAAATGTTACATGTTGTTATCTGTGGTCCTTATTCTCAATCAACTTAAAATGGTTTTAGATATTTTTAACCATTGTAGATGATTTCTCTATAATTACATGGACACATTTAGTAAAACTCCTTATGAACTACTGCATAATCAACTACCATCTTATCAACATTTTGAGGGTATTTGGTTGTCTTTGTTATGTTTCTACGCTCTAGCACAATAGGCTTAAATTTGCTTCTACGGCCATTCCTTGTGTTTTCTAGGATGTCCCTATGGTAAAAAGGCTTATAATTGTTTAGATATAGAAACAAAACAAATTATCTACAACAGAGATGTAGTATTTCATGAGAATAATTTTCCATTTCATTATTTCTCTAAACATACTCGAGACCATCCATTTCCATTTCGAGATATTCCAGATGGTTTTCTTCCAACCATTACCACTCCTCCTCCTACTCCACCATATCCTCCTACAAATCCACGTGTTGCAACTATAAGATCTTCTAGATCTCATGTTCTTCATCATACTACTCATGTTCCACCTTCTTATCTTCAACAATATGTATGTTCTGAAGATTGATATGGATCGAATAGCAATAAGGACAAACAAATATTCAACCAATGATCGCGCTGATTATTATTAGAGAAACTCGGTTACAAAAAACTCTAACAATTGTTGTGTCTAAATCTATACATCGGTATCACTATATATAGACTAGAATACTAGAATACATATTGGATTACAATTCTTATTCTAGAGGGAATCATAAACTATCCATATGAATGGGTCGACCCGCAACTTAAAGCCCATGGACGATCCAACCATTCTCCAACAATCACCGCCTGAATGGTTGAAGCGGCAATTCTCCCAAACCGAGTAAAGTTCTCATCTCACCAAACCTGACTCGTGCTACGGCCTTCGTTAGAGGATCCGCTACTTGACTAGTTCCCGCTGTTGGGCCTTAATGTTATAAAAGGCAAAATAGTTTAGTATGTATGTAAATAAAACCTAACCCAATAAGTTAGTAAATGGGCTGGAAATAGAATAACGGTAAATTAAACCGTTAGTAGGATTGCAACGTGTAGATTAGGATTATGTTTGTATCGGTATGCCTTTTCATCAAGCATCACGATGTATCAAGGCACCGATTCATATGTATAAATAGAATAGGAATTTGTAAAACATTCAATTCAATTCAATACAAAACAGATTCGATTCATACATGTGATTCCTTTTAATTTCTTAGAAAGTTTAATTTTGATTTCCAATATTTGGTATCAAGAGCAAGGTTAATCCAGGGAAGGGCATCTGAATCGATCAATTGAATTCAGGAAGAGAAGGGCATCGATTGAATTCAGGAAGAAAAGAAATCCCGATTGAATTCAGGAAGAAAAGGGGCTGTTGTTTGCTTCTTTTTGATCGACAACAACAGAAACAAAGGGGTTTTTCGATTGTATCAACAATTGACCGGATAAGTAATATATTTTTTCTATAGTTAAATATATTTAGAAAAGAGTAGGTGGCTGGTTTCTTTTGTTGTTGTTCATAACGATTGTTAGTAAGATAGGAAATTCTCGGTTAGTAAGTAAAAGATCCCGATTGATTAAAGCATTCAAAGTAGTAAGATTTACAAAATTAGTTTTTGAAAAAGGGAAAATTTCTTTAGGTTTTCGAACAAATTAATACATTTAAATTTTAATTTGTTTGAGAAATCAACTAGTACGAAGTAAGTAAATAAGTAAGTAAGTGAAACTTTTAAACGTTTCAAAGTAAGTAAGTAAGAGAAACCATAGTGTTTCGCCAAGTAAGAGAAACCGTAGTGTTTCGCCAAGTAAGAGAAACCGTAGTGTTTCGCCAAGTAAGAAAACCGTAGTGTTTTGCCAAGTAAGAGAAACCGTAGCGTTTCAAAAACAAGTACGAAAGTAAGAAAGTAAGGAAGAAACAAAGTAAGAAAGTAAGAAAGCAAGCATGGAAAAAGAAAACAAGAGTGATGATGCATCCAGCAGTAAATCAACTCGAGAACTAGGAAATGTCTCACTACAATGTCCAAAATTGATCGACTCAAATTACACAACATGGTCATTGATGATGGAAACAATACTAAAGGCGTATGGCATTTGGGAAACAATTGTTGTAAAAGAAGGAACACCAACGAATGAGAAGAAAGAAAACACATCAAAGGCAATAATCTTTCAAACTTTGCCACAAGATGTATTGATGCAAGTTGCACAATACCCAACTGCAAAAGAAGTATGGGACTCAATCAAAGTCAAGCATTTAGGAGCCGATCCTGTTCAGAAAGCACGAATACAAACGTTGAGGAGTAAACTAGAGACGCTAAGGATAAAACCAAACGAGAAAGTAAGCGATTATGGAGGAAAATTAAGTAGTATAAAGGCCAAGTTTGGAGGACTTGGAGAAACTTTGGAAGACAAGATACTAGTAAGGAAACTACTTAATTCCGCTCCAAAGAAGTTTTTACCGATCGTAGCAACCATAGAACAATATCAAGATCTAGACGAGATGTCGTTTGAAGAAGCCGTTGGAAGATTAACAGCCTATGAAGAACGAATCAAAAGTCAAGACATGCAAGAGGAAAGTGATCACGACACGCTTCTCATGGCAAGATCAAATAATCAAAATCATGGCAAAGGTCAAGGAAGAAGTTTTAGTAAGAAAGAAAAAGGACTTGGAGCAAGCTTTCAACAAAGTACAAGAGAACGAAACAAGAAAAATATGAGATGCTATGAATGTGGTGACTTAGGTCATTTTGCGTATGAATGCACGAAATTTAAAGACGAGAAGAAAGACAAAGAGAAAGAATCACTTCTCATCTATGAAGACGATGAACCCGCATTGCTATGAAGTTAAGTAGGTTGCCATTTATAACATTAGAGGGGAGAATGTTGGGCCTTAATGTTATAAAAGGCAAAATAGTTTAGTATGTATGTAAATAAAACCAAACCCAATAAGTTAGTAAATGGGCTGGAAATAGAATAACGGTAAATTAAACCGTTAGTAGGATTGCAACGTTTAGATTAGGATTATGTTTGTATCGATATGCCTTTTCATCAAGCATCACGATGAATCAAGGCACAGATTCATATGTATAAATAGAATAGGAATTTGTAAAACATTCAATTCAATTCAATACAAAACAGATTCGATTCATACATGTGATTCCTTTTAATTTCTTAGCAAGTTTAATTTTGATTTCCAATACCCGCTACGTGTTCAACTTCAACTTGCTCGTTTTCCACACGCTCACGAATGAAGTGAAAACGAGTGTGAATGTGTTTGCTCCTTCCATGAAACACCGAATTTTTAGACAATGCAATTGCTGACTTGTTGTCTATACGAAGCAACACTTTTTGCTTCTCTAATCCGGTTACCTCCGCGAGTAACTCTCTAAGCCAGACTGCTTGACACGTCGTTGAAGTAGCTGCCATGAACTCGGCTTCACATGACGACAAGGCCACGGTATCTTGCTTTTGTGAACACCACGTGATAGGGGATTTACCAAGAAAGAAAATATGACCAGTAGTGCTCCGACCATCATCGACGTCTACATTATGACTGATGTCACTATAACCCAGAAGTTTCAACTCATCGCATCTCTCGTATCTTATTCCAAGTGAAATTGTACCGCGAAGGTATCGAAGGATTTCTTGACTGCATTCGCATGAGATTCTCTCGGACTTTGCATATAACGACTCACTATCCCGACGAGTATGAAGAAGGTAGCGTAAGCACCTTACTACCCTCCGATAATGAGTGGCTTCAACTTCTTTTTCATCCGTGGCTTTCGATAATTTTAGTCCCGGTTCCATTGGACATTCTGTAGCATTGCATTCATTCATACTCGTTTCTTTCAAGATTTTCATAGCATAGTTCGCTTGCTTGATTGTTATACCATCATTTTCTTGATAAACTTCAATTCCCAAGTAATAAGTCATCAATCGTACCTGTTTCTTTCATCTTCAAAGATTCGAACTCCGAAGTCAAGGTTTGCAAACGTGCTTCCTTCACCCGATCTGCACCCTAGTTTCGGGATTTGATCGCATCCCACATCTCCTTTGCTGTCGTGAGATCTACGATTGTAGGATCAAGTCTTTCGGAATTGATTGAAACAACAAACCCATCACGATGTTGTTTTTCTTTGCATCCGTTGATTCCGGATCAACTACGTCCCAAACTTCATGAATGTCTAGTAAAACCTTCATTCGCATGTGCCATATAGTGTAATTCAAGGTTGTTAACTGCGGGCATTGAAACGCGATCGAGTGTTTCTACTTTTCGGGGGGGTTTGATTCGCTGGCCGCCATGATCGAGATGATCGAGCAGGGCTGAGCTAAGAATCCAAGAACTTGCTGATTTTTCAGCCTTTTCCCTATTTCTACAGCCAACTTCGACAACTTATATCTTTTGTTACACATATCTGATCGACAAATCCTTCGTTCCGACTGTAGATATATGTGTTGGGAACCGACAAACCAAATTTCGTGAAGATCCAACGGTTAACCAACTCAGGATCGTGTTTTTCCCATAGCTGCGCAAGTCTGGCCGAAAATTGGGAAAAATCTTGTAATTGTTCACCTCAGAAGAAACACGAACCGTGGCTCTGATACCAATTGAAGATTGATATGGATCGAATAGCAATAAGGACAAACAAATATTCAACCAATGATCGTGTTGATTATTATTAGAGAAACTCGGTTACAAAACACTCTAACAATTGTTGTGTCTAAATCTATACATCGGTATTACTATATATAGACTAGAATACTAGAATACGTATTGTATTACAATTCTTATTCTAGAGGGAATCAGAAACTCTCCATATAAATGGGTCGACCCGTAGCTTAAAGCCCATGGATGATCCAACCATTCTCCAACATGTTCTCATTGGTGCAATCTTGTTTCTCTTTCTTCTCTTCCTCTTACTCATCAAGAACACTATGTTTCTTTAACACCTCATTATGAACGTACTTCTTACAAAGAAGCTGCTCAAAATCCTAAGTGGGTAGCTGCCATGAATAAAGAGTTAGATGCACTCAAACTCAATGGCACTTGGGATGAATGTGATCTTCCTAATGGTAAAAGAGTTGTGGGTAACAGATACGTTTTCAAAATCAAACTTAATTCTGATGGGAGTATATAAAGATACAAAGGGAGGTAAGTCATTCAAGGGAATCATCAAAAATATGGAATTGACTACTTTTATTACATTATTTTTTGGGATTAGAGGTACACTATCTTGAAGGTGGAATTGTCATTTCTCAAAGAAAATTTACATAAGAATTGTTGCAGGAAACTAGTTTTTTTTTTAATTCTAAACCTTGTATTACTCCTCTTTCTCAACATCTAAAGTTCACCACTTTAGATAGTCCTTTTCTTGACGATCCTTCCATTTACAGATCTTTAATTGGTAAGTTGAATTTCTTAACTCATACCAGACCATATTTGTCCTTTTCTGTTCAAACCGTTAGCTAACATATGCAAAAACCTCAACAAGTTCATTTAGATGCAGTTCATCATCTTTTGAGGTATATTAAAGGTACTTATGGTCAAGGTATTCTGCTAACTGGTTCTAGCATCCTTAGTTTACATGCTTTTTCTGATCCAGACTGGGCTTCTTATCCTATTTCTAGAAGAGTACTTTTAGGAGGGTCCCCTATTAGTTGGAAATCTAAAAAAAAACAACTATAGTCAGGGTCCTCCTCTGCTGAAGCAGAATACGCAACTGCATAAATTTGAAGCGAGTCACTTTACATTATGATAATCAATCTGCTGTTCACATTGCCAAGAATCCAATCTTTCATGAAAGAACCAAACATATTAACAATGATTGTCATTTTATAAGAGAAAAGGTTATGGAGGGTTTAATTCAACTTAGTTATTTACCAACTCAATCACAATTGGCTTGGCTGATTATATCTTATGATAACTAATATTATATAGTTTATGGCAGGAAAGAAGGTCGATTGATAAAACGTTGCAAGCTAAGGTAGCGAGAAGGACATCATGGGTGTTTAAAGAAAAATGTACCTTGTTTAGTGAGTGTAATAGCTTAAATCTTTTTTTTGTTACTTAACTATGGATAGGTATGAGACTATCAGCTTACCAAAACTAATATGAATTCAAAAGTTAGAAGTAAGAAGACAACTTCGAGATAAGTAACAAAAAAAGGGCAGCCATAACTTAATCATATCTCCGAACCTGTGACACTCAAATGCTTGAATCCTATATGAGAAGCCTCACATTTGGAAATCCTAAATCATCTACGAATCAGGGTAATGAAGATCACGAAAAACGGAAAGGAAAGATTTAGGGTATGTAGGAAGTACCGAAGACCTCCGCAAAAATCTACAATATTGAGACTTTCCCCGGAATGGACTCCAAAGTGGTAGAGTGGAGTATCAAACTCCAAACAAGAAAATCATCACTTGTTAGGAATATGGATTTTGAGAGAAAGAGAATGTAAGAGTATGTGATTAGAAAGGATGAAGTTTACTTATCAAATCTTCAAGAGTTGAAACTCTCCAAACTCAAGAACAATCCGAGAAGGAATAGTGAAGATTTGATGGATGGATTCCTTGCAAAAACATTAGAGTTAGGTTAGTATCCTTTTATTTCACAAGGAAGGAAAATCAAAGTGAGAAAAGATAGAGTTTAAGAGGAAATTGCTTACCAAAGGGTGTATGAACCAAGAGAAGTCTTCTTATTATCTTTCCTAACACAAAATATCACCTTTGAATGTGATTTAAGTCTCTACAAGTTTATAGAAATGAAAGGAAACCAGAGAGAGTTTGTGCTAGAGAGAGAGCATAAAAAGATGAAGAATGTGATTGAAAATGGTTTAAGGTTGAAGTATAGAATGAGAGATGATGTGAATTGATCAATGATCCACAATTCACTCATCTCACACCATTTTGGGAAGGTTTTGGGCATAATTCACGTGATTGCATGTGGGGTGGGATCTCAAGGAGTCAAAAGTCGTTTTTGGCATGATTTGATCTGGGCTTCACTGCGTCGCACTAGGTAGCCAGTGCGCAGCAGTGCCTGCTCAGTCAGGTTTGTTAGTTTGTCCGTTAAAAGGATTGAATTTGTAACAGATTTCGTTAGTTCCCATTAAAGGACTAACTTTGTAAAAGATTTTTAGTTAGATGACTAACTTTGTAATATTTTTAACGTTAATTTTTATCGGAAAAACGAAGACTTAAAATACTCGTACTAATCTACGAGAATACTTATATTATTAGACACTTAGGTAACTATACATTGTCGTCACGAAGGACAAAAACTACACGTAAAATAAAATCCGACACAATCAAAAGTGTGATAAAACGAAATATCGAAATACTAAATTGGGTCAAAATGAAATAGCGATAAATAAAGAAAATCGAAAACGAAAAAAGTATCTCAAAATTTGCGGTTGTCACAAATAAGTCATATGCTCATAAACAAGAAAAAAAATAAACTTATAAAATTAACAAAATTTAAATAAGCTTATAAGCTAATAAACCCGTTACATAAGCCGACATATTCGAATGATCCACTAAACCCTAGTAAGAAGAGAAAGGCGCCTTCACAAATAAACCCTAATCCCCGCCCCCACTCTATATAACCACACAATCGTCTCCATTCATTCTCACATTCACTAAACCCACAATTGTTTATTTTCTGTCTTCAATGAAATCCCTATTTGAATATATTAACATGTAGGTTCTGCGATGTTTGTTTTGTTTTTAATATGGATATGTCTTTAATTGTTAAAACTAGTGATGATGATAAATCTAAGGCTTGTTTCTCAGAAACATTCGCAGTGGCCGCCTAAGAGCTTTCGCCTTCGCCAGGCTTGAGAGTTTATGCTGTTTTTGCTCCTTCCTTGGATGTCTGAACCTTTTATATATATATATATATATATATATATATATATATATATATATATATATATATATATATATATATATATATATATATATATATATATATATATATATATAATTAGGATATAATAAAAAGAGATTTAAAATAAAAAGGATAGGGAGGGTTGTGGGGCTGACACGTGTCCCAAAATTAAAACCCCAAAAATACCCCGTGAAGGGGCAAAATGGTCATTTTACACACAAATTTCAGATCTAATTTAAAATCCCAAAATCAACCTAGATCAACTAAAAAATCTCTCTCTCTTAAAAATAGATCTCCGATTTTCTCTAATTCCTCCGGCGACTTTCGGCGAAGTGAAAGTTTCTCCGATCTGCTCCGGCGATGTGACAGTTTCTCCGATCTGCTCCAGCGATGTGACACTTTCTCCGATCTGCTGCGGCGACTTCCGGCGATGTGACCAGTGGCGCGATGTGACAGTTCTCCGATCTGCTCCGGTGACTTCCGGCGATGTGACAGTTTCCTCCACCGATCTGCTCCTCCACCGATCTGCTCCTCCACCGATCTACACCTCCACCGATCTGCTCCTCCACCGATCTGCACCTCCACCTTCATCTCCACCGATCTGCTCCTCCACCGGAAAAATAAAGGTTAAAAGTAGGGTTTGTTTTCTGATTTGCAGGTTTAATTTAGGATTTAGTTTGGAAAAAACAAAAACATTAATTACGGATTTGTAGGTTTATTTTGTGATTTGAGTTTTGATATCAATTTTAGTTTGGGAAAAATATTCAATTTTGCAGATTTCTTTTAGTGATCTTGAAGTGGGTTTTGATTTGGGTTTAATTTTTGACACAGGTTTAAGTGCGGTATCTCTAGCCGGGAGGTGTACTGTGGTGGTGGTGGTTGTGTTATTTCTGGTGGATATTCCGGTGACAGGAAGGTGATTTCCGGTGAATTTATGCACATGTGTTTGTTTCGGGGGATTGATACTTATGCACATTAATTTTTTATGCACATATTTTGTTTATGCACATTGATTTTTGTATATGCACATGTTTTTTTTATGCATATGTGTTTGTTTGTTTTGGTGGATTGATTATTTTGTTTTGGTGGATTGATTTTCCGGTGAATTTTTCGGCGATGAATATGTTTTGTATAAAAAAACTTACGTAAAATCAATACACGCGTTATTTTGATAAAACCGATGCACAAGAAAATCGATGCACAAAGATTGAAATAGTTATGCACAAAGATTAAAAAAAAATGAGTAATCTGGCAAAATGAAAAAAAAAAAAAAAAAAAAAAAAAAAAAAAAACCGCAAATTACCAAAAGGGTATGAAAGTTCGAAAATATTACCAAACTGCCACCGCGTTGACTTTTTCAAACCCCCCTTTTTGTTGACTAAATGAGTGGCCAGGATCACTCCCTACCCTTTTTATTTTAAAAACTTTTTATTTTAACCTTCCCTAATTAGGATATAATAAAAAGAGATTTAAAATAAAAAGGATAGGGAGGGTTGTGGGGCTGACACGTGTCCCAAAATTAAAACCCAAAAAATACCCCGTGAAGGGGCAAAATGGTCATTTTACATATATATATATATATATATATATATATATATATATATATATATATATATATATATATATATATATTATATATATATATATATATATTAAAATTGAAAAAAGAGAAAGGGTATCTCTGTGATGATTTCATATAGATGACGAGTCTGAGAAATCCATTCAATCATCATGAAGACTATTCGAGGCATTTGTCTGAGAGTTTTACCCTTTTTTTAACTTATCGCTTTCGATTAATATCAAATAAAGGATGGAAGTGATGATTATTTCCCCAGATGATCGAAGTTGAAATAACTGAGAGCTATTTTTATGTTTTTCTCCTTTCGGAGTTAAATCCAAGCCAGAAATCTGATCCATCTTTTTTTTTTGTTTAAGTATAGCTGGTTGACACTTTGGCTTTGGATCTTTATTTAACTAATAAATAAACTCATTGATTAAAGTTTTCTGTTTTGTTTTACAGGTTTAGTGACATTTGTTAACCCATCAATGTTAACTATTAACATTCATAAGCCGGAATTTAATGGCTTATGTTAAGGATAACGAGCTTTTATGTTTATTTAGTCTAATAAACAGTAATAAGCCCATAAGCCCTTACATGAGCCCTTATATAAGCTCAAACAAACACCCCCTAGAACTCCAATAAGGTCATAAACGGTTTTTTTTTATTCCTTAATAACTGTTTTGATATGGTAAGGAAAATGTTGTTGTAATTATGTTTGTTTTTGGTTCTATGATTATCATCGGTCTGGGTATAGCTAGAGCTAAAAATGCTGGTATCTTTGATGTAAAATGTGACATTCGCGAATTTCTAGGTATATTTCTATCGACTCGTATTCGTTTTATTATTTATGTTTATGTTTTGACCCTATTGTATCCTTTTTATGTTTTATCGTATTCGTATTTTATGTGTATTGTATTCGTATTTCCCGTATTTATTAAGTATCGTATTTGTATTTTAAGTGGTTCGAATCGTTATGTCGGGAACGTTTAGTTCTAAGTGCCTTTAGTATAAGTCTAGTATGCTCTTATGATAAGTTTAGGGGAATTATGCCTTAATTATACGATTAAGATTAACGTTTAAAAAGTATTTCATTTTTAGTCCTTTCGGAAATTTTATTACAAAACTAGTCCTATGGGAGAAATTCTATTACAATTTTAGTCCTTTCCAGATTTTATTACAAAAATGGTCCTAAATGGATCCACCAACTTTTTTTGTCTTATCTAGACCAGAATTTTGTCTCATTTGCATCATTTCCACCCTCCTCACTCTCTCTCTAAAAACACACACAACACACACACAAAAACCCTACCTTCTCTCTACATTTTCCGGCGATCCGACCGTTGAAATTCAAATCCGAGACTAGATTATTGCTCACCATTATCACCTTCATCTATCCTCCGATTTTCGTTACGATCGGGTAAGTATTTCTCGGTTTTAGTTTTAAACTTTGTTATTTTGATTCAAACCCGAAACTACCACTTTTCACCGTCAAAACTCGAATTTTATTTAAGATTATTGTTCCTAAACACATTCTGGACATAGGGTTTCATTTATGGATCATTTGGACACCTAGAACACTCGGAAATCGAATCCCAAATGTTATTTTTCGTAAAAACTCAGTTACGTCACGTAACTGTGTTACGCGCACGTAACTGATCAAGTAACTGACTCCCAAATCACGTAACTGATGCCATTCACGTAACTAATGTTCAAAATCACGTAACTATGGTCTTCATCACGTAACTATGGCCTATTTTACGTAATTAGTCCCTGAATTCCGTAATTGTTCACGAAATTAGTCCTAAACACGTATTTGCCCTGTTACGCACGTAAGTAAGGTCTTGATAACGTAATTATCCTTCTTGATCACGTAATTATCCTTCTTGGTCACGTAATTGGCCTATGATTCACGTAACTCTTGCTTATTTTACATATCTAGTCCCTAAGTTCCGTAATTGTTCACGAAAGTAGTCCTAATCACGTAATTGCTTGTTAAACACGTAATTCTTGTCCCGTAACTTGCTAGAACACGTAATTAGTCACTTACGTGACTTTTAGTGCACGTAAGAGGCTTGTTTGTCACGTAACTCATTGCTAGACTTTCCGAAACGTTTGTAATCCCGTTAAATCGATATTTCTATTGGTCATTTCAAAACCCGTATAAAACGTTAATCGTTAAGGCATAATCCACTAGACTTAGAGATACTTAGACATGTTTATTTACGTGATGTTTAGGGCACTTAGACGTGGGAGCTTGACGGTATTATAGTATTTCCCGACATATCGTGATTTGGATTGCTTTGCCATTCTGTGAGTTATTCGTTGCCCTTTTTACCGCTTTTACATTTTTGGGCATGATTAGCGTCGTATAAATGTATTTTATGGTATATTATGTATTATGAGTATGTATTATGGTATGTATTTATGGATATGAATGCTTTAGATGGTCTTACCCAAACTTGTACCGCCTTTGTGGTAGTACAAGGCCCCGTATACACACCTGTTAGCTTTTAGCCGCCGGTTCGTATATATAGCGCTATATGGGTCTAACAAACCCTCATTTCTAACACGATGGATGATGGATGCGCCCTGTCCGTGTTAGTAATGTTATGACCGTGATTTTCGAGGACAACCTAGCTTAAGACACTAGGTGGGGTTAGTTGCCAGTATTGTTATGGTTCAGGTGTATCGTATGTTCCTAAAGCTGTTATTCAATCCAGTATGGTATTTATTTTATGGTATGAGTATGGTATTTATTCTATGAAATGATTATGGTATTTTTATGAAATGATTATGGTATTTTTATGAAATGATTATGGTATTTTTATGGTATATGTATGAGTATTTTATCAAAAGGTTTTGTAAACCTCACGTATATTTTGAAACATCATTTTCAAATGTCTTATCTTCAAACCTTATCAATTTTGGGTCAAAACCTATTGAAAACTTTTATACTAATATGTTTTCATTTACTATTGCGAATAATTCACCAACTTTATGTTGACGTCGTATTTTAACGCTTTTCAGGGATTTGAGGTTACTCTATTTTGATGCTATGCTTTGTTGGCTACGTGGATCTTTTGCATGGAATTTGTTTTGCTATTGTAATTCCTTAGTATCCCAAACGCTGTAGCCGTATTTTGATATATTCGGATGATTGTAATAACGTATTCTATTTTCAAACTGTTTTATCTATGTTGATGATGTATGGATTACTTATGTTTATGTAACCTTTGAATCTCTGATACCGTATACACTGTACACCTCGGTTCTGCCATTTTTGCGGGGTGTGACAGAAGTTGGTATCAGAGCCAATGGTTATAGCGAACTAAGTGACCTTACGGAATCACTTAGACTATGACCTAGGCTTTTGGACCTATCTGATTTACCTTATGTGCGCATTTCCTTCTTTTGTGGGCCTGTATGTGATTTGTATGCTTTATGTGCTTTTATTTTGCTTTTTATGCTTTGAGGCCTGCTCGTTTTAGTCGCACATCCGGTTATCGTTCTGATTTATTCTATTTGACATTCGTAAGAAGATGCCGCCAAAGAGAGCTTCTACTAGGTCTACTCCGGCCGTCACTGCTACGAGAAGGTCGTCGAGGCGAGGTCGCGCCAGTACGAGAGCGGGTGCTACAGCTCAGAATACCGCTGCTGCCCCCCAATGCTAATACCACTACTCCGAACATCAGTCAGTTGATTGCGGAGCAGATTGCAGCAGCTATACCCGTGATTGTGGCACAGATTGCAGCAGCTATACCCATGAGTGTGGTTGACATCGCTGGTCGGTTGACCGCAAGTATGATTCGTGGTGGTGTTCTGCAGCCAGTTGTAAGCCGAAGAGATTCTGGAAGATTTGTTAGGAGAGACATGGGAAATTCGAGGAAGAGAAGCCGTGGTCATGATCAGAGACCCCAACTTCCTCAGGTGTATGCTTTGACAGGTTCTGGAGCTGGTTATCAGGGCAGGCGCCCGAAGTGTGGTACGTGCGGCAGTGCGCATGCAGCAAATGTGGCTTGTTGGGTTTGTAAACGATGCAAGAAGTTAGGCCACACCGAGCAGTTTTGTAGAAGGGCTACTGGAGCGTGTTTTGAATGCGGAGAAGTAGGTCACCGCCGTCATCAGTGTCCCAAACTTATAGCACCTACTCCCCTTCCTACTCATGGTGCTGGTACTAGTGCAAGAGGAAATCCTGCCAAAAGCCGAGTTTTCGCCATGGAATCTTCTGAAGCTCACCAGGATCCCACTGTAGTCACTGGTACATTTCTTGTCGATGATTATCCTGCTTTTATCTTGTTTGATTCGGGTGCCGATAGAAGCTTTATTTCTAGTGATTTCCGCCCCTTAGTAAACCGTGCTTCTAGTCCTTTAGAGCCTGCTTATGAGGTAGAAATAGCTGATGGTAGATGTGCTTGTGTTAGAGAAGTTATTCGTGATATCCCCCTCGTATTAGCCGATATTCCTTTTTCCATCGACCTTATTCCTATGAAACTCGGTAGTTTCGATGTCGTAGTCGGTATGGATTGGTTAGCAAAGCATAAAGGAGAAATAGTCTGTTATGAGAAGCTTATTCGTATTCAGAAGCCGGATGGAGATCAGATGATTGTACACGGAGACAAGGCTGGGAAACGTCTTAAAGTCATCTCAAGTTTGAAAGTTCGCGAGTATGTCCGCCAAGGTTGTTCCTTATATCTCGCTCATTTGGTGAAGAAAGATTCTACGATAAAGATTGATGGTGTACCGATCGTTCGCGAGTATTCTGACATTTTTTTCCCGAAGATTTACCTGGAGTCCCTCCCCAGAGACAAACCGACTTTCGTATTGATCTTATTCCTGGAGCAGCACCTGTTGCTAAAGCTCCGTATCGTTTGGCTCCTTCCGAGATGCTCGAGTTGTCGAAACAAATTCAGGAACTGGTCGATAAGGGTTTTATCCGTCCTAGTTTCTCCCCGTGGGGGTGCTCCTGTTCTCTTTGTTAAGAAGAAGGATGGCTCCATGCGTTTATGTATTGATTATCGGGAGTTAAACAAGCTGACTGTGAAGAACCGTTATCCCCTTCCTCGTATTGACGACTTATTCGATCAACTTCAGGGTTCTTGCTATTTCTCTAAGATCGATC
>CAJVGC010000508.1:46575634-46613750 GCA_910822075.1 Senecio squalidus | reverse complement strand
CTTTCGATTAATATCAAACATTGAATTATTAGAAAGGATGGAAGTGATGATTATTTCCCCAGATGATCGAAGTTGAAATAACTGAGCGCTATTTTTATGTTTTTCTCCTTTCGGAGTTAAATCCAAGCCAGAAATCTGATCCATCCTTTTTTTTGTTTAAGTATTGCTGGCTGACACTTTGGCTTTCGATCTTTATTTAACTAATAAATAAACTCATTGATTAAAGTTTTCTGTTTTTTTTACAGGTTTAGTGACGTTTGTTAACCCATCAATGTTAACTATTAACATTCATAAGCTCGCATTTCATGCCTTATGTTAAGGATTATGTTAAGGATTATGAGCTTATTACTGTTTATTTAGTCATAATAAACAGTAATAAACCTCTTACATGAGACATAAAATTTGGGTTTATAAAACATAAGTCGAAACTCAATAAGTTTATAAACCCTTGTATAAGCTCAAACAAACACCCCTAGAACTCCAATAAGGTCATAAACGGTTTTTTTTATTCGTTAATAACTGTTTTGATATGGTAAGGAAAATGTTGTTGTAATTACGTTTGTTTTTGGTTCTATGATTATTATCGGTCTGGGTATGGCTAGAGCTGAAATTGCTGATATCTTTAATGTAAAAAATTTAACTGCCAGTAAAATAATCATTGTGAGTTCATGCTGTTTGTTTTTTCTCTCATTTGTATAATTTGTTGAATATGTATAGCAATGTTGTAGAAGACGCTAGGCGAACGTAGACGACGAGTATGCGAAATCCATTCAATTCATCATGAAACATTCGTAGTTTTTATCTTTGAATAATGTCCATAACTGATATACCTAATTCTTATGTTATTTGGTAATGTTCTTTATCTGACTTTTGGTTCCAACATCATCAGAAAACCATAACCGCACCTTTTGTGTTTAGAGCAACAGAGTTGGAATCTGAGAGCTTAGAAAAACTTAGAAAATCTGAGCGTTGAATGTCTAGTTGAACAATCGGCAATAACATTATCTTTGGATACATCAAATGTTTCTTGAAGAACTCAAGGAGATTAGTGGTCAAAAGTTGGTAAGATATGTTAATCCAAACCTTATGGTTCTGATTTTTGATAGCTGAAGTTTCTGGGAAGCTGCATGGGCATCATACAATGTTTTAAAACGTATAATTCATCGCTATGTTCTTTTTTACATATTGTACATCAAAATAAATGTGTAGCTTTTAATTTAGGTTCTTGGTCTTTGTTGTTAACCTTCAAATCCTATTGATAACAAGTCCAAGTCGGCTTTGGTTCTAAGGGAATAGTTTGTAAATAGTGGTTCAGACATTTAGTTAGTTAGATTTTCAGATGTATATGTAGCTGGTAAAACAGTGAAATGAATAACAATTTTTTTTTCTCAATTTGTTCTTCATGATTTCATCTCAGAATTTAAGTTTTATCATGATATCAGAGCGGATTTCAATCCGTTATTAGTATAATTAGTCAATTATTTCATCGATTCCGCAATTCAGATTCAATTTCTTGAGTCATTTCTTCGATTTCTTCAAATGTTCAAATCGAAACCCTAATTTGTTAAAAAAAAATCAATTTCTTCGATTCAAGCTTGATAATCGTTTTGATTCAGTTTTTCGATTGATAAAGCGAGTGATCAAGGAAGTAATTCAGATTCAATAAGTTCAATTGACTCGAATTGCGAGCTATTTGTTCATCATGGAGACACATCCTGTGGATTCATGCTGGCTACGCAAAAATTAAACAGAGATAACTATGCAAAATGGAAACGATGAGCATAAATCTCTTATAAAAAGGCTTATAAATGTTTAAATAGAAACAAAACAAATTATCTACAACAGAGATGTAGTATTTCATGAGAATAATTTTCCATTTCATTATTTCTCTAAACATACTCGAGAGTCGAGACCATCCATTTCCATTTCCAGATATTCCAGATGGTTTTCTTCCAACCATTACCACTCCTCCTCCTACTCCACCGTAATTGTTAGAAGTTACAGCCTTAAATCCTTTCTTCATCAAACTTTTACCATCAAAGATTTGGGACTATTGCATTATTTTTTGGGATTAGAGGTACGCTATTTTTTGGGATTAGAGGTACGCTATCTTGAAAAGGTGGGAAATGGTGGTGATACATTATTTTGGGAAGATAATTGGGTGGGCGGGCAAAAGTTTTGTGTTAAAGACGCGAGACTTTTTAACCTCGCTATCAATTAAGGGGCCTCAGTTCGTGACAGAGGAATGTGGAATAATGGTACTTGGGAGTGGGTGTGGGATTGGAGACGTGACCCTAGAGGTCGTGCCTCCGGTGAGCTCAACGATCTAAATGCTTTGATATGTAATATAGTGATTGACCAAAATGGTAGGGACACTTAGCGATGGAACTTGGATGAAGGTGGCATTCTTACGGTCAAAGAATTGTCCGAACCTGTGACACTCAGATGCTTACCAAAACTATGGATAGGTATCAGACTATCAGCTTACCAAAACTAATATGAATTCAAATGTTAGAAGTAAGAAGACAACTTCGAGATAAGTAACAAAAAAAGGGCAGCCATAACATAATGATATCTCCGAACCTGTGACACTCAAATGCTTGAATCCTATATGAGAAGCCTCACATACGAAAATCCTAAATCATCTACGAATCAGGGTAATGAAGATCACGAAAAAGTTCAAATTTTGGTCAAAAAATACACTCGAGACAAAAACTCCAAGAATGTACTAATATCTTCAAAGACAATTACCATGAAGTATGATACAAAACTACACATAAAGGAAAAATATTTAAAGCATTTTTCAAACCATCAAACATGTCAGTTAACAAACATAAAGTCGGAAGGTATGTTGTGGCTCTTCTCATCCGCTTTTCTTCAGTTCCAGTATATCTAGTCAAACAAACAACGAACGTTTGAAGTAAAGAAAGAGCCGATTCATATGAGAAGTCAACGATGATCAGAAAAAAAATTGTGCTCAACAATTGACACATATTTTGCATATGGATGTCAATGCAGTCAAGTGCAACAACATCAATTGAGAAATATAGAACTTTTTTGCGGGGTTGAATTGGGTCGGTTCGGGTTTCACAACATATTTGTATAAAATTATTAAAATATAAAAATAATAACTAGTGTGTTAAAAATAAATTACACAAAATATAAATTATTTGAAATGAAAGAGAATAGGATGTTTTATACTTGATTGACTTTAAATTAGTTTGACCCATTTGACGTTCTACCCATTGACCTATTAGCGGAAAAACATAACCTAAATCGACCCATTCATAAGTAAATGAACTGAAATTACAGAATAAACAATAATGTTATGCTTGATAATATGCAGTTAAAAAAACAACATAACTAGAGCCTACCTCGACACACTTTCCGCGTCTTTTTGCCCGTCTCTTTCTCTTCCTCTTTGGTTGCCTAACAACATGGGGAGATACAAGACTTGGAATATACAAAGGGGACCCTATAAACTCGTATTTTTGGAAACCCACCTTTCTTGACATAAGGACTTACTATTCGGGATATACTGCTGTAACATTTTCAATCGATGCACAATTTCAGCTTTGATCTTACGTTCGGGCCCTACACGATCCCAAGACTCCTTGACACCGTATTTATTCATCATCCATATGTTGTCAGGTAACATTTTACTTTGAAACACACAGAAACAATCATCCATGATCCCCAAACATATTTTCCGGTGTTCACCAATATCATTCTTATATCCCACATCATCAGGTTGCGGGATTTCTTTGAATTTATTCTCGGATAAATCAAAAGCAATAATTACTACCTGATTTCCATGATAAGCAACCCAATGAAGTGACCCGTTGTAAAGAATACCAATGCTTCTGTAATTTGGACCAGTAGTAGTATAATCGACTTCTTCAATAACTTCCCAAATATTAGATTTTAAAGTAAGCATATTAAAACATGTACCACCATTACTTGTCTTAAATCCAAACACCACCTTGTAATCATCTATTTTTGAATCATAACCAAAACCATAAAACCAAGGTCCCCAAACGCAGATTCCGGGATTTGGTAAAAATTTTCTCACCTCACGGGTTTCAGGATTGATAACAATAACTTCATCAGGAGTACGAGAAACACATACCAAACCATTTGATGAACCAATCAGATCTAACTGACTATGCTGAAAATCTATGGCACTACGCACATCTTGATAACGCTTCATAAACTTCGGAATATCAGAGATAACAATTCGCCTGTTTCCAGTTTGAGAATTATCATGATCACGGAGATTACTATGTTCTAGATGTGATTTAATGAAATTAGGTGCAAAGATCAAATCTTTCCATGATTTTGACACGATCCTGCAACGGATCAAATCTTTCACATCTAGCTTGACAAGTATTTGCTCAACGATTTCCATCGGGAGCTCTGCCATTGAAACCCTAGAACCGAAATTGGGAATGAAAATTTGGGTGAGAATGCGAGCTTCTTTTAGACCACATTTATTAATCACTCACATATAGACAATTTAAGGTCCGCGGAATTCTTACTTAACTTTTTACCGAATACACGGTTAAATTGGTAGCTTTTACAAAGTTACTATGTATGACATTGTCTTCAAAAAAACAGTAAATACTAACACATATATACTAAAGTTAATCAATTTTTAAATAATTAACCAAATACTTACTAAATTTTTAGCTATCATCACCAAGGTTCTAAAACACTGTTGCTAGACCAAAACTTTCCTTCATCGCCTAAATGCAATCCATCGATACTTCCAGCTTCTTCATTGTCGCTATTCGTTAAATCATAATCTTCAGATTCAAACAATTCATCCAAACCGTCCATTAGATCATCATCAATCTCGTCAATCTCATCAAGATTGTTGTGGTCTTCAGCAATTACTGAATTTCCATAACCAAAATCATTCTCAACACCGTTCCTTCTTTCTCGTCTCATTCTTTTACCTTCCTTAACAAAATCCATTAACAACTCTTTTATAACAGACGATTCGTCTTTTTCTAGAAGCATCCCATTTACAAGAAAAACCGAGTCCCGCTGGCCCTTTAAACTCACGTAAAATAATTCTGGGTGCCTTAACAACATAGCTCGCAATTTGTTTGATAAACCAAATTCTTTTCTGAAATGTGTCAAGTGATCAACTAATGTTCGTTTTTCAACCATCATACTTAAAATCTCTCTCACCACGTCACATGCCCTCTTTTCCGCTTTAACTGATTCTTTTGGGAACTCTTCAACCTTTGTATGATACACGCATATATCCGTTATATCTCTAAACTTGATCAAAAACTCCTTGTGATGTCTTTTTATATTCCTCCCCTTAGGAAGTCTCAAACGATTGAACTTTAAGGGGCGGTCAACTATCAAACCAAGAGGCTTTTCATTGGGAAAAGGTACGGGGTTAGCCAGATTAATGTCACACGATACAAGCTCAAGTGCACGCCCATAAGACGTGTCAACGGTTTTAAACTTCTCAGGGTACTCGTTACAAATCCGTGACCTGAAATTCGCAGGTAGGCCAAGATCAGGCCCAATGTGGACCAGTTTTGACAAAAGAAGCCTGTTGTGAGAAGAAATCATAAGAAGTTTCTGAAGTTTGTTGGCTAAAGAGATTGACATTGCGTTTTTTAGTTTGGATTCTTCGTTAGCAAGTGATGCTGCAGCTGGAGTAAGACGTACACAAAGTTGGGGAAGTGTTTTTGTTGCATTGAGTGGTGTGGGAGGAAAAGGGATAGTGAAAAGTTCGAAAATGGTTGTAGCGATGGATCATAGATACGAGGGATCGAGGTTTTGATAGTGATAAATAGGAGCGACATTTACCAAGAATATGAAGTGGGATGTAATGTTTGGGTTTAGAAAGAAGTAAAGTTTTAAGCTTTTGCACAAAACGGATCTTGTTTTGGTTTATGACATGTTTATCTAATGATGGATCACGAACATGTTTTATAGATGCAGTTATGGTAAGAGGGAGGTTTAGTGACTTCCTGTTGTAACCTCTCTGAATCGATTCAGATTTCCAGAAAGAAGCTGAAGGAGAAGGAAGGAAATCCGATTTGAGACGAGTTCGTGATTGATCATTGGTGGGTAACAAAGTATGATACAGTAGCAATTCCATATCAAGATTATATATAACAACTTCAAATCCTGCAAAACGCAAAACAAAATTATCTTTTGAAAAACAGAGTATACCAACTAAAAACGGTTCCGAAAACAAATATTATGTGAAGCGAGAGTGAGTGAGGAATTTCATCAAACAGTTGGTGTGCAGTTTAATCAAAATACACCCATATTATACAACTCTAATTATAACTAAAAACTTAAAAACCCTAAAAACTTCTTCACATTCTCAAAAATTATATACTATTTTGAACATACTAACAAAATATAGTTAGTTTGTATAACTTGACTAATGATATACTATTTTATACTTACTAACAAAAAGTTATTACTAACAAAATATATTATTTTAAACTTACTAAGAATATATTAAAATACTATAAACATTATTACAAAAAGTTAAACCAAGAATGAAGAGTGAACCTGTGTTGATCCTTGCACCATTCCAGTTTCTTTTGTATTTATGGACAGATTGCACCATCCCACTTCAAGCATAACTTTCTTATTGTGTTCATCATTTCCATCACAATCACTCTAATAGCCTCTAACATGGTGATGATTGGTTTGTTCCTCAAAGCCACAATAACTTAATTGAAGCATTCACTGAAGCCATACTCAACTGCTTCACAACCTCTATGCAATGTGAAGAAAGCCCTAGACCATGTTTTTGGATCCTTCTCAAGTTAATAGGTTGCTTCCCTTGGATTAGCTTGGTGAATCTTGTCCATGATCTTCTGAAATAGCACAAGATATGATGACTTAGAAGCTTACCAGAAAATACTTCTAAATTCCACACCACTTGATTGCTTTCTAAAATTCTCATAGATGTTCCTTGCATATTGCCTATGCTCTGCATATGGCATGACAGTCTTGACAGCCTCCATCAAACCCTTTGCATTATAAAACATGTGGTTAGTGGTAATATAAAAACATGTGGTTAGTGGTAATATACAACTAAGCATGAGGTAATATAAAAACACATACCTTGTGTTGATCTGACGTTAAGGTTACACTAGAACCACCCTCAATCTGTAGATCCTCAACCAACAACTGAATGAACCAACTCCAGTTCTCCTTATTTTCCACATTCACAACAGCCCAAGCAATTGGGAAGATGTGATTATTTCCATCCCTTCCAATTGATGTCAATAATTCACCATAGTTTGGGCTTTTCAAAAAACAACCATCTAATGCAGTTATCCTCCTACAACCCCTAATCCACCCCATTTTCAAACCTTTTAAACAAATATACATCCTATCCAAATAAACTCTTTCATCTGGATTGACTGTAACACCTATTTTCACTGTTGATCCTGGATTACTTGTAAGCAACTCATCAGCATAAGATCTTAGCATTCCATAGTGATCCTCTAATGAATTCTCATACTCAACTATTGCATAAGTCTTGGCCCTTCTGCATTGGTTATTGGTCACAATGCATTTATACTTTTTCATTACTAAATCAGCAATGTCAACCAATCTTATACTTGGGTTAGACCTGATCTTGTCACCAAAGTGCTTACCAATCCACTTGTAATTAATCAGTGATCCAAACCTAAAGTTCTTAACACATGTGTGAACTTCAACCAAAGAAATAACCTGAAAGGAATCTTCTGTCAAATGGACACTTTGGACCATCTGGTTTAACTACATCTCGATACTTCTTTTGTTTCCTTTGTTTACCTTTGGATGGATCCCTAAGTCTTGGAGGTCTATGTCCACACTTAGCCACTATCTCCTTTGAACTACATCTTGAGAAGTATATGTTGTATCCATTTGACAGTCTCATAATAGGTCATACACTCCTTAAACTTTTCAGCAGATTCAAACCTCTCACTTACTTGCGCCTTCTGAAGCCTCCAATGAACTTGAGTATCATGGACTGGGTACTTCTCAATATGTGCAGCCAATTTAAAGGGATCTAGATCATTGTCATCACCAACTTTCATCTTCCTCATAGGTTGTGTCATAAACTCCTCATGCTCACCAATGGTATCAAACAAATCAGGTTGTTATTTCACTCCATATGTTGCCAATTGTGTCTGCACTCTTGTTTTTTGTTCTTTTTCTCCTCGGATTTTCTAGTTCTTACCTCCTTAAGTTCAACTTCATCTTTGGACAGAAAGTAAATAGAAGCAACATCACTTTCTGTATCACTGTCATCTTCTCCAGGTTTCACAACATAATCTTATGAATCTGAATCTGAATCTGTTTCTGCTACTGCTTGTTTTCCTTTAGAATTATCATCTACTTGTTGAATACGAGAAACAATTGGTTTATCATCAGGTGCATATTCTAGGTTGTCAATGACTGATGGTTCATGTTCATCCTCGGGTGGCTTTTCAATAATTCTTACATACGGGGTAAGGTCATCATCATCAAAGTGATCCATATATAGATCCATCTTCCTATAATAGTAAGCAATGTCAAACATCATAGCAACGTCATTGATATCGCATATTTATATAGATATTTATATGCGATATTTGGTCACATTTCATAGTAAACATGATGGATAGGATAAGTTTTTACATTTAATTGTGTGGAAAAGTGTTTTTATCTATTTTACAGGTTTACATGATCGGGAAACGGAAAAGATGGGTGAAATGGACTTAAATGACGAACTAAATACACGAAATGGATCAGTGTTGCGCACCAGGGTGAGAGTGCTGCGCACCGAGCAATTTGAATTGGTTTTGGACACGGAGAAATAATCACACGGTGCGACGCACCAAAAGACCAGTGATGCGCACTGGTTGGATTTACACCAAGTTGTCGAGTTTGAGTCGAATACGTTTTTCTCTTGACTTTTGCCTATAAATACCAGAGCAATTCGGCCAGAAACATCATCAGTTATCATTCTAAAGTTCTGGAGCTGGATATTTCGTTTAGAAGCAAGAATCAAAGCTAGGAAGATCACTTTTCGGCTAACGACGGTCACGACACGTTTTGGCGATTTCTTAGTTTGTTTCTTTTCTTTTTAGACTATTATTCCAGAATGTTTTCTATGACTTTATTTTCTTTTTCATACCTAGTTATGAGGAGCTAAATTCTTTTTATGCTTGTTTGAACAACGAATCTTGTTTGAAGTTCGAGTTTTCGTAATTGATTATTTATGTTTTTGTGTTTAATCGGTGATCCTTATTTGCTTAAGTTTTAATATATTATCTTTAAGTTGTTTATATATAATTTACTTAATCAACATTCTAGGTATTCGAGAGGAATTTAGATAGATTAAATAAGTTGTATGAAATAATCGGTCGGTCTATAATCGGTTTAAAATTACTAGGATTCGAGAGGACTTAGTAATCACAACTTAGGTAATTAAATTTAATTGAGTAAGTCTAGTTGTTAAGATTCGGAAGGACTTGATAATTAGAGGAGTTATTCGAGAGGAAACTCCATAAGATTAAATCACTAAAAACAGGCTTGTTACTTAGTGCCTAATTATTAATAATTGTAACTGTATTCGAGAGGAACGGTGCAATTAGAGGTAGTTAAAGTTAATAAAAGATTCGAGAGGACTTTTACTATATTTTAGAAGTTTAATATTTAATCGATTTCGTAAACTTGAATGGAAAACAAGTGAAGTGTCAAACAAGTGTCTTTTCTTTATTATTTGATAATCTCAGTTATTTGCGTACTCGATTTTCATTAATCACTTTTTACTCGTTACTTGCAATTTTAATCATTATTTTGTTACGATAAAAGACCCCCACAAACAACTAGTATTGCTAATTCGGAATTTAAAACAAATTAGTCCCTGCGAACGAACCTATTACTTGCTTTTAAACTATATTACATACGAATAGGTCCACTGCCTATAAGTGTGTAATTGCGTGAAATAGTAGGTTAAATTTAAGACTAGATTTTACACATCAGTCATATTCATTGGAAAGCCTGAACATCCCATATTTTGGTGTCTGTCCCGGACAGGTGTAATAGAGAGCGGCTAAAGGGTTACCAGTAGCAGTTTTGATAACTTCACACAATTCCTCAAACCCAACTTTTGCAACATAAACAGTTATCTCTATTGCGTCATACCTAAACGGATCATACATAAAATCTCCATCGTTATGAACACTAAGTTCATAACCATTCACATGACCCATTGATGTGTAAAATCTAGTCTTAATTTAAACCTACTATTTCACGTAATTAAACACTTATAGGCAGTGGACCTATTCATATGTAATATAGTTTAAAAGTAAGTAAAGGTTCGTTCGCAGGGACTAATGTTGTTTAAGATTTCGAATTAATAATACTATTTGTTTTTGGGGGTTTTTTATCGTAACAAAAGAGTAATTTAAATTGCAAGTAATAATTAAAAAGTGATTAATGAAAATCGTGTACGCAAATAATTGAGATTATCAAATAATAAAGAGAACACACTTGTTTGACACTTCACTTGTTTTCCATTCAAGTTTACGAAATTGATTAAATATTAAACTTCTAAAATATAGTAAAAGTCCTCTCGAATCTTTTATTAACTTTAATTACCTCTAATTACACCGTTCCTCTCGAATACAGTTATAACTATTAATAATTAAGCAATAAGTACCAAGCCTGTTTTTAGAGATATAATCTTATAGAGTTTCCTCTCGAATAACTCCTCTAATTATCAAGTCCTTCCGAATCTTAACAAATAGACTTACTCAATTAAGTTTAATTACCTAAGTTGTGATTACTAAGTCCTCTCGAATCCTAGTAATTTTAAACCGATTATAGACCGACCGATTATTTCATACAACCTATTTAATCTATCTAGATTCCTCTCGAATACCTAGAATGTTGATTAAGCAAATTATATATAAACAACTTAAAGATAATATATTAAAACTTTAGCAAATAAGGATGTGACAACCGTCAAAACTCAGTTCTAGAACACTAACTTATAACCTTGATACGCTATACTTGCTTCATGCTATAACTAACTTTATGTGTTACGTGGTTACGTAGACACGAATCCTTAAGCTAAGCTCGATATAACTCACACAAAACTCTTTAACGTAGGTTTACGTTACTTAAACTTTAAACGTGTGTGTGACAACCGTCCTAGTTCAGGTGAAAACCGCACTCTCTACCTTTAAACTTAACTTTGTATTAACCTTGTCGTTACTTGTCTCGTAAACTCGTGTACGTCGGAATCGAATCGGAATCATAAAATGAATCCTAATACCAAGAAAATACTTAGTGAACTTGTCTAAGTTCCTATCTAAAATAACCGGAAACTTTCAACTAACGAAACACTTAACAAAGAAAACTAAACAAAAACGAAAAAGTCAGAAAATCAGCCTCTTGCGGAGCAACAGAATCAGTTGCGGCGCAACTCAGCACAGGAATTCAAAAATTTTGTTGTTGCTAGTGCTTGGTGACTCACCCAAAACCGACCATATGGACCAACACCTGTAAAAACAGGTGTCAAACACCCCTTGAATCCAGAATTTGTACATTGGCATTACCCCCTTTGTCCCTTTCATTTTTCACAAACTCAAACACACACATACACTCATACTCTCTCAATTCTCACATACAAACACATAACTCTTTCAAAAACAATCCTTCTAAAGGCATAATCTAAGTAATTCAAGGATATTTTCATACTTTCATCACCATCATTTCATCATTTCAAAGGTAAAAATCTTGTTCTTGAACTTATTTTTCATACTTACTCAAGATTATACATAAATCATCAAATCTATATATGTTTTATAACTAAAATGATGAAAACATATCAAAAACTCCATTGCATGCAAATTTTATTGGTAGAAATGGAGTTTATAAGATGGAAAAATCTGAGATTTTTATTAAAATAAACAAAAGTTATGTTTTTCAACTTAAGATTTCGATTTATGACTCTAACCGAAGAAATCGACAGAATCTGTTGCATGCATGTAAAAATTACGAAATTTCGACCAAAGATGTAAACGGTAAAATGTAGCTTACTGTCAAACATTGGGAACCTAAATCCTATTTTTCGATTTATTATGATTTTTACAGTATTTAATCTGATTTAATCTTGAATTTCGAGAAAACATACCAAACGAATTTATCAGCTTACAAAAATTTGATATAGTCTAAAATCTATCAAAATATGATTTTACAGATTTTACTGGAATTTTTAGAATTAATCTACTATTATATACTGTTTTTACGGTTAAAACGCGTTAAATACGTAAACGACTCTAACTTCTTCAAAAACTGTCGGATTGAGACGAATCCAGTTCCTATGACTTCGTATCACAGAATGTGATTTTTATGTTATTTTTATAAAATATTACAACAACAGAATCTGACAGTTTCATATTCGGTATAATTTAGGTTCACGCGATTCCGATTCCTATTCCGGTCACTCCACGCACACTCCTAGTACCATTCTATCGCTCTAGCGTAAGTCCTTGTGATTCATTAGATTCATTTCACATATTTGAGTTCAGTTTGTAAAGCGGGAAAGTGATTTGTTATTTTGGACATTCTTTATTTAGCGCGGAAGCTCTGCCGGATTTTCGTTAGAACCTACTCACCTCCGTCCGAGCTATCTTTTCACCGCCTCATTTTCACGTGAGTTACAACCCCACTTATTTACTGTTTTTCAAATAACTTTTGGGGGAAACAAGAGGTCTAAATGAACTTTTGAACTATTATGAACTTTTGTACAACTATGAACTCTATTAAACGTTTTCGTGAAACTTATACTTATTTAGTTTTATGGCTGTTTGGCCTATGATAAACTAATGGTTCGCCACCTTTACTCGGCTTTTTGTTTCAAAACTATGTTAAACTTATTTAATGCCACTCTCGGCACTCATATGTACTTTGATTGATCATATAACTACCATGACTCTTGAGGAATATAACTAACCATAAGTGACTACTACTAGTTTAAAAATAACATCAGTGCCTAATTTTTTGTAACACACTATTAGCTTTGTTAAGCCGTTTAGTAATTATGGGTATCGATACTTAGGAAATAACCGTTCCTTGCTTAGGCGGCAACTTAAGTACATATTACTCGATCAGAAATGACTCCCCGTTGTAGTCGGGGTAAGGGGCCTCACGGTTAGTTAATCGGTTTAGTGTGAACACTTAAGTTATATTATGCCAAGTAGTCGTTATACATGAAGTCAATCAATAGTTACTTATCTTGCGCGTATAGAGTTATACGACTTCCGCAACTATCTTTAATCAACTGTTTTGTTCGAACTATTCTTTAAGTGTTTTACTTTTAGAAACTTATAAGTATAGATATACTTAACTCAAAACCTTTTTAGTCGAGGACTAGAAAACTGTAACTCACTCACTACTTTATCGTAGTTGACACTTTATCTCTTGTTTCAGGAAATCAAGTGTAAGTCACGAAGTGCAATCGTTGGATGGGTCTGGAATGTCACGTGAAGTCATGAATCGGGAGAAGACCTATTTTGAATATATTTTGGGAATTTTATCAAACAATTTACTATGTTATTTCGTTATGTACTTTTAAATGCTTGGTTATCTTTAAACTGTAAACTCTTGTTTTATTCGTAATGACTTGAAACCGTATGTTTTTATTTATAACTCGTGTGATGATATTTTGGCTCTTCACATTCCGTGTTTCCGCTTTAGCGGGGTGTGACAGACTTGGTATCAGAGCACTGGTTATAGCGAAAACGGTTTTGAGAATTTTTCAAAAATTTTTGAAACAAAACTATAACCAAGGCTTTTCAGAAAAATCATTTCACGAGCTTTCAAACTTTAGTAGATTAATTCCGCAATCGCATGGTTTGCTTTTAACTAGGCGTAACTTGATCAACTATGCCTAGTTCAAAATAAATTCTGCGAGAACGGAAAGTAATTGCTATTGTCAAACGGTTTTCGAGTCGAAAAATTCCCGGTCTTATTCCTTCCCGATTCTCACGTGACTGACCCATACATGCATTTTCGTTTACATTTTTCCTTAATTCCTGTACTCACGTAACGTATTATTCGCAGATCCGACATGTCTCAGTCTTCGCACTCACGATCTTAGTCCCGCTCACTTTCACGACTAGCGTCCTCCCCCGGACCATCTGAGGATCCCGCAACATCCGAGAGCCAGCGTCATCAGACGACTGACCTGACTGAGGAGAGCTCGATGGCGTACTCCAGCAGCATGGGTACCTCCAGCCCGAGGATTGTGCTACCAGCTGCACCACCGGCACCCGTTGAGGCACCGCCCCAGCGGCGTGGACCTCGTGTCGTTACGACGGCACGCAAGCAGGTCGTCCTTCCAGGTCGGCTACCTGACAGGATGGCCGCACAACAGGCTGGATCATCCCGACCCACACCTTCACACCTCCCGTTCGGTCATCCACCTCCCGAGGCACCGCGCACTTCCATGCTTGACCACTACTCGTGGGAGCGTCAGCTCGAGCGCGAGGAAATGCAGCGTGCCCGCGACGCTGAAGCAGCCAGGCAGAGGTAGGGGTGTAATCAAATCAAGATTTTATCAAATAATTTGAGCTCGAACTCGAGCTTGACTCGATTGAGTCAAGCTTTTATCAAGCTCAAGCCCAAACTCAAGCCCAAAAATAAGCTCGAAACCCTTAACAAGCCAAGCTCAAGCTTTATATAGCTTGACTCGATTTCTTATCAAGCTTTTTCAAGCTTTAATGTATATATGTTTTCATAACAAATTCTTATAAATAATTAGGGGTTAATATATAAGTAGTAATCTAATTATAAGGACTCAATTCGAAAATATATGATTAAGTATTCTAGAAGGAGTTTTAAGTTTAACCTAACGACTGATATTCTCTAGTTCTTCATAGTTTTTCTCACTTTCCAATTCATCAGGACTTCAGTCTCTTCTCAGATCATTGTTCACATCTTATCTTTTTACCGTTTTTAGAAAAAATGTAAGTTAGGCTGAAAGTTATTGTTTGGTACGTTTGAACGTTAATTAGTACTTTGGCTTGTGTTTGTTTCTAATATTGAACTTTGGTACGAGAACGTTACTGTTGGTTTTATTAATGGTGTTCAGTTATAATTTTTATTTGTTTTACTTTATACATATGTTTATTGATAAGTTTGGACGTTTGGCTATTACATACAATGATTTTGTATACATTCAAGCTTTCAAGCCAAGCTCAAGCTTTGATTGAATCCACTCAAGTCAAGCTCAAGCCTAGATGATTAAAGCTTGACAAGCTATCAAGCCAAGCTCAAGCTTATTATTTTTCTTTCAAGCCAAATTCAAGCCTTGTCAAGCTTGAGCTCGGCTTGACTCGGTTACACCCCTAGGCAGAGGACACCGCCTACTCCACAGCTACCCCCTCCCGCCGCTTTCCTGCACCTCCACCACGAGGTAAGGGGACTTTCGGAGGAAGCCCAGCAACAAGGGCTGGTACTCTGCGAGGTCTCTGATGCCGCGCATCGGCTGGCGGAGCAGGCATTGCGACACCGCGAGACGGCACAGGCCACGGCTCGGACTGTGCAGCGTCTGGTAGGAGTTTGTCTGATTATGGGGACCCTATTGGCGGTGATTGCTGCCAAGATGCTTTTCGAGAGGCGCCGCTAGACATCTTCTTTTACTTATTGTATTGTAGGCTCGAGTTGTAATTTTCCAGTGTACACAACTCAAAGCCATATCTATTTTATTTCCATATGTATTGTACTGGTATTTCATTCACATTTTGAACCTTGTATTCAACTCTATATTATTAATGAATGGAAATTCTACCTTATTATCTATTGTGCTATTGTCATGTGAATCTTTAGTTATCATAGGATTGTATCTCTTGCGTGTAAATCTTGTTGTGTGAATCTCTTGAATCTCTGTCGTGCGTGTTCTATCTGTTCTACTACTTTACTCTTGCGGAGTTGTTGTCTTGTATATTGAATTATATTCTTATCATACTCTAATCGTGCGATCTAAACTGAATCTGTTGTCTGTTGTAGAACTATGGTACCCCGGACTAACGCCAGTATCATCGCTGAGCAAGTCGCTGAGCAGTTGAATGCAGCGATGCCCAACATGATCGCTCAGATCACGGCGGGAATCAATGCCAACGTCAACAACCACCAGCGACAGCAACAGCAACAACAGCAGCAACAACAGAATCAAAACAACAATCAGAATCAGAACAACAATCAGAACCAGAACAACAACAACAACAACCAAAACCAAAATCAACACCAGCACCAAAACCCTCCCGCTTGTACTTACAAAAGCTTCATGGCATGCAAGCCCAAAGAGTTCCACGGCACCTCTGGAGCTGTAGGACTTGTGTCCTGGTTCGAGAGCATCGAATCAGTCTTGCACATTAGCAAGTGTGCCGAGGCCGACAAGGTAGAGTACGCTTCATGCGTACTACATGGGAAGGCTCTATCATGGTGGAACAACGTGGTTCGGACCATATGGCGTGACACCGCCTATGCTCTCTCCTGGGAGCAATTCAAAAACCTTTTGATTGCTGAATATTGTCCTAAGGGAGAAATCAAGAAGCTTGAGGCGGAATTGTGGAATCTCATGATGGTCGGGAATGACATCGAGGGGTACACCACCAGGTTTCATGAACTGGCCCGACTGGTTCCGAGACTTGTAACCCCCGAGGAAAACCGCATTGACCGTTACGTTTCTGGTCTAGTTCCCGAGATCCGGGGAAATGTCCTCTCTGCTGAACCCCAAACCCTTCAGAGCGCAATCATTTTGGCGTACAGACTCACCAGCGATCTCCTCACCGCTGCAGCATCCTCCAAGAAGGAGGAAGGAGAGAAAAGGAAGGCAGATCAAAACCCCCGGAGAAACAACAAGAAAAAGAAAACCACCCGCAACTACGCGGTGACTGTTGCACCACCACCACCACCAGCTGGGAACCGAAGCTACACGGGGACGAACCCCAAGTGCAATAAGTGCAACTTTCATCACCACGGGAACTGCCCGGTATGTTCAAAGTGCCAGAAGGTGGGGCACTTCTACAAGTACTGTTCAGAGAAAACTGTGAACCAGGGTCAGAAGCCGGTGTGCTTCGAGTGTGGAAGCGATCAACACTTCCGTAATGCCCGTCCCAAGCTTCAGAATGCCCAACCAAATCAAGGAGGGCGGGGTCGCGGACGTGCTTTCGCACTTACAGCCGAAGAGGCTCGACAGGACCCGAATGCGGTGAACGGTACGTTTTCTGTAAACAATCACTATGCATCTGTATTGTTCGATTCTGGAGCAGAAAGGAGCTTCGTATCCTTAGATTTTAGACCCTTCATTAATATAGGATCTAAGATTATTAAGGATAGCTTCACCGTAGAGTATGCCAACGGTCAGGAATTTGAGGCTAAGGATGTAATCGTAGGATGTTCAATATGCCTAGCTGATAAAACGTTTCCCATCGATTTAATTCCGATTGAGCTGAAGAGCTTTGACATCATAGTCGGAATGGACTGGTTATCTCGATTCCGGGCCGAGATCGTCTGTTTCGACAAACTTATTCGTATCCCTCTATCAGACGGCGAAACCCTTGTCGTGCAAGGCGACAAACCGGGCCAACGACTTCGCATCGTCTCCAGCGTTAAAATGCACAAGTACCTCAAAAAGGATTTTGATGCATTCCTAGCGCATGTCATCGAGCGTAAGCCTAAGGAAAAACGAATACAAGATATTTCCGTAGTCAAGGATCATCCAGAAGTCTTTCCTGAGGATCTACCTGGGCTACCTCCACACCGACAAGTGGAATTCCGAATAGACCTAGTTCCTGGCGCAGCACCGGTTGCCAAGACACCGTACCGTCTAGCACCCCCAGAAATGCAAGAGCTATCGAAACAGCTACAGGAACTCTTGGACCACTCTTCGTCAAAAAGAAATACGGATCGTTCCGAATGTGCATCGATTACCGAGAACTGAACAAACTGACCGTCAAGAACCGATACCCACTTCCGAGGATCGATGATATGTTCGACCAGTTGCAGGGTGCAACTTACTTCTCTAAGATCGACCTCCGCTCGGGTTATCACCAGGTTCGAGTCAGTGAAAACGACATTCCAAAAACCGCTTTCCGAACCCGATACGGACATTACGAATTTCTCGTCATGCCATTTGGTCTGACCAACGCACCAGCGGTGTTCATGGATCTGATGAACAGGGTGTGTCGACCGTATTTGGACAAATTCGTAATCGTATTCATAGATGACATCCTCATCTACTCCCGGAACAAGGAGGACCATGCGAAACATCTGAAACTTGTCCTCGAACTCCTTAAGGATCAGAAATTGTATGCCAAATTCTCGAAGTGCGAATTTTGGCTCCGAGAGGTACACTTTCTTGGCCATGTGATCAACCAAGAAGGAATTCATGTCGATCCAGCAAAGATCGAAGCGATTGAGAAATGGCAAGCCCCCACGACTCCTACGGAAATACGACAATTCTTAGGATTGGCGGGCTATTATCGGAGGTTCATTAAAATTTCTCAAAAATCGCTAAGCCGCTGACCGAACTTACACAGAAGGATAAGGACTTCACCTGGGGAGAACAACAGGATGAATCCTTCCAGAAGCTGAAGTATGAACTGTGCCATGCACCGATTCTGTCCCTACCGGAGGGCACAAATAATTTTGTAGTGTTTTGCGATGCGTCTCACCAAGGACTTGGGTGTGTCCTTATGCAGAAGGAAAAGGTCATCGCATACGCATCGAGACAGTTGAAGGTTCACGAACAGAATTATACAACACACGACTTAGAGCTGGGAGCTGTCGTGTTTGCACTAAAAATTTGGAGGCATTACTTGTACGGCACTAAGTGCACGGTGTTCACGGATCACAAAAGCCTTCAACATATTCTCGAACAGAAAATGCTCAACATGAGACAACGGAGATGGATCGAACTATTAAGCGACTACGATTGCGAGATCAAATACCACCCGGGTAAAGCAAACGTAGTAGCTGACGCCCTGAGTCGTAAGGAAAGGGCTAAACCATCTCGAGTTAGGGATTTGGGAATTCAGATTCAAACTAGCCTCCAATCGCAAATTTCTAAAGCTCAACAGGAAGCACTGAAACCTGAGAACCTTAAGGGTTAAACCCTGCACAATCATGAAAAGGATTTTGAGCTTAAACCGGACGGAATCCATTACTTCAAGAATCGAGCATGGATTCCTAGAGCTGAAGACCTTCGCAAGCTCATCTTGGACGAGGGCCACCGATCCCGATACTCTATTCATCCGGGATCCGACAAGTTGTATAAGGATCTACGGGAATACTATTGGTGGCCGGGCATGAAGAAAGACATAGCCTTATATGTGTCTAAGTGCCTTACTTGCTCGAAGGTCAAGGCAGAATATTAGAAACCTTCTGGGCTATTGCAACAGCCGGAGATCCCCATGTGGAAGTGGGAACAGATCTCCATGGACTTCATTACTAAATTGCCTCGTACGGCAAGGGGGAATGATACAATCTGGATGATTGTGGATCGATTGACTAAATCCGCACACTTTCTGCCGGTAAGAGAGAACTATTCAATGGAGAAGTTCGCACAGATCTACATTAACGAGATTGTCTCTCGTCATGGAACGCCCCTCTCCATTATCTCTGATAGGGATAGTCGATTCACGTCCCGATTTTGGAACGCGCTTCAGAAATCGCTCGGGACGCGACTAGACCTCAGTACTGCATACCACCCTCAGACCGATGGTCAGAGTGAAATGACGATTCAGACACTTGAGGACATGCTGAGAGCGTGTGTAGTTGACTTTGGAGGAAGTTGGGACACTCACTTGCCATTAGTCGAGTTTTCCTATAATAATAGCTACCATGCCAGCATCAAGTGTGCCCCGTTCGAGGCCTTATACGGACGCAAGTGCCGGTCGCCGCTTTGTTGGTTAGAAGCTGGCGATCGACAACTAACAAGGCTCGACATCGTCCAGGAGACCATTGACAAAATCACGACCATTCGAGAAAGACTGAAGACATCTCGTACTCGGCAGAAGAGCTATGCCGATAACCGAAGGAAACCCCTAGAATTCCAGGTGGGCGATAGAGTACTCCTGAAAATATCGCCATGGAAAGGGGTAGTCCGTTTCGGGAAGCGCGGCAAGTTAAGCCCGAGGTACACAGGCCCCTTCGAGGTAATTGAGCGTATCGGCCCAGTGGCGTATCGACTTCAACTTCCGCAAGCTCTTTCCAATGTCCACAACGTCTTCCATGTCTCGCACTTGAAAAAGTGCTTATCGGACGAGACCATTGTCATTCCACTGGACGAGGTCCAGATCGACAACAAGCTTAACTTCATCGAGGAACCGCTTGAGGTTGTAGACCGAGAGGTCAAACAACTCAAGCAAAGTCGTATCCCTATTGTCAAGGTTCGGTGGAATTCCCGACGAGGTCACGAATTCACATGGGAACGTGAAGACCAGATTCGTCAGAAGTATCCACACCTGTTCAAAGATCTTTCCTCCGATGAGGCGAACTAAATTTCGGGACGAAATTCTTTTCAACCCGGGGAGAATGTGACAACCGTCCTAGTTCAGGTGAAAACCGCACTCTCTACCTTTAAACTTAACTTTGTATTAACCTTGTCGTTACTTGTCTCGTAAACTCGTGTACGTCGGAATCGAATCGGAATCACAAAATGAATCCTAATACCAAGAAAATACTTAGTGAACTTGTCTAAGTTCCTATCTAAAATGACCGGAAACTTTCAACTAACGAAACACTTAACAAAGAAAACTAAACAAAAACGAAAAAGTCAGAAAATCAGCCTCTTGCGGAGCAACAGAATCAGTTGCGGCGCAACTCAGCACAGGAATTCAAAAATTTTGTTGTTGCTAGTGCTTGGTGACTCACCCAAAACCGACCATATGGACCAACACCTGTAAAAACAGGTGTCAAACACCCCTTGAATCCAGAATTTGTACATTGGCATTACCCCCTTTGTCCCTTTCATTTTTCACAAACTCAAACACACACATACACTCATACTCTCTCAATTCTCACATACAAACACATAACTCTTTCAAAAACAATCCTTCTAAAGGCATAATCTAAGGGTGCGCTTGGTTCAAATAGAGGAATGGGAATAGAAAAGGGAAAGGGATTGGAGGGGAATACTAATAGGTATTATCATTCCATTATTGATGCTTGGTTAATATCAGTAATTCATTAGCATACCCATAAATGTTATTTTGTTATTAAACACTCTATATTCAATAAAAAGTTGTTTCGTTCTATCTTTCTAACATATAATAGAATTTTTTATAACATTTTAATCCTATAAAATTACTAGTAAATTTAAAATATTAACCAATAAATAATCCAATTTTTTGAACAATCCGAAAATATCTGCAAAGCAAATAAACAGCGTAAAATGCTCATATGACAAAAGTTACTCATGGGATAAAGTTGGTCCTAAAGCTAACAAGAATAAAGGACAACAACAACGGCTACAAATGGACTCATTGCAAATTTTCCGTAACTATCAGGTCACCATGGACCATCGTTGAGAAATTTACAAATACTGTACTAAGTAATGGGTGAAAAATAAACAGAAGCTTCAATCATGCCAATAAGATTTTCCAACAAAACAATACTATCACTAAAAGAAATTAAAATGTACGAAGTAATCATAAACATCGTAAAAAAGAGATCACATAACGATACACATAAATAGAAATTCAGGATTAGTCATGCTAACATATATGAAAAGTGTTGTCCCAAACCTGATGCAAGTCGAACCAATACCAAAGTAGAAATTTAAACACATCTGATCCTACAAAGATAAGCTAAAACACATCTGATCGTGCAAGTCGAACCAATACCAAATTGCAGCAACACGCTAACACATATGAACCTACAAAGATAAGCTAAAACTTAGAAACAGAAACACATCTGATCGTTTTCCAAGATACGACTCATAAAGATACGACTCATGAACTATTTTTCTTGATACAAGAACCCATTAACATAAGCTTTTCTCATATAACTCGGAAGGGTAAACAGGGTCTTCACTTTGATGGGATCATTGTAACAAATCTCGACAATCTTTCCAATATCCATGTGAGATATGCCAATATTAAGAAGTTCATTCATGACCTCTTGCATTTTATCCTCAGTCAAAGCATCAGATTTATTAGCATCTACACTCAAAGTTGTCGTAACAACACCAATTTGTGATACCATTTCACGACATACCGACTTAAAATCAGAAGTAAATGCATCTAACCTTTCATCCATGGTTTGTTGAGGTGTCACTGACTTCTTCTTTTTATGATGACTTCCCTTTCTCGGGGATAGTTTTTTCCGTTTTTTTCCAGTGTGGGGTGTTGGAGAGTGTTGGGTATCAGACAACATGACAACTTCATCTTCATTATCAGAAGAAGAGCACACAAACGAATTCTTTTTGTTAATGGTATCTTCGCTAGCTTGTGATATATCTTCAGCTTTTAATCCCGTTGCTCTATCTCTACCCCACACCTCGTCGAGTTTATGTAGATAGGGAAACTTAAAGTTCCATAATCCAGTTGCATTCTTATGGTTCTACAAAAACGTAACCAACATTATAAGATGAATTAAACGGTTAGTATTGTGATTTATATTTTGATACACATACCTTACACCAGTCATCAAACCATTGTTTCTCGCAATTAATTTTGTTCTCGACATCATCCCATTGACATCCACTTTGCATCAGCATCTCAGAAATTGGATTGTACTTATTTCTAAGATATTTTATCCTAGAGTCGATGTGTGGGACAACTTCCTTATCGAACATTGGAATCTTTTGTATCATCCTCTTGCGTACTTCTACCATATAATTGTTTTTAAATCCCCCGTCAACTTTCCATAAAGGATCACAAGCAAGTCCTTGCAAAACATCTACCAAAGTTTCGGCTTCCTCGTCACTCCAATATTGTTTGTTCTTTCCTCTCCCACGATCAGATGATGTACCCATTTGCCACTGAAAAATAAAAAATATATATATATATCAAGACCATCACAAAATTAATTTTCGTCATGTAATATGTAAAATACAAATAAGGAGGTGTGCTAAAAATATCAAATACCACAATGTTTTAGTATTATCAAAGCATCAACAATAATACATCCGAATTCAAACAAAACCAAATTTAAGTAACGAAAATTATCTACTTGAGAATGCATTGAACATATTAGTTGACAGATTATTCCTAAATGTTAGCCACTCGTCACTTGGATTAATATCGGTAACGTATTCCACTTCTTCACTCTCAGCATCATTCTCTACTTCTTCGTGTTCTTCATTTTCATCATCTTCAACTATAGACTCTTGTGGGTCATGTCTCATATACTTGCGAATCAAATTGTGTAGGAGGCAACATGCCATTATAATTCGAACTTGGGTTTGAATTGGGAAGAATGAAGGGGATGCAAGAATCTTCCACCTTCCTTTTAACAATCCAAAACATCTCTCAATCACATTTCTTGCTTTAGAATGTTTCATATTGAAGTACTCCTGGGCAGTCTCTGGTCGATGGCCATCAAACTCTCTAAGGTGGTATCGTTGTCCTCTATACGGAGCAAGAAAACCGCTCGCATTGCAATACCCGGCGTCAACCAAATAATAACATCCACGAGGGACTCTTAGGCCTTGAGGCCTTGAGATTGCATCTCTAAGTACACGACCGTCATGCGCTGAACCTTCCCAACCAGGTAAGACATATATGAACTGCATGTTTGGACAACACACACCTAATACATTAGTTGAAATACAACCCTTTCTTGTGCGATATCGAGACTTCTCGTCACTAGGAGGTGTAACTTTAATTAAGGTTCCGTCCAAAGCACCTAAGCAACCCTATAATATAAAATAAGAAACATAGTAGATGGAGTCATTCGTAACTTTTTCTTTAATTTATCACATTTGTTAAGTTATCAATGGAGACGAAACCTTACACTTATTATACCTGAAAACATTTCCATCTGTCTTCTTGACAATCTTGAGTAATAGGTTCTGGTTTCTTTAACAAAATATTATGCAACTTCAATATTGCTAAAAGAACATGATGGAATTGCCGACTCACAGTCTCTCTACTACGGAAAAAAAGATGACCAATGGTTCTACTCTTTTTGTGGTGTGCTAAAGTGTATAAGAACATTGCTACTACCTCTTCTATCGATGTGTTTCTAGTGGGCTTTAGACATCCATTATCTCTAACCATATCACATAGTATCTTAAAGGTTGCTCTATCCATACGAAGCTCACTAATACAAACAACATCACTTTCCTTAGTCAATCTATAAATCCATTTTTCCCGCTCCATCCTTTTCTCTTCCTTTGTTTTGATTTTACGAATACCAACTCGTAGGTATAAACAGAAAACCAAATAGTAGAAAGAAACCATCAATATAAACATAGTAGTTATTTGGTGAAGCAACAAAAGATACTTTAGTTTGCGTCTGTTCTTAATAGGGGGGCGAGCCATTTTGATCTACACAATCATTAGTTAACTGTAATTATATATATATATATATATATATATTATACATAACGGTCTCAAATAAAACATGTATGATAGGAAAATAATATCGTGAGTATGATTAATCGAACAAACTAAAAGTCGCAATTCGCAAATATTAACTCAGTAAGCATAATCTTTTATTAATGAGCATGGTATTCAACACAATGCAACACCAAGAAACTATTTTTTTTTATCATATGTCAAAAATCAAACTTTAAGAAAGAAAGATAACTTTGTTGTGTGTGTGTCTTTTTTTATTTTTTATTATACCATCTCCTATATTTGCATCTATAATGACAGGTTATTATAGAGAACAAAATGGTATGATTGAATGTGATAATTTATTCAATGAATTACATGCCTTATATAGGCTGATTACAAGAGTATATACAACTAACTGAGAGCAATTCTGCAGGCTTTAATCTAGGACCTAATTGACTATACATTTGAATATACAGATAAATTATAAACGTGTTATTGTACTAAGTCTTGGATCCGGTTGAGTCATTGGGCTGCTGTGGATTCATAGGCTTAAAGTGTATATCCTTAATAGTTATCTCATTCACACGAAACAGAAACAAGAGCATGATATTCATGTGGTTTAACATGACATTGTACATAAGTAGTAAGGCATATAAGAAACTAATTTCTTCTACTAAAAACCTTTTAGACATTTCATCAAACACTTTACATACACATTGACACCTAACAACAAAAACCATAAATTTACATCAACTAAACACAAGGACACAAAAAATTGTCTTATTAATTTGTTGTTGGAAAATTGTACCATAGAATAGCAAAATTAAAAGATAATAAAAACTTGATGCTTAATTTGTTTGAACTGCTGAAGACACACAAATTTTCACACTACAAATATAGATGAAAAAGAGAGAAGAAATTACCTTGAACAAAGATTTTCACTGATTCACTTCTTTCTTGTCAATCTTTCCTATTACAAATTGATCGGATGAACTTCTGTAAATACCCAATAGATAGAAATAACAGTGAGGGAGTGGGTAGAGAGGGAGGGGAAGCAAGAGACGTGGTGTATTTAGCGGGAATTATTAGCGGGTAAATGATAGTCCGCTATAACCCCCATTTTAGTGGGTAATGGCCCATTACTCACTTTTAGATAATGATTGATTATATTATATCTAACCAACCCTATTTATTTATTATCATACCCATTCCATACTTCTTAAAACCCCCAACCAAGCACGTCCTAAGTAATTCAAGGATATTTTCATACTTTCATCACCATCATTTCATCATTTCAAAGGTAAAAATCTTGTTCTTGAACTTATTTTTCATACTTACTCAAGATTATACATAAATAATCAAATCTATATATGTTTTATAACTAAAATGATGAAAACATATCAAAAACTCCATTGCATGCAAATTTTATTGGTAGAAATGGAGTTTATAAGATGGAAAAATCTGGGATTTTTCATTAAAATAAACAAAAGTTATGTTTTTCAACTTAAGATTTCGATTTATGACTCTAACCGAAGAAATCGACAGAATCTGTTGCATGCATGTAAAAATTACGAAATTTACAGTATTTAATCTGATTTAATCTTGAATTTCGAGAAAACATACCAAACGAATTTATCAGCTTACAAAAATTTGATATAGTCTAAAATATATCAAAATATGATTTTACAGATTTTACTGGAATTTTTGGAATTAATCTACTATTATTTACTGTTTTTACGGTTAAAACGCGTTAAATACGTAAACGACTCTGACTTCTTCAAAAACTGTCGGATTGAGACGAATCTAGTTCCTATGACTTTGTATCACAGAATGTGATTTTTATGTTATTTTTATAAAATATTACAACAACAGAATCTGACAGTTTCATATTCGGTATAATTTAGGTTCACGCGATTCCGATTCCTATTCCGGTCACTCCACGCACACTCCTAGTACCATTCTCTCGCTCTAGCGTAAGTCCTTGTGATTCATTAGATTCATTTCACATATTTGAGTTCAGTTTGTAAAGCGGGAAAGTGATTTGTTATTTTGGACATTCTTTATTTAGCGCGGAAGCTCTGCCGGATTTTCGTTAGAACCTACTCACCTCCGTCCGAGCTATCTTTTCACCGCCTCATTTTCACGTGAGTTACAACCCCACTTATTTACTGTTTTTCAAATAACTTTTGGGGGAAACAAGAGGTCTAAATGAACTTTTGAACTATTATGAACTTTTGTACAACTATGAACTCTATTAAACGTTTTCGTGAAACTTATACTTATTTAGTTTTATGGCTGTTTGGCCTATGATAAACTAATGGTTCGCCACCTTTACTCGGCTTTTTGGTTCAAAACTATGTTAAACTTATTTAATGCCACTCTCGGCACTCATTGTACTTTGATTGATCATATAACTACCATGACTCTTGAGGAATATAACTAACCATAAGTGACTACTACTAGTTTAAAAATAACATCAGTGCCTAATTTTTTGTAACACACTATTAGCTTTGTTAAGCCGTTTAGTAATTATGGGTATCGATACTTAGGAAATAACCGTTCCTTGCTTAGGCGGCAGCTTAAGTACATATTACTCGATCAGAAATGACTCCCCGTTGTAGTCGGGGTAAGGGGCCTCACGGTTAGTTAATCGGTTTAGTGTGAACACTTAAGTTATATTATGCCAAGTAGTCGTTATACATGAAGTCAATCAATAGTTACTTATCTTGCGCGTATACGACTTCCGCAACTATCTTTAATCAACTGTTTTGTTCGAACTATTCTTTAAGTGTTTTACTTTTAGAAACTTATAAGTATAGATATACTTAACTCAAAACCTTTTTAGTCGAGGACTAGAAAACTGTAACTCACTCACTACTTTATCGTAGTTGATACTTTATCTCTTGTTTCGGGAAATCAAGTGTAAGTCACGAAGTACAATCGTTGGATGGGTCTGGAATGTCACGTGAAGTCATGAATCGGGAGAAGACCTATTTTGAATATATTTTGGGAATTTTATCAAACAATTTACTATGTTATTTCGTTATGTACTTTTAAATGCTTGGTTATCTTTAAACTGTAAACTCTTGTTTTATTCGTAATGACTTAAAACCATATGTTTTTATTTATAACTCGTGTGATGATATCTTGGCTCTTCACATTCCGTGTTTCCGCTTTAGCGGGGTGTGACAGACTGTGTCTCGGAATCGAAGTCGGAAATCGGAATCAAATCATTAAACGAATCCTAATACCAAGAAAACATATAATGAACTTGCCTAAGTTCATAGCAAAACAATCTTAAACGCCAAACGAACGCAATTGCTTAACAAATACGCAAACGAAAAACGAACAAAACCAGAAAATAGGCCAGGTGCGCCGCACCTAGGCCTTGGTGCGACGCACCAGATGGCTGGACGGGTTTTCTTGATGTTTTAAGACCCAAACTCGATTATACATAGGCCCAATCATAAGCCCAACTCGTTTAAAGCCCCTAACATCACAGATTTTTGGCTTATACCCCTTTCCTTCTCTCATTTTAACAAAAACACAAACACACACATTTACACACACAAACACCTTTTCCCAATTCTCTCTCTACTCCTCTCTCAAGAACATAACAAGAACAGAAAATTTCAGCCACATAAATCCACTTTCCAACCATTAAAAATCGTCCAAACAACAAGAGGAAGCAAAAGGAAGCAAAGGATTTCAGTTAAAAAGCATTTTCACCATTGTTGGAGCTCAAAACTCATCTAAAACATCATCCAAGCTTTTCTTTCGATAGAAACTCTTCCTATTTACTTATATTACTAATATAACTCATTGCATGTATGATCTAAGCTATAAAAACAAGTTTTGATGAACTTTTATAACCATTTTTATACAAAAACGGGTTTTTAATTAATGATGCTTAGATCTTCAAATCTATGGATAAAAGTTACATATAAACTGAGAAAATGATGATTAATAAGGTTTATAACAATTGCATGTCGAAATCTACCATCAAAAACGATTTTGGAGAAGTCCAGCCAACAGGTGCTGCGCACCATGGCACCGGTGCTTAGCACCGAGCTGCTGGCAGCTCCAAAAATCGTTGTTAACTTGATGAAAATCGCCACTTTGAACCTATAATCTCGAATCTGAATATAAGCTACTGTAATAAACAAATACTTGTGTTAGGGATGACTTATTGACATATTACATTTGGATTGAACTTGGTGAATTAGCTTAATAAGTGTTATAAAAATTGTAAGCGGGAAAGTGGGAAAAATTTGGATTTAGAAACTATGGCGCGGAAGCGCTGCCCAAATTTCGTTAGAACTTTATAAAACACTTTAGTGGCTAAAACATAACTTATCACATTAATAATAACATTAACTTTGGACACTTTTGGACAAGACGTAACAATAACAATTTTGAACGATTTCGGACATAACAAATTTTGTTACTAAGAGTAAATCAAAACATTGCAACTTGTAAAACATTATACGATATACGGATAACAAAGTTAAGTAATAACATCATACTTACCCAAGAATTTGGCACATATTAGGATTCCGGTGATTCCGAGCACCTTTCGAGCTATTCCGAGCATGCTACGATCATCGCAAACAGTGAGTTACAAACCCCTACTTTTTAAACGCTTTTAATACATTTTTGGGGTGAAATGCGAGTCTTAGGCTTAAAAACCACTTTTAAGCTGAAACAAACTTTGAACGCTTAACGAAACGATTTGATACTAGAATACTATTACGAAACGACTTGATAGTTGAATACTATTACTAAACGATTTGATACTTGAATACTTTTACGAAACGATTTGATACTTGAATACCTTTACGAAACGATTTGATACTTGAATACTTTTACGAAACGACTTGATAGTTGAATACTATTACGAAACGATTTGATACTTGAAAACTATGACGATACGCTTTATTACTTGAATACTATTTCGAAACTATATTTTGCCGGCATTGTTGATGATTTGCCAACAATGCCGAGGAAACAAACAACTATTTTGCCAACGATGTTGAGGATACAAACACTAAATTGCCAATGACTTGGCATCGATCGACATGTTGCGGACGTTGTACAACATGGTCGTGAGATGCTACGAAAATCCCATGCACTCCTACATAACTAGTTGCTATTAATCTTTGGGAGAGGACCGATAGGATTTATGGATAGCGCTATTAGGGTAGTTGCAAGAGCCTCACCACAACGACAACAACAGATGGTGCATAATATTCTAGTGGGTAGTTAATAGGCTTAGCAACGCAACGATACGATCATTGGGCAACACATAGGATTGTCACATAGTCGCGCTATGTGGTCAATGCCTACGAAAACGAATACTAAACTTTACGCATGGTTATGCGACTACTTTTGAATACTATACTTTTCGCATGCTTATGCGACAACTACATGAATGCTATATTTTTACGCATTGCTATGCGTCAACGCTTTGATTACTTAAAACTTTGTAGCTCACTAACTAAGTCTCCCGTAGTTAACACTTGACTCGTATTTTCGGGTTACGATTAAGCTTGCTGATGACTTATTGCTTTGGGCTGATGACTTCAAGAATGGGAAAGGGTTCGGGTGGCTTGGCTATGAACACTTATCTTGTATTTTGGATATGTAAACGATGTTTTAAACACTTGTAAACCTTTGAGGTTATGTTTCTTTTAATACAACTTGGTGTGGAATTATAAACTTGTGTATCGAATGCTATTATTCTTCACATTCCGTGTTTCCGCTTTAGCGGGGTGTGACAAAGGATCACCGATTAAACACAAAAACATAAATAAATCAATTACGAAAACTCGAACTTCAAACAAGATCCGTGTTCAAACAAGCATAAAAGAGTTTTAGCTACTCATTATAAAGTCTAAATCAGCAGCTAAGAATAAAGAAAACATAACTGAAAAGTCTTGAAAAAGAAAGAAAGACAAACGAAGAATGTCGGAAATCGTTGCGTGACCGAATATTAAACAAACTCCGACTCTAACTCTTTTCCTAGCTCCCAATCGTGATCTCCAGCTCCAGTAGATGATAATAATAATTGGTGCTGAAAACTGGTCGTTTGGGTTGGTATTTATAGAGATAAATCAAAGAGGAAATCGAGTTCGAGTCAAATTCCAAAAGCTGAAAATTGCGTTAGTGCGCAGCACCGTGACATTTTTTTTCCCATATTCGAATTTTTGGTTTTGTAGCTCTCTCTTTCTTCTTTCTTCTCCAATTTGAATCACCTAAATCGGATATCGTATGAAGAAGTTATGATCAAAACGGTGGAGGTGCTACTACGACGTTCTCTTCGTCGGAAATAACTATTTTTCGTCTTTTAAGCTCATTTCGTCCACCAATTCCACTTCCCGATCATATAAACCTATAAAATAGACAAAACAACTTTTCCACACAATTAAATGTAAAAACCTATCATATCCATCATGTTTACTATGAAAAACGACCAAATATCGCATAGAAATAAACGTATAAATATGCGATATCAAATCCCCCCAAACTTAACCTTTTGCTTGCCCTCAAGCAAAAACTGTTTTCAAAGTAATTATCAAAGCCAAATTAAATTACATAACCAAACATCTTACGAATGTTATTGGAAGTAAATCACACAAACTCTCAGACTAATCTAAAAGGTGTGTAACGTGTTCTGTAGAATCGCTCAACTGCTCAGTCATGGTGAATATTCTATCATAGGCTTGATAAATAATCAAATCTCCACCACTAGAGTCTAGGTACAACTAAACGAGGACTTTTATTCGGGTTATAGTATACAGGTAAAGGCATGTGAAAATATATAATGGAGTGTAAATGGGTTAAAATAAAATAAACAAAACTTAGATTAAATCCGAACTAAATAAACTCTCTAACGAACTGGATTGCTATATTTTCCCGAACTTTATTTTTTCTCTGAATGTACAAATATCGTGTAATACAAGACTCAATATACACTATCTCTTTAAATTCTACAACTAATTTTTTTCCGCTTTTCTGTTTTTTCGATTTTTTTTCTTTTTCACTTTTTTTTCCAGCCTAGTACATGTCTTACAATATAATACTTCTGGTGGTAAGTACACATGCTCAAAAGGCTAATATTTTTTTTTTCTCAACTATTTCTCCAAATACAAAATAATACAAGGCAATAATAGTATAACTTTTCTTTTATGCCTTAATATACTCTAACTTCATTTCATATATAATAGCAATCAATAAACTAAGTTCGGATCTAATCTAAAAAAAACGAAAATAAGGTGAATGTACAATTATATAGTAGTGTTTAGAAACGAAAAAGTTTAGGCGCAAAGTGGTTTACTAGAGTTTCTAACACTAAAAGTAAGTGTTACAAGGGTTAGGCGGAAAATATATAAAAGAAACGAAAAAGCTAACAAATGGGTTAATCCTAATTGCCCCTATCATTGTACCAAATCACACTAAGTTACCCTAATGTAATTGCTCATATGTGGTCTTGATATGTATAACAGTGTCAAGTTCTAAAGTCATCACCATCAGCACACTCAAAGAAATGAAAAAGTAGCACTAAAAATAAATGCTTTCAAAGGCTCAAATTCTCACTATTTTTTCTGAGTATGGTTAAAATGCGTCTGGTTCTGCTTAAAGTTTAAGGTAATTACCGACTAGACACGTTATCTTTTTTTGTATTTTTTCAATTTTTCGATTTTTTTTTAATTTTCTGTTTTTTGACTCAAAAACTGTACAAAATAACACAATCTAACACGATGGAAACTAAGTTAAGGGTCGAAAAATAAAATTTGAAATTTCCCGATGACCCCCCCAAACTTAAGTAACACATTGTCCCTAATGTGTTAACGACTCAAACCTAATGGAAATTACAAAAATAAAATCTAAAAATAAAAATAAATACAAAATAAGAAAAGAAGAACCCGGTCGTAGATATCGAATATTTCTTGTGAAAATGCTTTGCTGATCTGAATGCCAGTCCCAAAACCGTTTGTTGAACTTACTTCAAATCTATAAAAAACTAAAAGAGAAAAACTAAAAACAAATATTAAAAACACAAAAGAAAATAAATAAATAAATAAAAATTACAAATTACGACGGAATAAATATAGTAGACTATTTTTAAAGTCTAATAGAGGAAAAAGGTAAACAATAACTTTACAAAAATTACAAAAAAATCTCTGACTTTTTTTTTGTTATTTTTTTTGTTTTTCAATTTTTTTTGGTTTTTTCGTACCTAAATAACTGAAACTGCAAAAGAGACCGTTAAAAATACCTATTCTAAATAAGAAATAAAAATAAAAAGAAAGATGAATGAAAAATTAACTACGAAAAAAAATAAAAAACAAACCCGGGTTGCCTCCCGAGAAGCGCTAATTTTTCGAATGAGTCCTTAGCTTGACTCGATATGCTTATGACTTCATGTAAGGTCGAGATTTCTCTCGCCTTTCTTTCCCACGTGGTCTTCCAATCGTACGATTTCTTCCTTCGACTTGCATCCAAAATGAACACCAAAAATAAGTGCTTCCTTTCCAACATTGAGCATCTTATTCCGCTTTACCCAAGCGTCATGCCACTCTCGAGCCTTGGAAAATAATATACCTTCATCTCCTCGGTCATCATATCTTCTGACATCGAGTTCGGTCCAGGACGTATCACTTTCGACGTAGTCGAATGCCTGCAAAATATTTTCCTTTTCTCGACAAGTTAAAGAAAATAATCAAAAGGGTCGTGATATGTACCTTGACAGTTTTCCCCCAGGCTTGAATCTTGTGACGTCCCGTCTATTTGAGGTACTCGAGTTACCGTCATTATTTTAACATTATTCGCAATTGATTTCGACCCTTGTGTTACGCTTTGTTTTGCTCACGATTTACTATTATTGATTATCGGGTTCTCGTATTTACTGATTTGTCCCTCGGGACGTGATAATATTATTTTATCTAAGTGCCAATTAGTTAGTATCCTCATAAATATAAGTTAGAAGGTTTATGCCAAATCTGTCGGTTATCGGATCTTTTATCCGCGAGTTATCGCACTTTTACTCTTGCGTACCCTTTTACCGAAATCGTGCGAATCTCGAAATCAAAAGTGAATTTTTAATATTAAATAACCTAATATAAAGTAAATCAAAGTGTGAACTTTCCTAAGTTCAACGCAAAAAGAATCGGGAACTTTCGACGAACGAAACTCCTTAACGATCGCGAAAACGAAAATCAGAGAGTGCTGGAAATCACCCGGTGCGCAGCACCAGGGCATAGGTGCGCAGCACCCCCTTGCCAGAATTCAAAATTTTACACTTTTGGTCCTTGCCTCGTTTTTGTAATAAGCCAACCAATCAACAAACGAGCATGTGCTCTGATTTCTGTCATTTTAGCAGTCCCAAAGGGTATCATTACCCTTCCCTTTCATTTTCTTTTCTTTTTCATTTTTGTAATTCAAGAAACACACACACACACTAACCTCCTCCATTTCTCTCCACTTTTCTCTACAAACTTTCATCTAAACCAGAGATTCCAGCCACTAAAAACACACAAATCATCCATCAAAATCGTTTGATCATCAAGGCAAACAAGGAGGAGCAAAACATTTTCGGTTTCAAGCATATTTCTTCACTTTTGGAGCTCTAAATCCGTCCAAAACACCATCCATTCATTTACATCCGGTAGAAATCATTTTCTTATCATTCTTTACTGTTTTTATTAATTGCATGTATGATCTAAGCCTTAAAAACGAGTTTTTGTAAAGATTTATATCACTTGGTGTACAAAAACGATTTTTATATAAAACACTACTTAGATCTATGTTTTTGTGGGTAAAAGTTATTTAGAAACTATAAAAATGATGTTTTATAAGTTATCTACTGGTTGCATGTCGAAATCTTTGAGTTACAAAACGATTTTAGCAAGAAAACACAAATCGGGAAGAAGGCAGCAGCTAGGTGCGCCGCACCTGTGCCCAGGTGCGCAGCACCGGGCTGCTGACCTCCCGAAAATGTGTCGTTTACTCGTTTAAAACTTGTACTTACGTTCTGGACTTTTGTCAATAATATTATGGGGCTGAGATGAGTAAAAACAGTAATAATGGTGACATTTTGTACATTCAAATCCTTCGTTTGCTAATTGTTGGCGTTTGTTTTGTGTTTCGGAGGCGGATATTCTCATCGTTGTACCACCGAAGTTGTCATTCCAAATTCTGGTCAAATCAAGCGGAGTTAGTGGTATAACTTGTTACTCTTGTGAATCTTGTGATTTCATTATATGTGTATTATTCGGTTTTAGCCTTGAAAATCGGTTAGGGTAAATTATTAGACCAACACTCGTGCGTTTGATCGATTTGGACTAAAGTTGGACAAAATGTTAAAATATAAGTAACCAAAGTATTATGTAAAGCTAAATATGGTATTATGTATTATGTATAATGGTTTTAAATGCATTGTTGATAGGCGGGAAAGTGATTGAATAAATGGACTAATATTTTATGACGCGGAAGCGCTGCCGAAATTTCAACTCGCAACTTTTTACGACTTAAACACTTATATAAATAAATTGTATACCAAAGTAACATATTATACAAAAACATTGTCTTTGGACTCAAAGACACCAACGCAATCTCGAATGTCATAATATTACTTAAATGGACATTTTAAACCTCTTTGCGATACTTTAAACTTCGTCTCAATTTAATCATCGTTTTAAGTCATCAAATTATGTCTTGCGGCAAATTTTATAAAATGGTTTTGAAAGACATTTTACTCAAAACATTTGGTAAGAAAACACTCCAAATTATTCAAAGTGTCAAATTGGACTTTTAAATTGATTTTGACTTTAATAAGTCAACTTAATTGACGTTTGACTCTTATAAGTCAACATGATTGAAATTTGACTTTCATAAGTCAACGTAATTGACCCTTGACTTTCATAAGTCAACATCTTAATCGTGGTCATTATAATGAACATTGGTATTAATATCCCTTTCGACTTGGAGTTATCACTCGTTTCCAATGGTCGCTGTTGACGTGAAAGATCGATATCTTGCCGATCGGCCCTTTTCTGGCGCGGAACATCGTCTTCTTAATTCATCATCCTTAATCGACTTATTAATCGTTGGAACAATTATATTAATTTAAATCTTAACCGACAAGGCTAAACCGGACCTAGACTTATATAGATACTGAGACTATGATGTTTATTGTTTAAGGCACTTAGGCGGTGGAGTTGTAGCTCTGTGTTTGGTGTACCCGATATTTGTTTGCTGAAGCTTTATCAGTGAGTTATTCGTAGCCCTTGTCTTAAATATTTTGGGCTGTAAAGCGTATTTTATAAAATTGTCTGCTTGTATGCGGGACTTTGTTGATTATCTTGTTTACCTAGTTGAATAGGTCTCCTTTAGATTAGGAGTCTTTATTGCCTTGGTGGCACCCCTAATACACTCGTTAAGCTTTATGCCCAACGGTTTCATATTTATAGCTATATGGGTTATTATACCTAACCCTCATCGCTCGGTAGGATGCTCCTATGGGTAGATGTTATGACCGGTATATTACTCGATTACCTTTGGATTGACTCACCTTAGAAGAGGGGACTTTATTGTGTGGTAAGGATCGAGGTGTATGACTAATCTAAGCATGGTATCCTCACTAGGGTTGAAAACAAGATACAATACGATGATTATGTTATGATTTGAAATATGATTTTGGAATTTATCGAAACTTGTCGATGGGTCAACTTTTACTTATAAATTGCGAATAATTCACCAACATGTTGTTGATGTCGTTTTAACGCTTTGCAGGAAATTGAGGATTTCCGTGATCATGCCATAGTTTATTTTTGGATCGCTTGCTTTGGGGAAATTTGAATTTGAATTGTTCATTGTAATTTCCGTGACGATCCTTTTGTTGATTTCTTTTGGAATTGTATTCGTACTTGGCGTCTTATCGCCTTTGACTTGATGTATTTTGTAACCTTTGGCATGATCTATTTAATCTGATGTTTTGTTTATCGGTTATATTGTTGTAATCTTGACTTTGATATTATAACTGGAACATCCCGTGTTTCCGCTCTATAAGCGGGGTGTGACAGAAGTTGGTATCAGAGCCAAAGGTTATAGCGAACCGAGTGATTTTAACTGAGTAAATCACTTGGACTATGACCATAGGCTTTTTGAATCGATTTTCTCTGATTGCAATGTGTGCACTATTTTTCATACGTGTTTATTTCGCGTTGATTTTGTGGCGTTTGGCCTTGTTTTTTTTGCACACATTTGCTGATCGAATTTCTTTTCCTTTTTATTTTAGGACGATGGCGCCTAAGAGGAGAGTTGCGACACGAAGTTCGGCTAGACGTGCTACTGCGAACGCGAGGGCTAATACCGCGAGTCAGAACGCGAGAGCGAATACGTCTAACGCGAGAAGGAACAATGTGGAGAACGATGCGAATCCTGACATGGCTCAGATGATTGCTCAACAGTTAGCGGCGATGATGCCCGAGCTTGTAGCTCAACTTCGAGTGGGCACCGCCCAAGGCAATGGTTCGGGTTCCGGAAACCCTGAGCCGGTGGTTAATAATGAAGGTCCTGAGTTGGTTGTTAATAACAAGGGCCCTGAGCCGGTTGTCAATAACGAGGGTCCCGAAGTCGTGATTACTGGATCGGGTAGAGCAGAGGGCTCAGCTCGGCGTGTTGAATGCACAATGAAGACCTTTATGAGCTGCAAGGCCCCGGAGTACCGCGGAAATGAGGGAGCGACTGGCACGCTTCAGTGGATGGAGAAACTAGAATCTATTTTCGATGCTATCGACTGTGCGGACAAAGATAGAGTCCGATTTGCCACGTTTGTGTTTCAAGGAACGGCTCTAACATGGTGGAACTCGGTCGTGAATGTGCGAGGCCGAGCGGAAATTAAGGCCATGACTTGGGAGCAATTGAAGGAGTTAATGATCATTGAGTATGTACCTGAATCTGAGATTCAGAAGTTGGAAGATGAACTGTGGAACTTGACCATGGTTGGGTCAGACATTCAGGGGTACACAACGCGTTTTCACGCTTTGTCCCAACTGGTTCCACACTTGGTTCGACCGGAGCTCAAACGAATCGGTCGCTACACTCACGGATTACCCCCAGCAATCCGTAAGAGCGTACTATCCAGCAAACCGAGCACTTTTCAGAGTGCGGTTGAGATTGCGATCACCTTGACTCAGAATGCGGTCCGAGATGGTGAGTTGCCCCCGATGATAGTGAAGCAAAACTCCGGAACAAAACGGGGTGGTGGAAACCGTTATGACGACTCGAGGAAGAAGTCGAGGAGGCAGGATGCTCCTCAGAGGGTGCAGGCATTCACTGCAGTGGCTCCAGGTTCCCAGAGCAGGCATCCGAAATGTCATCGGTGTGGTAATCACCACTCCAGAGAGATTGCTTGCTGGGAATGCAAAAAGTGTAAGAAGCTGGGCCACACTGATAGGTTCTGCAAGACCATGAGGGGTAAGTGTTATGAATGTGGTTCTCCCGATCATCATAAGGACAGATGTCCTAAGTTAGCTGCAGCTGGTAATGCTCCTCGAGGCAGGGCG
>CAJVGC010000508.1:46547020-46575534 GCA_910822075.1 Senecio squalidus | reverse complement strand
AGTGCTCGTCCCTGAAGCATGCAAGAAGTGAATTCCACCTTCTTGTTTCAGCGCACTGGCTGATCCTTAGCACAACTTCCATACTATCGATCCAGCGCGATAGTCCGATGGCGCCCTCAGTGCCATGGAATTCCTTTGGCCTGCAAGATATGAAGGTCTTGTAGCTACATCCTTGGTTGTTCCTTTGGTGGTTGTTTTCCTGATTGTTGTGTTGTTGGTTGTTGTTTCCTTGGTTGTTGTTTCCTTGGTTGTTGTTCTGTTCATTGTTATTGTTGTTTCCCCTTGGTCCTCCCTGGTTAATACACGCGTTTATTCGGGCTATGAGGTCGGGTATTGCCTCGTTCAGTCGGGCATTGATCATTTGGACCATGCGCTCTTCGTTGTGATCGGCCATATCCCTACACAAGAGAGAATTCGGGTTTAGGGTTTTGATATTTTTCACTTCAGATTCAAATAATGGGAAATAACAAGAACAACAACAATCGTAATTATAATCCGTCCATTTTATATATCGCTCAAAATTTGATGTTCTTACAAAATCTAACATCATCGACTATTGTCGTACATTACCAACCAACATAAAGCACTACGCTTATAATACTTCATAAACTACATGTTTTGCTTACAACCCAAAAGACATCTTACAACAACCTATAAACCTTAAATACAACCAATACAACCATAAGGAATACTAGTACTATGCTAATCAGCATCAAGTTGCGTGCTGCTCGAATTGCCTTTCGTGCCATTGCCTTTGTGCGTAACACCTCGGTGTACAAACCACGTATCTGGTGGGAGTGATCTCTCACGACTTGTGTGTATCCGCGGAGGTCAACGAACATGTTACAAAGCGCTTGGATTTCTTCGGGAGTCAATCCGCGAACAGGAGGTGGTTGTGGCGTAGGTATCTGATGTCTCGAGTGACGATTCGGTGGGTGTCGTGCGCGGCGTGTTGGTAATCGTGAGCTTCCTTCACCGTCCCGACGGAGGTAAGGTAGGGTGAGTGGTGACGATTGCTGACTCCTAGAGCGTGATTGGGATTCGTGAGAGTGTTCGGTTTCGTCGACTGACGTAGCTATCTCTTTCCCTCTCGACATACCCTAAATCGGTAACGAGTTAGTTCGAAGATACGGCTCATGTTAGTGTTAGTAATAAGCTGAGCACATAGAGTATCTTAAATGTAGCATCTAGGTCTGTGTGGGTTTGACTTCAAGAATTCCCGGGGAGGTTCGTTTAATGTTTACCAATCCCGTTCCGGCATAATTTAGTCCAAATTATTCATAGGTGATCAGGCTACGAATAATTCAAGTTAAACAATGCCTTCACGTTTTGGTTAAATAAAATCTTTCGTTTAGAAACTGGTTATAGTTTGATTTTTGAAAAATCAATATTCACTATAACCTTGCGCTCTGATACCAAGTCTGTCACACCCCGCTAAAGCGGAAACACAGGATGTGAAGAGCAATAGCATTCGATACACAAGATATAGATAAACGCCAAATGTCATTAAGGAAAAACATGATATTCAAGGTTTACAAAGTTAAAACAAAGTTTACATATCCGAAATACAAAATGGGGTGTTCAACCAAACCACCCAAACCCTTCCCGTTCTTGAAGTCATTCGCCCAAAAGCATAAAGTCATCAGCTAGCTTACTCGTTACCTGAAAATACGAGTCAAGTGTTAACTACGGGAGACGTAGTTAGTGAGCTACAAGTTTAAGTAAAAGCATAAGTTTCAACGCACAAGAAATTGGCGTAAAGTATAGTTTTCAAATTGTAGTTGCATAACCATGCATAGAGTATCGCATTCAAAATAGTTGTCACATAAAAATGTATAGAGTATAGCATTCGTGTTTATAGGCATTGACCACATAGCGCGACTATGTGACAATCCTAAGTATTGCCCAATGATCGTTGCTAAGCCTAAAGCCTACCCATTTAGTATTATGCACCATCGTTATAAGTCGTTGTGGTGAGGGTCAATCTACCCTAATAGCGCTATCCATATCTACTAACGGTCCTTTCCAAAGGGATTAATAGCAACTAATGTCCTTGGTAGTGTCGAGAGTTTTAATGGTTTCTCACGTCCATGTTGTACAAAGTCCGCAACATGACGATCGATTGTTTTAGTCATTGGCAAATATAGCTTTCGTGTCCTCGGCATTGTTGGCAAAATCATCAACAATGCCGGCAAAATAGTTTTTCGTAAAAGTATTCAAGTTATCAAAGTGTTCCATAATAGCTTTCAAAGTACATAAGTGTTTTCGTAATAGCATTCGAGTATCAAATCGTTTTCGTTAGCATTCAAGTCATAAAGCGTTTTTCAGCTTAAATATATGTTTAAGCCTAAGACTCGCATTTCACCCCAAAAAGTATTAAAAGCGTTTAAAAGAGTAGGGGTTTGTAACTCACTGTTTGCGAAGATAGTCGTAAGCGGGAACGGTCGGAAAGTGTGCCGGGAATCACCGAAAGCCTAAGAATACCAAGTTTTGTTCAAGTGTCATTATGTTATTGTATAATATGATAAATAGTCTTTAGTTAAACTTTAAGTGCCAAGGTCCAATTTGTCCAAAAATCGTCCGCAACGGTTATCGTTTTGTTTTAGTCCAAAAGTCCAAAATTAGTGTTATTGTTATTATGTTAAATATGTTTTGTTTGCTAAAGTGTCTTTTATTTTCCAACAAAATTTGGGCAGCGCTTCCGCGCCCAAATTCTATGTCCAAATACAAATCACTTTCCCGCTCACAAAACACATATACATACATAACATATTTAAACATGTCCATTTTAGCATATTAAGTCCAATACAAGTCACCAATATTATTGTTTTTACCAAACTCAGTCATATAAATCAAGTCTCGAAAAAGTCAGCGGTGTAAACAAACTCAAAACGGCCAAAACGACGATTTTCGGGCAAACAAGCAGGCCTGTGCGTCGTCCTGGCCTTAGGGACGGCGCACAGGTCGGGCAGATTTGTGTTTTCGGGTTTTTCTTGTAAAATCGTTTATTCCAACCATAGATTTCGACATGCAATCGGTTTAAACTTCATAATATGTCATTTTAACAGTTTATACATAACTTTTATCCATAAAAACAAAGATTTAAGCATCATTTCTTATAAACCCGTTTTTGTACAAAAATGGTTATAAAACTTCATCAAGACTTGTTTTTATAGCTTAGATCATACATGCAATGAGTTATATTAGTAATATAAGTAAAAAGGAAGAGTTTCTACCGAATGAAAGTGTTTAGATGATGGTCTAGGCGGATTTAGAGCTCCAAAAGTGTAGAAAACGTTTTGAAACCGAAACTAACTTGATTCCCTTGCTTCCCCTTGGTGTTAAACGTTTATAGATGGTGTTTATATGGTGTTTTCTCTGTATTTTAGGGCTGGAAATGGAGGATGGTGAGAGAGTTTTTGGAGAGAATTTGTTATGTGTGTGTTTTGAGTGTGTGTTTGTGTTTTTTATAAAATGAAAAAGAAAATGAAAGGAAAGAAAGGAAAAAGGTGAGTAATAATAGTCTATGGTCTGCCAAAATGCAGTACTTGAGTGGTAAAAATGGGGTTTAATTGATTTGGTTTTTATAAAATCGAGACAAGTAACAAAAATCCAAGAATTTTCGGTCTGGTGTGTCCAGGACGTCGCACAAGGGGTGTGTGCGGCGTCCTGGCTTGTTTTGAAAATAATTTTGTGATTTTTCGTTTTTGCGTTTTGCTTCGTTGGACCTTTTCGTTAACTGAAAGTTATAGATTATGATACGTTATGAACTTAGGAAAGTTCCTTGGGTGTTTTCTTGGTATTAGGACTTACATAATTTGATTCCGAAGTTGATTTATGATTCCGATCCCGATCCGCGCTTAAAGGTTTAAAATGGAGTAAACTTTCGTTTAAGAGTTTTGTGTGAGTTACAACGAGCTTAGCTTAAGAGTTATGTCTACGTAACCACATAGCACATAAAGTTAGTCATATCGGGCATCAAAATAAACACTTAGAAGTTATAAGTTAGCGTTCTCGACCTTAGTTTAGACGGTTGTCACATTATGCCAACGGTCAATAGTCGAGCTACGAATACAATCTTAGGATATCCGATACTTCATTGGCCTAAAACCTTTCTCCATCGATCTAATCCCTATCGAACCATCAAGTTTGGACGCTATCGTTGGGATGGAATGGTCACCTCATTTTCGAGCCAAGACCGTCCGTTTCGACAAACTCACCCGTATTCCTATTCAGAAGGTGAAACTCCCGTCGTTCAGGAGGACAAACCTGGATGACAACTTCGCAACATGTATCCCTTGATAATGCGCAAGTACCTCGAGAAGGACTACGACGAATCCTTCGCCCACGACGTCGAACGTAGACCTAAGGAAAGCCGAGTCCCAGACATTCCCATAGCCGAGGACCATCCAAAGTCTTTCCTGAGAAACTGCCTGGGCTACCGCCGAATCGACAAGTGGAAATTCCGAATAGACCTCGTTCCTGGCACATCACCAGTTGCCAAGACACCCTACCGTCTAGCACCACCCGAGATTCAAGGGCGGCCAAAGCCGCTGTAGGAACTCCTAAACCCCGATTCTATCCGCTCAAGTTCGTTCCCCTAGGGAGCCCCAATTTCCCCTATCAAAAAGGAAGACGGACCTTTCCGTCTGTACACCGATCGTCGCGAACTTATCAAGCTGACCGTCAAGAACCGATGACCATCCCCAAGGATCGATGACCTATTCGAGTAGTTGCAGGGTACAGCTTACCCCTCAAAAATCGACCCCGCTCGGGTTATCACCAGATTCGTGGCTGTATAACCGACATCTCTGAAACCGCATCCTCAAACTCGATGCAAGCAACACGAGTTTCCCCTCTATCAATTGGCCTAACCGACACACTAGCAGTATCCATGGACTTAATGAACAAGGTGTGTAGGCTGTACTTAGACGATTAGTGATAGTATTCATAGTCAATGTTCTTATCTACTCAAGGAAGATCATGTGAAACATCCCAAGCTCATTCTAGAACTCCTCCGAGATCAGAAATTGTACGCCAAATTCCCGAAGTGCGAATTCTGGCCCCGAGAAGATCATTTCACCGGTTCCATAGTCAACCATGAAGGAATTCGAACTCAGGCTAAACGTAACCCGCTACATCAAGCTCCGAGCATGAATTCTGAAACCCGAAGGTCTTCGTAAACTCAATTCCGACAAGGGCCACCGATCTCGATGTTCCATCCATCCGGGATCCGACTTGTTGTACAGGGATCCCCGAGAATATCGATAGTGGCCGGGCATGAAAGGATATTGCCTTGTATATAGCCAGGTGCCTCACTTGCTCCAAGGTCGAGGCGGAATATCGAAACCCATCTCTCCAATCATCTCCGATAAGGATAGTCGATCTGCGTCCCGCCCTCTTCGGAGTGCCCTCCATAGAATCGCTAGGGACGCGACTAGACCTTACACCACCCTCCGACCGACGGTCAGAATGAAAAGACGATCCAAACGTGTAATGAAATTCCGAGAGCGTGTATAGATGCCTACATAGGAAGTCAAGATACTCACCTCCCCTTTGGTCGAGTTCACCTATGACAACGGCTTCCATGCCAGCACTAAGTGCGCACCCTTCAATCTCTATATGGAAGCAAGTGTCGATCACCGTCATGTTGGCTAGAAGCTGACGATTGACGACTTGCAAGGTCCGACGTCTCCCTCTACCGTGAAGGACTGGAAGCATCTCGTACCCGACAGAAGAGCTACGTAACCAACCAGAAGGAAACCTCTCGATTCCCAAGATGGCGATAGAGTGTCCCCAAATATCGCCATGAAAGGGGGTAGCCTGCTTCTGGAAACGCGGTATACTGAGCCCTAGGTACACCGGTTCAACCTAAGTTTTAGGACATATCGGTCCGATTACTCATCGCCTTTAACACCCCCAGATTCCTTCGAACGTTCATATGTATATTCCATGCCTCGCAATTGAAAGTGTCTACCTGACGAGACCATCGTCATTCCTCCTGACAAGGTCAAAACCGATGACAAACTCAATCTCATTGATGAACCGCTTAAGGTTGTTGACCGAGAGGTCAAACAACCCAGGCAGAGTCGTGCATCTGTCATCAAGCTTCGGTGGAAATTCTCGGCACTATCACGAATTCACATAGGAACGTGAGGACCAAGTCCGCCAGAAATATCCACATCTGTTCAAGAACATTCCTCCATGATGGTACGAACTAAATTTCGGGACGGAATTTCTTTCAACCCGGGGAGAATGTGACAACCGTCCAATTTCGGGTGCATTTTATGCCCTACGCCTCTTTTATTGCCTACCGTTGTCTTTAACTGTTCAATTATCGGAAACGCGCTAGTGTCGGAATCACAACCGGAATCAAATTATATAAGTCCTAATGCCAAGAAAACACCTAATGAACTTTCCTAAGTTCATAATGTAACATAATTAAGAACTCTTGGTTAACGAAAAGGTCCAACGAAACAATAACGCAAAAACAGCAAAAACAGCAAAAATCAAAAATTCTTTGCAAAAGTGGTCCAGGACGACGCACACAGGCCTTGTGCACCGTCCTGGAGGGACTAACTCCGAAAATTTTTCAAATTTTTGCATGTCTCGATTTCCTACAAATTTTAACCAATTGAACTCGGGAAAAAGGCCATAATTACTGCTATTTTGCAGTACCAACACACTCCTTAATGATTTTTCTCATTTCCATTTCATTTCCACTTTTCTTTTCATTTTAATCATTTTACAAAAACATACAAACACACACAAACACTTTTCTCTCTAAAACTCTCCCAAGAACCTCCCTAATTCCAGTGATTTACACCCATCAAAACCAAACTTTTATCCATCAAAAATCGTTTAGAACATCAAGCAAACAAGAAGGAGCAAAATACTTTTCGGTTTTCAAGCTTTTTACCGATTTTTGGAGTCCAAATCCGGCTAGAACACAATCCATCCATTTCCCTCCGGTAGAAATCTCTCTTTTATCACTTGTTACTGTTTTAAACTCTTGCATGTAAGATCTAAGACTTTAAATCAAGTTTTTACAAAGATTTATGACTTTTTATGGTCAAAAACGATTTTTAACCGAAATAACCTTTAGATCTATGTTTTTATGAATGAAAATGCTCTAGAAACTGTTAAAATAACATTTTATTAAGTTTGGACTAATTGTATGTCGAAAACCCGTGGCTAAAATGAACATTTTGCAAGAAAAACTCGAAAAACATGGGCTGTGTGCCGTCCTAAGAGGCCAGGACGACGCAGCAGGACACAAATCGTGTATGTGCGTCGTCCCAGAGCTCACAGCGGCGCACAGACCCGCCAGATTTCCCGAAAACTCGATTTTTGAACGTTTTAAACTCGTTTGACCCGCTGACTTTTTGTAACCTTCACTTTTGGGACTGAGTTTGACTAAACTAATATATTGGTGACCTTTAATGGACTATTTGGACTTAATTTGGACTTGGTTAATAAGAAATTGTGTTATAGGTGATTTTGGGAACGGAAGTGAAATTTGAATTTTTGGATATGAAATTTGGGCGCGGAAGCGCTGCCCAAATTTCCTTGGAAAAATGCAAACCACTTCAGCAAACAAAGACACTTGTAACATAACAATAAGAAACGTTAAAACGAACTTTTGGACAAAAACTTAACGTTGACCACCTTGGACCATTATGGACAATATTTAACCTTGACACTTAAAGTTTAATTGAATTTTATCTATTATATTAAGTATAACAACATAATAAGATAATAACAATTGAACTATCTTGGTATTATTAGGCGTCCCGCGATTCCCGGCTCCCGCTCCGACTGATTTCCGAGTTCTTTGTCTTCGCAATCCGTGAGTTACACCCCTCTCTACTCTTTCTTTTAAGTACTCTTTTTGGGGGAAACATGAGATCAAAATCTTTTGTGAACAATATCTTTTATATGAAACTGTTTTACTCGCTTGAACTTACGTACAACGTTTTATGATCTATTTTGGAAACTTTATGAACCATTGATCTATTGATCTATTTTGGAAACTTTATGAACCATTGATCTATTGATCTATTTTGGAAACTTTATGAACCATTGATCTATTGATCTATTTTTGGAAACTTTATGAACTCTATGAACTTTTGAAACCTTTGTGAACTATTGATCTATTTTGGAACCCTTATGAACTTGCAACTCTTTGACCTTTTGGAACCTTTGAGAACTATGGAACTATTTTGGAAACCTTGCGAAACTAATATTCATAGACGATATCATCTATTCTGATTGGCTTACTTTAGACTAATTAGGTTTGCCTCTTTGGATATTTGATTTGACGATGATAGTTTGATTGTATTTGGAGCAAACCCTAGGTGAGGATATAAACGCCGTAAGTACAAACGACCAATTTTTAGAAAAAGAGGACAAAGTGCCCCGCTGCTTTTTAGAAACTATTCCCTACACACTATTAACAATAGCCTTTAGTAAATATGGGTATCGATACTTAGGAGAGGTCACTCCTTACTTATGGTTCGCAACTTGAGTACATACTACTAAGTTCTCACGAACTAGATCTTTAGACTGAAACTAGGGGCGTGTGCTCACCAAAAATCGGATTAGCGTGCAAAATCTAACGTTATATTAAGCTTAGTGGTTGGTACAATTCAAGGATCATTAGTCATTATTATTTACGCATATGCCTACTTACTGTCTTACACATGTGGATTAATCCACCGCTGAGGTAATGACTACACTACTTACAGTCTTACACATGTGGATTAATCCACCGCTGAGGTTGTGACAACCGTCAAATTCTAGGTGTTCTTTACGTTCTATGTCTCTCGTTTTGTCTATTGTGTCTTTAAATTGAACTTTTACCGGAAACGCACTCGTATTGGAATCGCAACCGGAATCATTTTATATAAGTCCTAATGCCAAGAAAACATCTAATGAACTTTCCTAAGTTCATAATGTAACATAATTAAGAACTTTTAGTTAACGAAAAGGTCCAACGAAACAATAACGCAAAAATAACAAAAACAGCAAAAATCAAATTTTTGTTGCAAAAATGGTCCAGAACGGCGCACAGTGACCTTGTGCGCCGTCCTGGAGGACTAACTCCGAATTTTTTTGAAAATTCGGCATGCCTCGATTTTTACAACCATTACACCAATCAATCTCGGGTATTAGGCTATAATTACTGATTTCACAGCCCCTAACCCCCTTTTTACCATTTTCTTACTTTACCTTTTCATTTTACATTTTCATTTCATTTCTTTTATAACTAAAACATAAAAGACACACATTTCTCTCCAAAACCCAAGAACACATCAACTACAGAATATTCGACCATCAAACACCAATTTCTATCCATTAAAATCGTCCAAATCATCCAAAGAAACAAAAGGAAGCAAGAAATTTCTATAAAGAACCATTTTTGTAAGGATTTTCGGAGCTCAAACATCACCAAACCATCATCCAAGCAATTTCCACCGGTAGACTTCTTTTAAATTACTGTTTTTATGTAAATAACAACTTGCATGGATGATCTATGGATTTAAAATAGGTTTTTACAAAGATTTATAACGTTTTATGTACAAAAACGATTTTTAACCGAAATATTGTTTAGATCTATGTTTTTATGAATAAAAACACTTTGGATACACTGGGAATGAAGTTTTATTAACTCTAGACCAGTTTCATGTTGAAATCCGTGGCCAAAATAGTCGTTTTGCTCGAAAAATCCCGAAAACACGACCCGTGCGCCGTCCCTGCGACCAAGACGACGCAGCGGGGTGAATTTTGGCTTCTGTGCGCCGTCCTAAAGATCACAACGGCGCACAGGCCTGACTGATTTTCCCGATTTGCTTTATTTTGACGTTTTGAACTTGTTTGACATGCTGACTTTTCATAAATACCACTTTGGGACTGAGTTGGAAAATAAATATACATTGGTAACTTGTAATGGACTTTTGGAACTTAAATGGACTCGTTTGGATATAAAATCGTGTTGTATGTCTTTTGTAAGCGGAAGTGAAGTGGTATTTTTGGGGATGAAATTTGGGCGCGGAAGCGCTGCCCAAATTTCATTAGGAAAATACGCACCACTTCAGCGACCAAATTACTCATAACATGATAACAATAAACGTAAAAATTGGACTTTTGGACAAAAACGTAACTTTCACCGCTTTGGGCTATTTTGGACAATACTTAACCTTGACACTTAAAGTTTAATTAAAAACTTATTTTTATTATATTAAGAACAATAACATAATAAGATAATAATAATTGAACTATCTTGGTATTATTAGGCGACCCGTGATTCCCGGGTTCCGCTCCGACCGATTCTCGGGTTCCTTGTCTTGGCAATCCGTGAGTTACACCCCTCCTTACTCTTACATTTTAAGTACTCTTTTTGGGGGAAACATGAGATCAAAACCTTTTGTGAACAATATCTTTTATGTGAAACTGTTTTACGCGCTTGAACTTACGTACAACGTTTTGTGATCTATTTTTGGAAACTTTATGAACATTTGAGCTATTTACCTATTTTTGGAAACTTTATGAACATTTGAGCTATTTACCTATTTTTGGAAACTTTATGAACTACTGAGCTACTTGTCTATTTTTGGAAACTTTACGAATTTGCAACTCTTTGAAGTTTTGGGAACTTTGAGAACTATTGGACTATTTTGGAACTTTGCGAACTATTATGCGTAGACAATATCATTTATTCGGATTGGCTTACTTTAGACTAAATAGGTTTGCCTCTTTGGATATTTGATTAGACAATGATAGCTCGATTGTATTTTGGAGCAAAACCCTAGGTGAGGATATAAACGCCGTAACTACAAACGACAAATATTTTTAGAAACAGGACGGACAAAATGCCCCACAACTTTTTTTGGAACTATTCTCTACACACTATTAACAATAGCCGTTAGTAAATATGGGTATCGATACTTAGGAGCGGTCACTCCTTACTTAAGGGTAGCAACCTGGGTACATATTACTAAGTTCTCGCGAACTCGAACTTTAGACTGGAACTAGGGGCTTGAGCTTGACCAGAAATCGGATTAGTGTGCTAAATCTTACGTTATATTAAGCTTAGTGGTTGGTACAACTCGAGGATCATAGGTCTTTATTATTTACGCATATGCTTACTTACTGTCTTACACATGTGGATTAATCCACCGCTGAGGTAATGACTACGCACTTTTACCGCTTGCTACACGACTTGAACTTTGAACTGATCTTGAACTTTTATGAACTTTGAACTTGTCTCGAACTTTTACGAACCCTAAACTCTTGACTTGAACTATTACGACAGTATATAAACTACCTTTATGCGATTACCTATCCGCTTACTCCTTTTTGAAAACTTTGTACTTATATATATACTTGTCGAACTTATTTGAAACCTTTGATCAACTTATAAACTGTAACTCACTCACTACGTTTTCGTAGTTGACACTTTATCTCATGTTTCAGGAACTAAGCGTAAGTTATGAAGTGCATTGCTCAGGCGGGTCAAGCCGATTATGTGAAGTGTACCCCGGGAAGAAGACCTTATTTTGGGAATTTTTAATTAAAAACATTTTATTATGTATTATGGTCTTAAACTTTGAATCTTGGTTGTATCTTTGAATCTTTGTACTTTTCCAACTCTAATCTTAATGACTTGAACCGTTGATTTAGTATAACTCGTGAAATGATTCTTTGCTCTTCACATTCCGTGTTTCCGCTTTAGCGGGGTGTGACAGACTTGGTATCAGAGCACGGGTTATAGTGAAAACGGTTTTAAAAAATTTTCAAAAAGTTTTCGAAACCAAAACTATAACCAAGGCTTTTCAGAAAAATCATTTTCGGGTTCAAACTTTAGAACATTACTTTCCGCGATTGCATGGTTATCCTTTTCAACTATGCGTGACTTGATCAACCATGCATAGTTCAAAATGAATTATGCAAGAACGGAAAGTCAATGGCTATCGTTAACGGTTTTGAGTCGAAAAATTCCCGGTCTTGTCAATTCCCGACACTCACATAACTGACCCGTGCATTCATTTTACTTACGTTTTCCTATTTTTAGTTTCCCCCGTACTTATGTAACTCTCAATTCGCAGTTACGCCATGTCTCAGTCATCGCACTCCCGATCCCAGTCACGATCGCTTCCACGAGCCGCCTCCCCCTTGCACGAACCCTCTGAGGGCCACACGGCTTCCGAGAGTCAGCGTCATCAGACGACTGACCCGACGGAAGACACGTCTAGGACCATCAGCAGCAGTAATGGGTCCAACCCAAGGACAGTACTCCCACATCCTAGGCTGGTACCCGTTGCAGCACCACCGCAGCCCCGAGGACCCAACGCTAGAGTACCTACGCATCAGCAATCGGGCCCGTTCCGACCCGCACCTCCCCAGTCTTTCTTGGATCCCTACGACCCCGCTTTGCGTACTCCAGTCGCGGAACGCTACGCGTGGGATCGTCAGTTCATTGAAGAAAGGCGACGCGCCCAGGAGGCCGGACCCTCCCGACCCATGATGCCACCGACTCACCAGCCTCTCCCACCAGATGCGTTTCTCAACCTGCACCGTCAGGTCCGGGGACTCGCGGAGGAAGCCCAGGAGCAGGGTCTTCTTCTCTTTGAAGTCTCTGATGCTGCAAATGAGTTGGCACAACAGTCACGGCGAATCATCGCAACGGCTCAGGCCACCGCTCGTACAGTGCATTGCCTCACTAGAGCATGCCTGATCATGGGGGCATTTATAGTAGCCATTGCCGCCAAGATGTTCTTTGAAGAGCGTTATTAGGCATACTTTCCTTTGTTTTTGTACTGTACCGGCTTAGTCGTAATTTTTCCATTGTACACGACTTAAGCTATTATCTATTATTTTCTATGTATTGTACTTGTATTTCTTTCAGTATTTTGTTCTATGTACTAAAACCTCTTATCATTAATGGAAATTTCTATCTTCTGTTATTTACACTTGTCTTATCGCGTGAATCTTTTATTATTGTCAAACATTATTACTAATTCTTGAATCATCATCGTGCGTATACTGTTACCTTTCTTGTACACTCTTTTACTACTATCGTTACCATACTTGTGCTAATTGTCCACTCTCATTACTCTCGTGTACTCGATAATTGTTAGCTCTTGAGTGGAATTCCTGTAGTAAATTCCAATTTGTGCGTTCTAAACTAGTTTCTTCTTTCCCTTGTAGAACCATGCCTCCCAAGAGAAGCCGCGCTGATCGCATAGCCGAACAGATCGTTGTGCAATTCCAAGCGGTACTTCCAAGCGTGATCGCCCATATCGTCGCTGGAATCAACCAAGGGATCTTCGGAATCAACGAACCCCTTCTCCCTCTTGTACCAACTAGGCAGGACGAGGACGAGGATTTTGGAACCAACCGCCTACCTCCCCCTCCAACCCTCTTCCAGCGAAGAGAGAGTAAGAGAAGGAAGATTCACCACCAGCCCTCATGGACCAGCAACAACCAGGAATCCACAACCGTAACCCGAGCCTACTCTGGACCGCACCCCCAGTGCAGCAGGTGCCACTTCCATCATGCTCGAAGATGCCCGGTATGCAGATTTTGCAACGAAGAAGGGCATTACCCCTGGTGTTGTCCAGAAAAAGCAAAAAACCGAGCCAGGAAACTGCGGTGCCTCGAGTGTGGAAGCGACCAGCACCTCCGTGGGGATTGCCTCTTAGAGCATACCACAGAAACTCTCAGTGCTCTCGCAATCACAGCCGAGGAGACTCATCAGGGTCCCAATGCAGTTACTGGTACGTTCTCTGTCGAATAACCATTTATCTTCCGCACTAATCAGGTCAAGGCTGAAAGAAACTTTGTCTCCTTGGAAATTAGATCCCTCATCACCCTAGGACCTAAAGCCATTACGGATAGTTTTCTACCGAATATGCCAATGTTCAATAGTCGAAGCTACGACCACAATCTTAGGATATCCGATACCTCATTGGCCTAAAACCTTTCCCATCAACCTAATCCCTATCGAACCATCAAGCTTTGACGCTATCGTTGAGGTGGACTGGTCACCCCAATTTCGAGCCAAGACCGTCCGTTTCGAAAAACTCGCCCGTATCCCTATTCGGAAGCGAAACTCCCGTCGTACAGGAGGACAAACCTGAATGACAACTTCGCGACATGTATTCCTTGATGATGCGCAAGTACCTCGAGAAGGACTACGACGCATCCTTCGCCCACGACGTCGAACGTAAATCTAAGGAGAGCCCAGTCCAAGACATTTCCGTAGTCAAGGACCATCCAAAGGCTTTCCTGAGAATTTCCCTGGCCTACCGCCTCATCGGAAAGTGAAAATTCCGAACAGACCTGGTTCCTGACGCAGCACCAGTTGCCAAGACACCCTACTGTCTGGCACCACCCGAGATGCTAAGGCGGCCAAAGCCGCTGTAGGAACTCCTAGACCCCGATTCTATCCGCTCAAGTCCGTTCCCCTGGGGAGCCCCGATTCTCCCCTATCAAAAAGAAAGACGGACTCTTCCGTTTGTACACCGATCGTCATGAACGCATCGAGCCAACCGTCAAGAACCGATAACCATCCCCGAGGATCGACAACCTATCCGAGTAGTTGCAGGATGCAGCTTACCTCTCAAAAGTCGACCCCCGCTCGGGTATCACCAGGTTCGTGACATTATAACCAACATTACCGAAAACCGCATTCCCCAAACCCGATGTAAGCAATGCAAGCCTCCCTTCTGTCAGTAGGCCTAACCAACACACTAGCGGTATTCATGGTCATAATGAGCAAAGTGTGTAGGCCATACTTAGACGATTATTAACCATACTCCTTGTCAACATTCTCACCTACTCAAGGAAGATCATGCGAAACATCCCAAGCTCACTCTAGAACTCTCCCGAGATCAGGAATTGTACACCAAATTCTCAAAGTGCAAGTTCTGGCCCCGAGAAAATAACATTATGCCAATCCTATAGCCAACCGTGAAGGAATTCGAACTCGGGCTAAACGTAACTCGTTACGTTAAGCTTCAAGCAAGAGTTCTGGAATCCGAAGGTCTTCGTAAACCCATTTCCGTCAAGGGCCACCGAATTCGCTACCCCATCCATCCGGGATCCGACTTGTTGTACAAGGATTCCCGAGTATACTGTTCGTGGCCGGACATGAAAAAGGGTATTGCCTTGTATATAGTCAAGTGCCTCACTTGCTCCAAAGTCAAGGCAGAAAAATTTAAACCCATCTCTCCATCATCCCCAGTAGGAGCAGTCGATCCACGTCCCGCTCTCTTCGGAATGCCCTCCAGAGAACCGCTAAGGACGCAACTAGACCTCAGCGCTTCGCACCACATTTCGACCTACGGTCAGAACGGAAAGACGACTCGAATGTTAAAGAGATAATGAGAGCGTGTATGGTTACCTCAGTAGAAAGTCACGACACTCACCTCCCACTGGTCGAGTTAGCCTATGACAACGGCTTCCATGCCAACACTATGCACCCTTCAATCTCCATATGGACGCAGGTGTCGATCACCGCCCTGTTGGCTAGAAGCTGACGGTCGATAACTTGCAAGGTCCGACGTCTATCTCCACCCGTGAAGGACTGGAAGCATCCCGTACCCGGAGGAGGAGCTGCGTAACCAAACGGAAACTGTCTGGCACCACCCGAGAAGCTAAGGCGGCCAAAGCCGCTGTAGGAACTCCTAGACCCCGATTCTATCCGCTCAAGTCCGTTCCCCTGGGGAGCCCCGATTCTCCCCTATCAAAAAGAAAGACGGACTCTTCCGTTTGTACACCGATCGTCATGAACGCATCGAGCCAACCGTCAAGAACCGATAACCATCCCCGAGGATCGACAACCTATCCGAGTAGTTGCAGGATGCAGCTTACCTCTCAAAAGTCGACCCCCGCTCGGGTATCACCAGGTTCGTGACATTATAACCAACATTACCGAAAACCGCATTCCCCAAACCCGATGCAAGCAATGCAAGCCTCCCCTCTGTCAGTAGGCCTAACCAACACACTAGCGGTATTCATGGTCATAATGAGCAAAGTGTGTAGGCCATAATTAGACGATTATTAACCATACTCCTTGTCAACATTCTCACCTACTCAAGGAAGATCATGCGAAACATCCCAAGCTCACTCTAGAACTCTCCCGAGATCAGGAATTGTACACCAAATTCTCAAAGTGCAAGTTCTGGCCCCGAGAAAATAACATTATGCCAATCCTATAGCCAACCGTGAAGGAATTCGAACTCGGGCTAAACGTAACTCGTTACGTTAAGCTTCAAGCATGAGTTCTGGAATCCGAAGGTCTTCGTAAACCCATTTCCGTCAAGGGCCACCGAATTCGCTACCCCATCCATCCGGGATCCAACTTGTTGTACAAGGATTCCCGAGTATACTGTTCGTGGCCGGACATGAAAAAGGGTATTGCCTTGTATATAGTCAAGTGCCTCACTTGCTCCAAAGTCAAGGCAGAAAAATTTAAACCCATCTCTCCATTATCCCCAGTAGGAGCAGTCGATCCACGTCCCGCTCTCTTCGGAATGCCCTCCAGAGAACCGCTAAGGACGCGACTAGACCTCAGCGCTTCGCCCCACATTTCGACCTACGGTCAGAACGGAAAGACGACCCGAACGTTAAAGAGATAATGAGAGCGTGTATGGTTGCCTCAGTAGAAAGTCACGACACTCACCTCCCACTGGTCGAGTTAGCCTATGACAACGGCTTCCATGCCAACACTATGCACCCTTCAATCTCCATATGGACGCAGGTGTCGATCACCGCCCTGTTGGCTAGAAGCTGACGGTCGATAACTTGCAAGGTCCGACGTCTATCTATACCCGTGAAAGACTGGAAGCATCTCGTACCCGGCGGAGGAGCTGCGTAACCAAACGGAAGAAAAATCCTCGAGCCCCAAGATGGCGATGGAGTTTTCCCAAAATATCGCCATGAAAGGGGTAGCCTACTTCTGGAAACGCGGCAAACTGAGCCCAAGGTACACCGGTCCAACCTAAGTCTTAGGACATGTCGGTCCGATTACTCACCGCCTTTAACTTCCCCAGTCTTCTTCTAGCATTCATATATGTTCCATTCTCACACTCGAAAAGTGTTCATCGGATGAGACCCTCGTCATCCCTCTAAACAAGGTCAAGACTGGTGCCAAACCCGATTTCCTTGATGAACCGCTTAAATTGTTGACTCCAAGGTCAAACAACCTAGTCAGAACCTTGTCCCCATCTCTGAGTTCGGTGGAACCCCCGACGTAGTCCCAAAACCGCGTGAAGACGCAGGGACCGAAATTCGTCAGGAAAATCCACCATGATCCGACGACACTTCTTCCCCATGAGACGAACTAAATTTCGGGACGAAATTCCTTTCAACCCGGGGAGAATGTGACAACCGTCGAATTCCAGGTGTTCTTTACGTTCTATGTCTCTCGTTTTATCTATTGTGTCTTTAGATTGAACTTTTACCGGAAACGCACTCGTATTGGAATCGTAACCGGAATCATTTTATATAAGTCCTAATGCCAAGAAAACACCTAATGAACTTTCCTAAGTTCATAATGTAACATAATTAAGAACTTTTAGTTAACGAAAAGGTCCAACGAAACAATAACGCAAAAATAACAAAAACAGCAAAAATCAAATTTTTGTTGCAAAAATGGTCCAGAACGGCGCACAGTGACCTTGTGCGCCGTCCTGGAGGACTAACTCCGAATTTTTTTGAAAATTCTGCATGCCTCGATTTTTTCAACCATTACACCAATCAATCTCGGGTATTAGGCTATAATTACTGATTTCACAGCCCACAACCCCCCTCTTTACCATTTTCTTACTTTACCTTTTCATTTTACATTTTCATTTCATTTCTTTTATAACAAAAACATAAAACACACACATTTCTCTCCAAAACCCTCTCAAGAACACATCAACTACAGAATATTCGACCATCAATCCATTAAAATCGTCCAAATCATCCAAAGAAACAAAAGGAACCAAGAAATTTCGGTAAAAGACCATTTTTGTAAGGATTTTCGGAGCTCAAACATCACCAAACCATCATCCAAGCAATTTCCACCGGTAGACTTCTTTTAAATTACTGTTTTTATGTAAATAACAACTTGCATGGATGATCTATGGATTTAAAATAGGTTTTTACAAAGATTTATAACGTTTTATGTACAAAAACGATTTTTAACCGAAATATTGTTTAGATCTATGTTTTTATGAATAAAAACACTTTGGATACACTGGGAATGAAGTTTTATTAACTCTAGACCAGTTTCATGTTGAAATCCGTGGCCAAAATAGTCGTTTTGCTCAAAAAATCCCGAAAACACGACCCGTGCGCCGTCCGTGTGACCAGGACGACGCAGCGGGGTGAATTTTGGCTTCTGTGCGCCGTCCTAAAGGTCACAACGGTGCACAGGCCTGACTGATTTTCCCGATTTGCTTTATTTTGACGTTTTGAACTTGTTTGACATGCTGACTTTTCATAAATACCACTTTGGGACTGAGTTGGAAAATAAATATACATTGGTAACTTGTAATGGACTTTTGGAACTTAAATGGACTCGTTTGGATATAAAATCGTGTTGTATGTCTTTTGTAAGCGGAAGTGAAGTGGTATTTTTGGGGATGAAATTTGGGCGTGGAAGCGCTGCCCAAATTTCATTAGGAAAATACGCACCACTTCAGCGACCAAATTACTCATAACATGATAACAATAAACGTAAAAATTGGACTTTTGGACAAAAACGTAACTTTCACCGCTTTGGACTATTTTGGACAATACTTAACCTTGACACTTAAAGTTTAATTAAAAACTTATTTTTATTATATTAAGAACAATAACATAATAAGATAATAATAATTGAACTATCTTGGTATTATTAGGCGACCCGTGATTCCCGGCTTCCGCTCCGACCGATTCTCGGGTTCCTTGTCTTGGCAATCCGTGAGTTACACCCCTCCTTACTCTTACATTCTAAGTACTCTTTTTGGGGGAAACATGAGATCAAAACCTTTTGTGAACAATATCTTTTATGTGAAACTGTTTTACGCGCTTGAACTTACGTACAACGTTTTGTGATCTATTTTTGGAAACTTTATGAACATTTGAGCTATTTACCTATTTTTGGAAACTTTATGAACATTTGAGCTATTTACCTATTTTTGGAAACTTTATGAACTACTGAGCTACTTGTCTATTTTTGGAAACTTTACGAATTTGCAACTCTTTGAAGTTTTGGGAACTTTGAGAACTATTGGACTATTTTGGAACTTTGCGAACTATTATGCGTAGACAATATCATTTATTCGGATTGGCTTACTTTAGACTAAATAGGTTTGCCTCTTTGGATATTTGATTAGACAATGATAGCTCGATTTTATTTTGGAGCAAAACCCTAGGTGAGGATATAAACGCCGTAAGTACAAACGACAAATATTTTTAGAAACAGGACGGACAAAATGCCCCGCAACTTTTTTTGGAACTATTCTCTACACACTATTAACAATAGCCGTTAGTAAATATGGGTATCGATACTTAGGAGCGGTCACTCCTTACTCAAGGGTAGCAACCTGGGTACATATTACTAAGTTCTCGCGAACTCGAACTTTAGACTGGAACTAGGGGCTTGAGCTTGACCAGAAATCGGATTAGTGTGCTAAATCTTACGTTATATTAAGCTTAGTGGTTGGTACAACTCGAGTCATAGGTCTTTATTATTTACGCATATGCTTACTTACTGTCTTACACATGTGGATTAATCCACCGCTGAGGTAATGACTACGCACTTTTACCGCTTGCTACACGACTTGAACTTTGAACTGATCTTGAACTTTTATGAACTTTGAACTTGTCTCGAACTTTTACGAACCCTAAACTCTTGACTTGAACTATTACGACAGTATATAAACTACCTTTATGCGATTACCTATCCGCTTACTCCTTTTTGAAAACTTTGTACTTATATATATACTTGTCGAACTTATTTGAAACCTTTGATCAACTTATAAACTGTAACTCACTCACTACGTTTTCGTAGTTGACACTTTATCTCATGTTTCAGGAACTAAGCGTAAGTTATGAAGTGCATTGCTCAGGCGGGTCAAGCCAATTATATGAAGTGTACCCCGGGAAGAAGACCTTATTTTGGAAAATTTTTAATTAAAAACATTTTATTATGTATTATGGTCTTAAACTTTGAATCTTGGTTGTATCTTTGAATCTTCGTACTTTTCCAACTCTAATCTTAATGACTTGAACCGTTGATTTAGTATAACCCGTGAAATGATTCTTTGCTCTTCACATTCCGTGTGTCCGCTTTAGCGGGGTGTGACAGAGGTAATGACTACACTACTTACTGTCTTACACATGTGGACTAACCCACCGCTGAGGTAATGACTACTTATACTACCGCCTCACCATACAACTTGAACTTTTACGAACATTGAACTTTGACTTGAACTTCTACGACAGTATATAAACATATTTTTAGCGATTGATTTTCCCCCTCCTTTCTTTTTAGAAAACTCTATACTTATAAATACTTGTCGAACATTTTTGGAAAACTTTGGTCAAAACTTATAAACTGTAACTCACTCACTACGTTTCGTAGTTGACACTTTATCTCATGTTTCAGGAATTAAGCGTAAGTTATGAAGTGCATTGGTCAAGCGGGTCAAGTCAATTATGTGAAGTGTACCTCGGGAATAAGACCTTTACTTTTGGGAATTTTTAATTAAAACATTTTATTATGTATTATGGTCTTAAACGTTGAATCTTAGTTGTATCTTTTGAACTCTAGTACTTTCCAACTTTAATTGAATGACTTGTACCGTTGATTTTAGTGTAGCCCGTGAAATGATTCTTTGCTCTTCACATCTCGTGTTTCCGCTTTAGCGGGGTGTGACAGTTATTTTGACCATTCATCTTGAGATTTTCTTATATGAATCTTATGTTGCAGATAATTATTTATTTATTGATTATGGTGAGCTCAAAGATGACTATGAAGAAATATTCAAAATCCATTCTTTTTTATTATGTTGGCTTATGCTTTTTTATGAGTAATCGATAACTGTTGCAGTACAATGATTTATTATATTAATGATCTAATTATGCATAAGAGGTGTCGACTATTTGGGTTAAATTTAGAATTTGACTGTTGTGGTCAAAACATGCTTTCATGTTTAGAACTATTTTGTAATATACCATCAAACTTTGTATAATGCATAGAAGTTATACAAATAATGGTTGTGTTTAAAAAGTTAATACATATATGTTTTCTATCGTTTTACAAAGTTTTTTAAACAATTTTAAACATTTATAATAAGATCGATGAATTTACAAAGTTTATTTTCTCTTAAATATAACAACTTTTTTATAAGTCTCGTGTATCACACGGGGTAAAAGCTAGTTTAACAAATGGTACCCACATTTCATAGTATTTACAAAACCTTTTTTAAGACATCACAAAAATGTCATTTGTTGGAGCATAAATGTTTATTGATGGTATTTTGTATTTCAAGTTAAAGTCTCGTATAGTTTACATTGTATTTAGATCGAGTTGTAAAGTGTTACACTACATTTGTGAAAGAGTTTCGTTGGCATCTGTTTCGCCAGCGAAACTCTCTAGGGCATTTATGGTTGCCTATAAATATCTCACATTCGGAGCATAAATGCAGCCGTCACGAATCCCCATTAAAGTTTTTCGTTGCCAGAGACTTAAATTAGCGAAACTCTTCATGTGAAGGTTTAAAGTATTGTAATCGGTGATATTGATGTTATTCGTATTGTACAACATTAAGTAAGGTTTATAATATCTATTTTTTGGTTATATTTGTTTTTCTTCACCATTACATACTCTTACTTGTGATTTCATCACTTTTAAGTAATAGGATCGATATTGAGGTCTTAGCACGGGTTTCAACATCATTATAATTATTAATTTAATGAAAGTTGTTCAAGCATGGTTTAAAGTTGCAATAGAATAATATCCCAACCGAATTTTAAAGAAAATATGATTTATTTGGATAAATATTAATATCATAAAATTTTAAAACAACATTGATATAATTATAAAATTTATAAAAATATTGATACAATTTTTTTTACATTTATAAGGATATGGAGGAAATTGTCCTAAAAATAAATTTGATTTTTCTACTAAACTTTAATTTTGGAATGTCATTACATTAAACAAATTAGAAACTAATTTAATTTTGACTAAAGTTATAAATATTAAAACTATGTCTTTTACATGATAACTTATTTATTTATTTATTGTCACAATTGTCACAATCCTTTACTATATACTGATATCTTTTTGAAAGGTATGTTAAAAGTTTCTCATTAATGATATATCGAGGCCATAAACTGATTAGTTATTTCTGTTTATGAGTGTTTATGACTTAGATAGTCCTTTTATAAAATAAAACTTATATATTTTTACTTAATATGAATATATTTTTACTTCTCCAACCCACCTAACGGAATTTCAAATTTATCCCTACTAACCTATATAAATATCATATTTACCCGTTTAAACTTGATAATATCATATTTACCCTTCTTAAATTCAAAAATATCAAATAAATCAAAATTAATAATTTATCCTAATTAAAACTCCAAAATCATTAGTAATTATCCAAAAATTAGTAAATCAAACTAGTTGCTTTAGTCTGTTTTGGGTTGTTGTTTGGTCTGCTGATAATTGTTGTTTCACCAAACTAGTTATTGTTGCTTTTGGTTTATTTTGGTTTGGTGTATTGATAACTTTAGTTTTACGAAACTAGTTGCTTCAGTTGTTTAAAATATTGTTATGTTTTTATAATAAAAACGTTTTTCTCTGTTTTAAATTGTTTTTGTACTTAATTCAAATTTATGGATATTCCTATTAATTTGGTTGATTCTTTTTGGTTGTACAGTTGTGGTATTGGTCGATCCTTCCGAATGTATAACCATATTTTCTCAAATATTTATTAAATCTAATAAGTCAAATATTATGGCAAAATTTTAGGTTTCATGCGTGCAGATTTAAGACTTTTTGAGAGAAAAAGGGTATATTAGTGATTTACTAATTTTTGGATAATTACTAATGATTTTGGAGTTTTAATTATGATAAATTATTAATTTGGATTTATTTGATATTTTTGAATATAAGAAGGGTAAATATGATATTATCAAGTTTAAACGGATAAATATGATATTTATATAGGTTAGTAGGGATAAATTTGAAATTCTCCCCATATTAACTATCTAACTTTTAACAAATTAAAATAATAATATTTTTTAAAATCTATTAAAATACTAATATATATTCGTTATAAATAGTTAACCACGTTACAAAACAAAAACTTTTATTTTTATTTTGAATCTAATTTTATCAGAATTTATTTTTTTATGTCTATTTTTTGGAATATACTATAAAATAAGATAACTTCTTACTCATCTCAATTTATTTTTAGCTAGTCTCCCAACTTAAAAAAAAAAGTTAAATCTTTTTGAACTATTTTTTAGGACTTTAAAATTTTATGTTTTACTTTATAGTCTACACTATGAAATAAGGTGAGTACCTATCTATTTCGATTTATCATTAACTTTTACAATAGCCATTCACTAATACAACTTTATTTATTTTTATAGATTTTTAGCTTTTATATTATAATTTTTTATATAATATAGATCATAGTCCTTTTAGTCATTTATTTTTTTATCTATTACAAACTATATATACTTTCATTTGCTATTTTTTATTTTCTAACAATTTTTATGATACAGTAATTGTTATTAATTTTTACACAACTTATACTTTTAACTATTTACGTATTCTTGACCAAATTTTTTCCCACCGCAACGCGCGGGGCTAATATTTTCGTTCTATACATACTTTAAATAACAATATAAAATTAATTGTTTACCATAACATATTTTTATAAGTTATCTTTTTATTCTCTTTTTTAAAGAAAAAATCACGAACATAATATTTAACATTGATATTTCAAATATAATTACTAAATTCATAAAAATATATCTACATCTTAACTTTTTCACAAAAAATTAATTTACGTCAAAAACAATTTCGACACATACAAATTAAAGGGGTTATATGGTTCGTAAACATGGCAAACATTTAGCCTCTCATTCTGAAAGAATCCGTTTGCGCTATAGATGCAAAGGATCTGAATACTTGACGCGAAAACCTGCCAAAATTTAAACAAATCTATCTATAAATTATTACCATAATTCTTAATATTGAAATTTAAGAAGGAAAAGATATAATTGCCCTTCATTTAATTATTAACAATCTATTTATGTTAATTTGCTAGCCTTTTATTTTTTAATTTTTTTTATTCATTTATGAAAAACACACAATAAATTTTCAAATTTTAAAAAAAAATTAAACTAAAAAACTTGAAAAATCTAATTACTATTTGGGATTTTCTAATATGTGCCACCATGGCATAGCTTAATAGTCATTTATTATCATCAATATTCTCTTCAAACATGTTAATTACATATTAATTGTCATTACTTTTTTTTCTCTTCCATTGTTACCCTTTCTATTTTATTTAGCTATGAAATTTTAGAAAGTCATAAAAGTGACATACAATTTGCAATCCCTGTTATTTGACTTCGCATTTTAATTCCCTCCAACTTTTTGTGATTTCCCACCAATTTGTTTAATCGTAACTCTTACATGTGAACTCACTGTTCTTATATAAAATGCATAATTCAATGATTTTTTATTAACAAAGCACAAGGTAAGTAAAAGTATCACTTATTTGTAAGTAAGTTCTTTAGAAAAGTATATAGCCATTATTGTCATCTCTAAACTTTTTTTATTTTTTGTTTTTTTTTTCAGATGAATGGAGGTTTTCTTTTTGATTTAAATGAGATACCAATGGATGAAGATGTGCTAATAGTTCAAGAAATAGATGCTATTGACGAAGAGAGCCACAATGAGAATCAATATATCGATGAACCTTTTGTTGGTCAATGTTTTTTTAAGTGAAGAAGAGGCGTTAACTTTTTGTCAAAAGTATGCAAGAATGGGTGGATTTTCGGTTCGAAAAGGTCGGTTCGAGAATAAGAAAGGAGAAAATAAAGGAGAGAAAAAAAGACGCGATCTCTTTTGTCATTGTCAGGGAAAGCCTGATGTTAAGTTGGTAGACAACTCGAAAAAACAAAGAAATCGAGGTTCGGCAAGATGTGAATGCAAGGCTATGATACGTATAAAATTAAGGAAAATTAATGAAATTTTTCCCGAGGAGTGGCAAATTACTCGATTCGTTCCAACGCATAATCATGATTTGTTGTCAACAGATGAGGTACGTTTTCTACCATCTTATCGTAAAATTACAATAGAGGATGAGAAACGTATATTACTATTAAAAGAAGGTGGCTTGTCCGTTAGACAAATTATGCGTGTTATGGAGCTTGAAAGAAATGTGAGGCATGGCGGACTTAATTTTCTTGTTAAAGATGTCCATAATTTTTTTACAAAAAATTATAAAGCGCACTCACAAAATGATACAAGGGATCTATTACAATATTGCAAAAATGCTAAGATTGAAAATGATAACTTTCAATATGATTTTACAACTGATGTCGAAAACAAGTTAGAACACATATTTTGGTCTAATGCTCATTGTTTTAATTGGTACCAAAAATACGGAGATGTTGTGGTGTTTGACACTACATACAAAGTGAATTCATATGACATGCCTTTTGGTATCTTTGTCGGTATCGACAATCATGGAAGAACCATCTTACTTGGTTGTGCACTTTTGCGTAACGAGACAACAAATACTTTTCGATGGTTATTCAAGGTAAACGCACATGCTTTTGTTAATCAATAAATTCAATATTTAGTCTCTAATTATTATTTTTACATCTTGTAGACGTTTACTTTGCTAATGAAAAAGTCACCAAAGACTATATTGACCGACCAAGATCCATGGATGACACAAGCAATTGCAAAAGAGATGCCTTTTACAAAACATGCATTTTGTATATGGCATATCACCACAAAATTTAGTGGATGGTTTACTTCAATTTTAAGAAATGAGTATTCAAGTTGGTGCTCTGAATTTTACAACTTATACAAGTTAGATACAACTGACGAATTTGAGCACCAATGGCCAAGAGTTATTGAGAAGTACAACTTAGATGGGAATAAGCATGTTGTAGGATTGTACAAGATCAAAGAATTTTGGGTCCCCGCATATCTACGTGACTTCTTTTTTGGTGGTATGACGACTACGGGAAGATCGGAGAGTATCAATGCCTTTATAAAACGATTTATATCTTCCCGTACATGCTTAAGTCAATTTGTTAAGCAAGTAAGTATTTTTGTTTAATCCATTTCATGAAACAGTTTACTAGCATCATATCTTTTGTACATAGTTATGTCAAATTTCCACACATGCATAACTGCATAAGTCAAATTCGTACATGAAGTCAAACTTTCTTATAGATTATTTCATGCAACAGTTTCATGAATATCATCTTATTTTGATAATATATATATGTTTACTTATAGGTCGATCTTGCAATAGAAGACGTTGAGCAAAAACAAATACATGATACTATGTTGGTGAAATATAGAGGCTCGTGTTTTAGGTCACTTTCACCATTAGAAGAACAAGGTCATAGATTTTTTACTCCATTCGCATTCAAAAAATTTCAAGAAGAGTTCGGTAAGGCAATTCAATATTCCGTTAAAGAAGTAAATGACATGACTTTTAGTGTTAAGTATCACACATCAACTCGATTACACAATGTGATTTGGGACGGAAAAGAAGCAAAATGTAGTTGCAAAGCTTTCGAATTTGTTGGGATATTATGTCGGCATATTCTAAGTGTTTTTATCCATAAAGATTGCTTTGAAATTCCTAATGAATATTGGTCTCCACGATGGTGTCGACAAGAATTTCAACATGACGAAGTCTCTATTAGCCATCAAGAAGAAAATGTTGAGGATTCAACAAGTTTAAATAATGTTGCTCCACTCGCAATCGAGTTGGTTAAGCGCCCACCTAGTTCAACCACAAAAGGGAGACCTAAAAAAAATCGAGAGAAAAGTGCGAAAGAAGTGATGACAACAAAACAAGTAAAGCGTTGTAGTTATTGCAAGCAAGTTGGTCACAATATTAGTAGTTGCCCAGAAAAAAAGAAGTTGGGTGATCACGTTATTGCTCGAAAAATGACTATGAAGAGAAAGGTGTCTACTATCGAAAGTGAAGATTTGAATCCTATTTTTTGTTTAAAATACTAGAACCATATTCTTATTGATGAAGTTTCTTTTTTTGTTGACATTGACAATAAAATGTTTTGGGTTTGTTATTTTGAATATCTTTTAAATAGTTGGCACATTATATATTAAACCAAATAGTTACGAACTGACATTATAATAAGCCAAAGTAATGTTTAATAATTTGGTGAGAAAGTAAATAATATGAAGCAAAAAAAAAAACGTAATGCATGATTTAATTAGATTGATTGGTTAAATGGAAAGGGTAGGAATGGAAAAGAAAAAAAACAATCACAATTAATATGTAATTAAGTCATTAAGAATAGAATCTTGGTGATAATAAATGACTATTAAGCTATGCCATGGTGGCACATATTAGAAAATCCCTTACTATTTTTATGGCCCGAAGAGCCGATATATTATATACAATATATATATATATATATATATATATATATATATATATATATATATATATATATATATATATATATATATATATATATATATATATATATATATATATATATATGGGTAAATATTAGCTACACCAAGTGTATAGCCAACTAGCTACACCATACACTTTATTATGTCAGTTTTTGTTAATTGATTTTTTGTAAACTTATGTTCATGTTATAACAATTTATTTCTTTCACTTAACCTATTCTTACAATTAGAGTGAAGCCCCCTGCATTTTCGTGAATAAGTTTTTTAATTATGTTGCATATGAAAATGGTTATAAATTGTTCTACAACACATTTAAATAAACCATAATAGCCCCTTGGTGTAATGGAGAAAAAATCGAATGCTTGCTAAGAATCAAAAATTAAATATTTTCAATGAAAATCTAATCAATTTTAACGTAAGGGTGTAGCTAGTTGGCTACACCAAGGTATAGCCATTATATCCCCTATATATATATATATATATATATATATATATATATATATATATATATATATATATATATATATATATATATATATATATATATATATATATATATATATATATATCACAAAACGAATGAGAAATTATCTAAAATTATTATCACAATGTAATTTTTTCGTATTACTTACTTTTTTCTCGCCGTATCATCGTGCGGGTATTTTACTGGTTTTCAAAACAAAAGATACGATTTCTTTCATGAGTTACATGATTATTTCAAAACATGAATTTTTTTTATTTTTTTTAATAAGAACAAAAAATTATTAATAGACCAAAAATAATGAATATTTGAGTTAAATTGGGTAATAAC
>CAJVGC010000508.1:46507145-46546920 GCA_910822075.1 Senecio squalidus | reverse complement strand
ATAATAATTAAATGGTTTGTAAACTGGCGTTATCAGTTAAATAATATTGTTGATATATGAGTTGACCCATTATCCTAAGATAATACGATCGAGTCTTACAACTGTGATGACATGACGAACAAAATGGTTTGAAAAATTGGGTGTTGATGTCAAATCTTTTCTAGCTTTTAAAAGAAAAAATATAATTAAATACTAGTATTAATTTCAATTACTATGTATCATTTAATAAATAAAATGTTGTTCTGATGTTTAAATTTAAATTGCCACCTGTCACACATACAAAAGTTCTGAAGAAATCTTGCTCAGAAATTTATTCGCTTTTGTTTTTGAGTTAAACCAATTCAAGCCGTATGGTAATTTTCTCACACCAATTTGGAACCACTTCATCTTTAATATATTTATGTTAAAACCCGACAAATAATACACGACCCAATTTAACCCGTAAGGCTAAAAAAATCACCCAACTAACCCAAATTCTAGGGGATGGGTTGATTTTGTCAGGTATAGTTTTGTTGTTAATGTCGAACATAAATAAGGATTTTGCTAAATAATAATTCTAGAGAAAACATCGGCATAGTCAAACACAATTAACTACAATTAATTTTTGCTAGAATTTTTGTTAGTGCCTGAAAAAAAAAAAAACTGAATTGATGATAATTAATAAAATTCGATATAAATTTACTAACCGCTAACGAGAGACTAATTGTTGTTAACTCAAATTCGTTGATATTTGCCGGTTGTCATTTTCGATAACTAAAGCTCTAAAATTAATAGATTAACAAACATTGGTGGAATTCCAAATGAGTTTCTATATAATAAACCAAAAATTGGACAATCTGCTTTCAAATAATGAATAAATTATTAGATATTATTAGAAATAATGAGAGTGATATAAATCTGCATTGGGGACTATGATTTGATGGTTCTAGTTGTGGTCAAAATTTTGTTTAAAATGGATACAAAATTAAGATGGGTGGCCAGTGTTTAATTTAGATAATTTCTTTGCTCTTTTAACCTCATACTTTCTTGTGACATGTATCATTTACAACAATTATCGTTTTATCACCACTTACACGAGAAGTGGGAAGGATATGTATGATGAATGACTCTTCTTTACGATTTACCTTCGTACTTCTTACACGAGAAGTGGGAAGGATATGTATGATGAATGACTCTTCTTTACGATTTACCTTCGTACTTTCTTGTGACATGTACAGTGGCGAGTCTGTAGTAAGGCCAGGTAGGTCCTCGGACCTATCTTAATTCTCAAAATTCTTTAGAGTCGATATAGAAAATTTTCGAAGGACCTATCTAAAAAACTGATAAGGACCTAGGTTAATTATTGTTTTCAGAGCAAGGAATCAAATATTGAATATGGCGTAGTAAAACAGCAAGGGGGTCAAAGGTAGAGTTTTCTAACGCCCTGAGTTCAAACCCATGTTGGTTTAATTTTTGGGTTCACTTTAATAAACAATAAGTATTCAACTAAGATTATTATATTAATAGTAGTATTCTTAGTATCTTTTATTTTTGTGATAAATATAATGTTATAGTTCTTTATATTTAACAATGTATATTTAAAATGATGAAAATTTTGGATATTAGAAACTTATAGTACTTACGTACACCTTAACTATAATAATAAGATAACAATAAAGATTATAGTTTATTTGATATTATATTTGTGTTTGATAGCAAATACGAATAGCACATCTAACTACAAGTTAACCCGTCTGACCAAATGACTTGTTTAAGCCTTTACTCCTCTCGTTTAATTTTTTTTAAAGGACCTTCCTTCGATCCAATCCTGGATTTGTCACGAAGAAATTGTGAAAATATATAGAAAAAGGCGTTTTAGAAGGTATAGTAACGAAGAAATTGTGAAAACATATCAAGTTATTAGACCTCGTCGGGTGCAGTTGTAAGAACTTGTAATTTTTTTTGCTTTTGTCGGGTGCAATTGTAAGAACTATAATTTCTTTTACTTATATGACCTGATCTACTAATAGTTTTTTTTTTTACATATTCATGATTATCGGTTTCAATTAAATAGTGACATACGTGAATTTAAGTTCTAAACTCGTCATTGGACGTGTATTATTTACAACAATATATTCTTTGTTACCCGTTCATTTTGTTTCTTCAACTACGTAACCCAACCAAACATGATTTTGAATTCTTGATTCAACAACATATTTTTACTAATTGAACGTGCTACTCCTTAATGTTACCATTATATCTTGAATGTGTACGTTGAGTTTGTCTGTCGTATTGATGTTTATTAACTTACATATAGGAGCTGTTTGTTTTTTGTGTGTAAAAGGATACCAAGTATCAATGTATCATAAATAGCAAACATGGATTCCTTGGTACATCCTATATACGTTATAAATATAATAGTAAGTTTGAAATACACATTCATATTCATATTGTACTAGTAGTTTAATAAAACCTTATACTTATTTCATATAAGATGTGGTACACCTCTAGATGTTATGTTACTACTCATGTTCATTTAATCAAAGCTTTAAATATATAAGGTGTGATGTCTATTTTTATGATGTTACATTGTTAATGAGCGGAAAATAAGAAGGTTGAATTTCTTAATAATGTCCGCTTTAGTTTATCTCAAATCAATCGGTGGTGATTAGTACACCGTCTCTTTTCTTTTTACGTCACAGAAACCCCAATATCTTTCCATTTTTTTTGTGGCTTCCTCCATTTCTCTTCTTTTCCTGGCCTCCTTGTCACCGGCTCTTGTAGACTCATTCTTCTTAGGCACCAATTTTATCAATTGAAAGAGCCGGGAAAATCTCAATGGTTTGTGTAGTTTGAAAAATTAGGTTTTAAAAGCTATTTTAGTTTGAGATTCTTGTTTTAAACTTTCCATTACTTCTTCTCGTATGGGTCTGTGTTTTAAGTTCATATTTTTTGTAACACCGGTTCTAATACGTCATTTTACATTTGTGTAAGAGGATGAAAATTCAGTGTTAATAATTCCAATGTACATATTATTTAATTTGGCCTACTAATACTCTATTTATATAGGGTTAAGTGTATGAAAATGTAACAAACTTTATTTTTTTTTGTTATTACTAGATTATTGTCCCGCGACAGCGCGGATAACAATAAAAATTAATTTTATTTTTATGTTGATATTAAATTATTATGAGAACACAATTTTACACGTATAATAACATATATATCTTTAGGTTTATACATGTTTATAGTTATAATAACATATACACCTTTACATTTATACACCATGTTTTGATACTTTGTATTAGGAGATTTTAGAATAACAATAACGTAAATCATAGTTCAAATTGAGCGATTTATAAGTAAATTAGAATTATCTATTTAAGTGTAGATGGAATGAAATAGATCTAACGGCTAAAATCAAATAGGTTAATCAATCCAAAGGATCTTATTTCGCCATGTGGCATTTAAGGCCCATCTTTTATTATATATTAAAGATATGGATTCAACTCTAATATCATTTATTATGTGTATTTAAATCTTAGCCCTTGTATATAAGTTTATGTAACATTTATTAATAGAGTAAATTACATAAAACGCCCCCGTGATTTCTTTTAATTTACAAATTTCATCTCAAAGTTTAAAAGATTATATCACTCGTCTATTTAGGAAAAATAATCCGTTTTCATCTCTAAAATAAATGTTTGTTAAAATTCATCATATCATTATAAACTAATTACACATTGCGTCCATAAATGATTATTAATTAAAACTGAATCAATAATTTGGTGTAAAACATTGAAACGTTAAAACTGAATCCATAATTTAGTGTAAACATTGAAACGATCTATGTAATTTACTTAATTAAATAATTGGTTTATGTTTCATCTTCTTAACTAATAAATAGGTTATGGACATTAAAGGCATAGAATTCTAAAGACTAAAAGATAATTTTAATCTTTCAATTCCTTTTAATATAGTGGTTTAAAATTGTATCAAAACTCACTTTAATGTTATATTTTAATATTAAATTATTTTATAAATAGTTAATCACTAGATGAATAAGTTGTCATTGCAATTCTCCGTTTTAATTAAAGCAATGATCGTTGTAATTGAAAAAATAAATTGACAATTGATTTTAACATTAATTTGTAAATTTCAAAAACATAAATGCTATAAAATGAATAAATTATACAGACTTAAAATAGAGCTAATTTTAGTAACTTTTTATTTTTATATTATTTGACAAATGTTAAAACTCCTAAGTTAATATCAATGTGATTTTAACATTAAGTGTTAATTTTTAAATATAAAAAACATTATATGATATAATGGAAATATACCTAGAAAAATAGCCACAAGAACTGTGATTTACTGCAAATTACATGTTAATTTATATATAACGTAGACTTTTAAAATTCGTAAGACAATAACTCATATTATTTTAACTCTTGATGTGAATTTTAATAAACAACATTGTTATATGATATACAATATATATAGATCCGGAAAAAAAAATTTGAGTTTTAGCGACTTTTAATTTTTCATTTTCGGAAAAAACGATGAAATTCGAAAGATAAAATCAAATGTGATTTTCACTTTAAAAGTTAATTTCAATCCTGAATACATTAAAAGAAGAAGTATATTCAACTAAAAGAATAAATAAATAAATAAAAACCCCAAAAAATTACATCTCATGCTACTAAAATAATATGTGACTTAACAATGATTTAAAAATAAAACCGACATAAAAATCCGAATTTTTTTTATCAAATATATATCAAATGACTGCTCTATAGGAAAGGATGTATAGCTCGTTGCAATATTGTAATTTGTTTGTGTTAAAAATTAATATTTTTTTATATGATTAAATTTAAAATATGAAAATAGATTTAAGTGAGTTTTAAAAAATAAATAGTGTAATCGGTTCGAGCAAAAGGGCAATCGAATACTTAAGTTGAACAAGTCGAAAATCTCACTAAGAGCACCCGGGGGGGGGGGGGGGGGGGGGGGGGGGGGGGGGGGGGTTCTCGGCTCGTTGTGCACTCACAACGAGCGTTGTGCTCGTTATGAGACCGAGTCCCCCTCGTTGTGGGTTCGTTGTGAGGCACCCGTTGTGCCTACAACGACTCGTTATCGCTTTTTTGTTTTTTTTGTTTTTTTTTTTTCCCTCCAAGGAATATATTACCGTTATTATTATTATTAATTATTATTATTTTTTTATTTTTTTTTTACCAACCCATTTCACCTATAAATACAACCCCATTTTAACCAAAAAAATCACACCTTCTTTCAACAATCTTATTCTTAATCCAATTCAATCTTATACCCAAACCCAAAAAAATCACAAAATGTCTTCGTCTTCATCAAACGCTCCCCAAACAAACACAAACAATCCCTCGACGCCACAATCACAAACCCCATCCGCTTTCGCTAACTTTTTCGGCACACCAAACGCCCTATTTCCAAACCAAATACCAAACTTTTCGCCACAACAATCCCAACAAATTCTAAACACGTATTTAACGCAACAACCTCTACAACCACAATACCCACAACCAATGTTCACTCCCGAACAATACGCCATGAGGGGGTAGGAAACGCCCAACCCGAACCTCGATTTTGGCTACAGATCGTTGAGGGTTACAACAAAGAGGCGGCGAAGCTAGGATTGCCGGAGAGAGGCAAGGAGTCCCTCAACTCCAAGTTTACGGCGATGAGTGCCTTGGTCAAGGTTTTTATCGGCCACCACGCCGAGGCGGTAAGAAATCGAACAAGCGGTACTGACGACCATGCGGTTTACCTAGCGGCTCGGCAAATGTACTATGAGTCCGAGCATTCGACGTTTAGGCATGACAAGGCCTGGGAAATCTGGAGGGATCACAGCCGATGGCGCTCATTTGTCAAGATAGACCCTCCACTCGATACCGTCAACCTCGACGACGTTGGCGCCGGGGACGACATATTTGCGGATGATGTAGAACAACGACCTCCAGGGAAAAAGAGAGGTAGTAAAAGAAAGGAATCATCCGACGCCTCCGATAAGGCGCAAACATCTTCGTCCTCGACGCTTTGCGGGCTCATCGCCACACACCTGAAGAAGATTACGAAGACGAAGAAGCAAACCGCGGAAATAAAGGCGAAAACCCTCCACCGACAAGAACAAGCGGCTATTCGACAAGAACAAACGGCTTACTCTAGTGCAAGAAGAGACGATATGATGTTTCTTCAACAAAGCACGGAGGGGATGCCGCCGGCACAAGCGGCTTGGGTCGAAGCGGAGAAAAAAAAATCCTAGAAAAATACGGGATGAATTAGTTTAGCTTTTATTTGTATTGTTTTAATTATTTGTTTTTGTCTTAATTATTTGTATTTTTTTTATTTATCTTATTTAATGTTTTAATTATTAAGTTTTAATATTTTATATTCTTTTAATTATTTATTTATCTTTTATTTAATGTTTTAATTATTAAGTTTTAATATTTTATATTCTTTTAATTATTTATTTATCTTTTATTTAATGTTTTAAGAAAAAAAATAAAAATAATAAAATAATCCCACAATCTCCACAACCCTCCCTATCATAACAATCTCACAACCCACATTCTCACTGCCACGTCATCAGCTTTTTCCCCACAATCCACATTGTCACTCATTATCACTCCGGGTGCTCTAACTTGTTTAGGATGTTTGGTGTAGAGCTTTTTAGAGATTTTAGTAGCCAAAAGTTGTTGGCTTTTAACATTATAAATTTCTTGAAAATAAAATCGTTATTTAGATGGTAGATGTTTTTATTAACTTTCAACTCGTATTAGAGCTTCTACTCCAACTATAACTACTTGTAACAAATATACCGTATGAAATGTTTACGGAGACATATTGCTTTTTGTTTTGTTTTCGTTTAATTGATAGAATTCTAGCAATTAATAAAACACAACAATTGGATTACCACAACCATAAACATACGTTGCTGTCTCCATTTATTATTTAGACTAGTCTTTCACTACCTACCGTGAGTCCGATTACTCATTATTTTTCTTTTAATTTTGTATAATTTTATTTTTCTTCTATCCCATAAATATTTCACCAATGTTTCTTCCGATTATTAATTATTTTTCGAATTCTAAATACCACATTGTGAGTGTGTTGGTGCCGTTAACTAATAGAAACTTCATAAGTAAAATAATCGGCCAATTAGCTCTTGGGACGACTGCTTATTTTATTTGACAAGAAAAGAATTTACGTGTTCACAAAAAGGGATCGAGGTCTGTTTCATGTGATTTTAAAAACGGTTTGATACAAGATTATGTCTCTTTCTTTTAAAAAGACAGTTGGAGTAAAAGATCAACTTGTTTTGTGGAAAGTAGTGATGTAGCTTTCTTGCCCTTTCTTCTAGTTTGCTGCTAATGGTCAAATCTTAGCTATGTGACACTACTGAACCAGACCGGTTGACACAACCAACTTGGTCAAGGAAAACGAAAGCCTAATGACCAAGTACTCCCATTGATTCATTGACGTCGCCTTTTCAATGACCTAGGACAAGTTTATTTTGTTTTGTCATTTCCGAATTCAACCTCTTATAACTACAAGCCGGTACATATTAAATGCAAAATCAACCAAAAATATATTAACTTGAAGTTTACACAAATTCTTGATTTGATTTACTAGAAATAAAAATCAACCTTGTTCTTATTCCAAAGTAGAATTTTTGATATTAATACGAATTATGGTCGAATTATTGCTATTTCTATATACGATTCAAAAGGCAAATGTTTCACTTCTACACATTTTTGGGAGGCTTTTTCAAAAGTTGTATACAAATTTATCAATTTATTGCACATATAATGTGTACAAAAATAATACATACAAGAGCATTGATATGTATAAACACATAAAAATCTATACGCTTTTAATTGTTTAAAAAGTCTACAACCAAGTACTCCCTTTGATTCATTAACGTGCCCGTTTTCAATGACCTACGACAAGTTTATTTTGTTTTGTCATTTCCGAATTCAACCCGTTATAACTACAAGACGGTACATATTTCATTTAAAATCAACCAAAAATATAATAACTTAAAGTTTACACAAATTCTTGATTCGATTTACTAGAAACAAGAATTAATCTTTTATCTTATTCCAAAGTAGAATTTATGATATTAATACGAATTAGGGTCGAAATATTACTTTCACAAAGTTATTTCTATAGACGAAAAAGACAAATGTCTCATTCTACATATTTTTTCTGGGACTTCTTAAAAGATGTATATAAAATTATCAATTTGTTTGCACTTATAATATGTACAAAACTAAGACCACTCCCATTCATAACACCGATTTTGGTGTTATCCGATGTCACGTCACCATAACACCAACATAACATAACACCACTAAACCCCCCCAACCATAACACCAAAAACTGGGACCCACCAGCTTTATTATTTTTCATTTTCTCATATTATTTTTAATACATTATTAATATTAATACAAAACAAAAATACAATAATTAAAATAAAAATACAAAAGAATAAAAAAAAAATACAATTCAATAATTAAAAAAAAATTCAAATACATAAAATAAAAAAACTAACGTTGTCGAGTTTGTGGGCAAATAAGGTGGCATGGTCCACGTCCAAGTAGCGTAATAATAATAATTGTCAAAGTAAACAATCACTCCGGGTGCTAGAGCCAGTCCAACTTAATCCGATGATGGTAGAATAAAGTCAACTTGTGTTACTTATCGTTTCAGACGAATCAACTGAACCAACCGCCTCTAACCGAATCCCAAGCCTATTCAAAGTGATTTCCGCCGTTCCGACAGTTGGGATATAATGCCAACTCCGAAAGGGCGGAAATCACTTTGAACCGGCTCGGGATTCGGTTAAAGGCGGTTGGTTCAGTTGAACCGTCAGAAACGAAACGTAAGAGAAGTTGATTATTTTCTACCATCATCGGATTAACTTGAACTTGCTCTTGCACCCGGAGTGATTCTTTACTTTAACAACTACTATTAGCCAACTCGGACGTGAACCATGCCACCTTTTTTGTACACAAACTCGGGCGTCGAAGACATTTTGGTGTAAATATTTTGTGTTTATGGGTTTTGTGGATAAAATGAATATGATTGTAGAGAGAAAGAAATGGTTTGGTGTAAATATTTTGGGTTTGTGATTGGGTATTTATAGGAAAAAAAAAAATAATAATTTTGACCTTTTGAAAACTAGCCGTTTAGGGCAATTTTCAATTTTTTTTTTTTAATTCTCTAACGGTCGTCGAAAGAAAAAAAAAAAAAAAAAACCCAACAACGCGGCGTTGCCTCAGCAACACCGCCTCCAAAAGGCCGGAAGAACGCCGCCCCCCAAGCCATAACGGCGTTATGGGGGGGGGGGGGTAAAACGCCGACCTCCAACGCGCGGCTGGGAGTGGTCTAATACATTTACTAGTGCATGCTTAAACACACAAAAATCGATACACTATTAATTGTTTAAAAAATCTACAATCTACGCACTTATAAGTATGAACAAATATACAACTTATACACATCTAAAAATTGTAAAAATCAATCTTGACATCCCCATTTTTTTTCATACAATCAAGAAAGTAGAAACTAAGTGCCCCGAATTTAAATTTTTAAGTGCCAATATTTTTATATTTATACGTGTTTATAAATTCAGACATTTTCTCAAGTGATGTTATCTATTTTTTTTTTTTGCGCCTGTAACAATCTTCTACCCCTTTACAAATATGAACAAAAAATCATGCATAATATATAAAAAATGACATATTTTTTGTAGTAAACTATACTGTCACACCCCGCTAAAGCGGAAACACGGGATGTGAAGAGCAATAGCATTCGATACACAAGTTTATAATTTCACACCAAGTTATATTAAAAGAAAACATAACCTCGAGGTTTACAATTGTTTAAAACAACGTTTGTATATCCGAGATACAAAATAAGTGTTCATAGCCAAACCACCCGAACCTTTTCCCATTCTTGAAGTCATCAGCCCCAAGCGTTCAAGCATTATCTCAAGCTTACTCGTTACCTGAAAATACGAGTCAAGTGTTAACTACGGGAGACGTAGTTAGTGAGCTACAAGTTTAAGTAAAAGCATTTAAGTTTCGACGCACATAACAGTGGCGTAAAGTATAGCATTAAAATAGTTGTCGCATAACCATGCGTAAAGTATAGCATTAAAATAGTTGTCGCATAACCATGCGTAAAGTATAGCGTTCAAATAGTTGTCGCATAACCATGCGTAAAGTATAGCATTAAAATAGTTGTCGCATAACCATGCGTAAAGTATAGCGTTCAAATAGTTGTCGCATAACCATGCGTAAAGTATAGCATTAAAATAGTTGTCGCATAACCATGCGTAAAATATAGTGTTCAAATGGTTGTCGCATAACCATGCGTAAAGTATAGTATTCGTGTTCGTAGGCATTGACCACATAGCGCGACTATGTGACAATCCTATGTATTGCCCAATGATCGTTCGTTGCTAAGCCTTAAGCCTACCCACTAGAACTATGCACCATCTGTTGTTATCGTTGTGGTGAGGGTCAATCTACCCTAATAGCTCTAACCATAAATTCTATCGGTCCTCTCCCAGAGATTAATGGCAACTTGTTATGTAGGAGTTTATGGGAATTGTATGGTGTCTCACGTCCTTGTTGTACAACGTCCGCAACATGACGATCGACGTTTAGTCATTGGCAATTTTAGTGTTCGTATCCTCAGCATTGTTGGCAAAACCATCAACAATGCCGACAAAAATATAGTTTCAAATAGTATTCAAGTAATAAGACGTATCGTAATAGTTTTCAAGTATCAAATCGTTTCGTAATAGTATTCAACTATCAAATCGTTTCGTAATAGCAAAAGAGTTTTCGTTTAGCATTCACGTATGTTTCAGCTTAACATAAAGTTCAAGCCTAAGACTCGCATTTCACCCAAAATGTATTTGAAAGCGTTTAAAAGTAGGGGTTTGTAACTTACTGTTTGCGAAGATTTCTAGCGTGCTCGGAATTGCTCGAAGGTGCTCGGAATCACCGAAATCCTAGTATAAACCAAGTTTTCGTGTAAGTATATCACTTGTTAGCTTTCAAACTCATTAGTCAACGAATAGTTTGTTGTTTAAGTGTTATAAGTATGTCCAATGAAATTTGGGCAGCGCTTCCGTGCTATAAAATTTATGTCCAAAATTTTCTATCCACTTTCCCGCTTAATACGATTCATAATATATCATTATATAACGTTATGATGAATTAGTTATTTAAATACCTCATCCCGTACATATATGTAATCTGTTATATTATGTTATAAACTGTGAAAAGTATATGTGTCTCGATTTCTCCGTTAATACGTTAAAAATATCAATTTTGTGTACAGCAACATTCAGCCGGCGGCTGAAATATTCAGCCTGCGTCTGAATGGCCGGGACAGTTTTTCTTGTTTTGCCATTTTCGCGATTTTAAGCGTTTTTGAGCTAGATTTCGACATGCAACTGAATATTCATCAAGAGTACATATATATATGTTCAAATCTCAGTTTCTTTTGGATTTTTAGCCACAAATATATAGATTTATGTAAGAGATTATAAAAACCCGTTTTTGTGTAAAAATCGTTATAAAACTTCATAAAAAGTTGTTTTTGAGTGATGGATTGTACATGCAATGAGTTATATATGTATAAACAGTAAGGAGAAAGTATTTTTACCCAAAGAAAGTGTATGGATGATGATTTAGATGATTTTGATGGAGATTTTGACCCGAAATTTATGAAACCCAAAGTGTCCAATCGAAAGATTTCCACCTCTTGCTCCCTTTGATGTTAAAAACAGATTATTGTGATGATTTTGATGATTGTTTGATGGATTTACAGCCAATAATGAAGAAAGGTTGGGAGGATTTGAGGGAGTTTTCAGAGAACACCAAAGTGTGTGTGTGTTTTTGTTATAAAAATGAAAGAAATGAGAAGAAATGAAGATAATAATAACCTCTTGGGACTGAGATTTCTGGCAGAAATGAAGGTCCAATCGTGACGAGGCAAGTGGACCACTTACATTTCATGCAAAAATGAGTCACCAAAAAGCTGTCCAGACCCTTTCAGCCGCCGGCTGGAACCCAGCCGTTGGCTGAATGGCCGGTTCAACAAAAATTCCGATTTTTCGTTCTCGTTAGGCATTTTCGTTCGTTAAGGTTCCCGATTGATTTCAAATGAACTTAGGAAATTTCTTTGTATGTATTCTTGGTATTTTAGAGTTCAATTGTTGGTTTGATTCCGATTCCGATTCCGGTTCCGAGACACACGCGTTTAATGTTTAAGTAAAGTAACCCTACTTTAAAAGTTTTGTGTGAGTTACTACGAGCTTAGCTTAAAGAGTCATGCTTACATAACCACGTAACACATAACGTTAGTTATAGCAAGTAACAGATATCGTATCGAGGTTATAAGTTAGCGTTCTCGATCTGAGTTTTGACGGTTGTCACATATACTATGATCAAATGGGCGGTGGTTTCGACATATTGAATACTTATTTGTATATATTAACATAATTATTGCTTTGCCAAAGTAAAAGAATACAAGATTTATATGAATTGACTTTTTAATTAAGAAGTTATGAGTTTAAGTTAATGAAAATAAAAAGAATAGAGAATACTTCTTGGGAAGAGGCACGATATTATTTTTTCTAGGGTCACAGTTCTAAACAAACTTATATGCACAACATAAATAACTTATACGAAGTAGTAGTTAAAATGATTTTCACTTTTCACTAAATTATTAAATTTAAAATTGATTTGTTAAGATAAGTCGCTATATAGTAAAAGTAAAAATCAAGTAAGAAAAAGAAAGAGGGGGCCAAAGCTCTTTTTTCGTGAACAACTTAAATTCTGCTTTTAGGATTGTTTGTTTGGGCTTATATAAGGGATTTATGATTTATTGATATTTCGACTTATATTTTATAAGTCTGGATTTTCCGGTTTATATAATCGTTTATGGGCTTATTACTGTTTATTATGAAGCCCATAAATAGTTACATAAGCCGAAAAATCCGGATAAACCAAAATATCAATAAATCATAAGGTCCTTATATAAACTCAAACAAACAGTCACTTGATCTTCTCAACCAAAATTTATATACTACATATCATAAAACATTTTCTTTAAACAGTTTAAATGGTAAATATACCAACTTTTTCTTGAGGAATAATTTTCTACCAAGTTGCCATTAGTACAAGTTAACAAAATATCCATGTGAATTATTCACAGACAAATAGCTAAACACTTAAATCTTTATCAAAAACTATGTGTAAACTTGCAGCGGCATATCCAAAAATTTGTTTGTAGGTGAGTCAAAATAATTTATCGACTCTAAAAAATATAAAGCAAAACTTGAATGATAGTTTAACGTAATAAGATCGATCACTACATATATAAATTTATTCGTAACTTTAGATTATACAGTGCACTTTTCTCTATACTAAATCATCAATATTATCATGAAAACGAAAGATGAAAATGTGGTGATTTTATTTTGTTGAAGATTCTAGTTGTGTCGAAAGTAAATATTTTCTTAACAATGTGAGAACTAAGAGCACCCGGAGTGATAATCACGATTCTGATGATTCTGTGATTACTTTTGCTGATGTGGCAGTGAGAATCATGATTCTGAGATTTTTGGTGGTATCATAATGAGGATTGTGATAATTGTGGGAGTTGTGGGACCCATTTTTTTTTTTTTCTTAAAACATTTAAATATAAGATTTTATTATAATACAAAACAAAACTACAATTATTAAAATAAAAATACAAAACAATAAAAACAATACAATAGAATAATTAAAAAAAAATACAAATACATAAAATAAAAAAACCTAACATTGTCGAGTTTGTGGGCAAATAAGGTGGCATGGTCCACGTTCAAGTAGCGTAATAATAATAATTGTCAAAGTAACCAATCACTCCGGAACAAGTCCAACCTAATCCGATGATGGTAGAAAAAAGACAACTTGTGTTACATTTAGTTTCTGACGATTCAAGTGAACCAACCGCCTCTAACCGAATGCCGAGCCGATTCAAAGTGACTTCCGACACTCCAACAGTTGGATCGAATGCCAACTGTTGAAAGGCGGAAATCACTTTAAATCGACTTGGAATTCGGTTAAAGGCGGTTGGTTCAGTTGAACCGTCAGAAACTAAACGTAAGAGAAGTTGTCTTTTTTCTACCATCATTGGATTAAGTTCAACTTGCTCTTGCACCCGGAGTGATTGTTTACTTTGACAATTATTATTAGCCAACTCGGACGTGAACCATGCCACCTTTTTTGTACTCAAACTCGGGCTTCGAAGACATTTTTACGATTTGTAAGTGTATGTGATATGAGAATGTAGATATAAAGATAGAATGAGATTGAGAAATGGTGTGATTTTTTTGTTAAGTTGTGAGGGTATTTATAGGTAAAAATGTGGTTTAAAAATTTTTTTTTTAATAAATTATAAAACCAACGGTTATATGTTTTTTTTTTTGTTTGTTTGAATATTTGACCGTTTCAATTAAAAAAAAGAAAAAAAAAATTGAAAACGAGCCGTTGTGGTGACAACGGTCGCCCACAACGAGCAGGGGGGGTCGTTTTCACTCCCACAACGAGCGAGAATCCCCCCACTCCGGGTGCTCTAATAACTTTACTAGAAGTTTAAAAACAAATTAAGCTAGTTTTTGAGAATGGGTAAACAAAAAATTAGTAAATTGTAACTTTTGAAACCATAATACTAAGATATACATATATCAAAAAATATTTGTGGGTGGGTCGTGGCATACTCTCGCCTCCACACAACTTTGCCGCTGTAAACTTGATATCGATGAATTTAAGTGGACTATGTCGAGTCTCATTAGCTCATAATACCAATTTAAATTTGAGTGTTTTTTATATGTAAAGGCAATTGCAAGTGTGGCTTAGTAGTCTTGAATGTCATAGGTTCAATTCCGGTCATGTACAATTAACGTGATTTAACTCCTCAATGTTTCCTGTGGAAATAATCGGTGGGGCTAGAGGGTTAGTTCCCCTTCTTTTTATAAGTAAAGACAACTTTAAATATCAAGGTATTGGAATATCTCTAGGTCATATAAATAGTCCATACTCCCATCAAATAAAATATCAACTCTCCAAAATTCTTTTGCAAAGAAACATGGTGTCATCAAACGAGAAAAACCTAATTTACGACATCAAAATCTCCACGGTCTCGGCTGGGTATATATCCGGGTGCAACGCGGTTCAAGAGCTAACTGCAATGGACCTAGCCATGAAGCTTCACTACCTTCGCTTCGTCTACTTCTTCCAAAAGGCCGCATTTGATGGCTTAACCATATTACACATTAAAGAAACTATGTTCAATTGGTTAAACCACGCGTACATCCCATGTGGCCGGTTAAGGAGGTCAGACTCAGGTCGACCTTTCATCAAATGCAATGATGGGGGAGTTCGAATCATCGAGGCTAGGTGTGATATGACTATCGATGAATGGGTCGAAGCTAGAGATGATTCGAGGGACAGGCTTCTTGTCCCTAACCAAGTTCTTGGTCCTGATTTGGGCTTCTCTCCATTGGTTTTGATACAGGTTTGTTAACCTATCTTTCTATTTTTGGATTTTATGACAATAATATCATCCTAACATACCTAGATTTTGCTTCATTTAATATTTAGTTCAACATGTTAGTAACATTTAATCGCATTTCATAACTATAAAAACAAATAGTTTCTATCAATTTAATTACTTTATTCGCAAAATGGGTAACTAACTTATTTCCAAAGAAAATAGTTGCAGTTTTAGTTTATAAAATTGTAGTAAAAAAAAAAGGTTGTACTCTATCTATATTGAAACAAATAGTACAATTGACTAGACATATAATTCACTCAACCGATTCAACATGTAAATATCTATTTGGGTAATGCTTGACGAAAAACGTTTTTGGAGTTTGAGCTTTCCGGGCTTATGAAAAAAAAAAAAAAAAAGTTTAATTAGTAGAGCTTTTAACTTTTCTTTAAACAAGAAAGCTTTAAAATAAAATATTACTTTTTAGTTTTTAAAACAGAAAACCTTCAAACTTTCGGCTCCGACTTGTATATATAAGCTCCCCCTTGTATATGTCCACTCCACTACAACTCATATATATATATATATATATATATATATATATATATATATATATATATATATATATATATATATAACATATAACATATGACAAAATTAGTGAAAAAATAAAAAGTAAATATTAATGAATTACACACTCATAGGGATTCAAGGATAAATTTACTTTACAAAAAAGTTGTATGCATAATAAATGAGGAGGCGGATGTGGACGGATAATAGAAAGTTTATGGTTAGAAATGTAACTTTATATTGTCTTTGACTTCAAGGCTGCCTAATTTTTTTGGATGTGATGCTACATTTACACAAAAATAAATATTATGAGTATGAAAATTTGACCGAACCAAACCCGATTAAACTAATTAGGGTGGAGTTCAATCGGGATTGATAAGCCTAATAGGTTTGATCAAGTTAAGCCAAGAAAATTGTCATACATAGGGTCGAGTTATGATGGTTTAATCGGGTTCAGGTATAACCCGATTAACCTGAAAATCATGCTTCCATTTAGTAGTCCATTTATTAGAAATAATGAGCTTATTATTATTGATACCTTTCGTGAAGGAAAAGGCACCAATTGGTTTTATTGTATTTGTATACACATTGAATTAATGTTTTGGTTACGAAATCACGACATGACAACGTAGCTAGTCGATTATGTCTCTATAAACTATGTAATGTTATAATTGTATGCTAATCTTTTTAGAATTAACTCCACGAAGTTCTGCTAAGTTTAGGGGGTGTTTGTTTCGGCTTATGTAATAGGCTTATGAGCTTATATAATTTTGATTAGCTTATAAACAGATTTCTTTGGCTTATGAGCTTAAATAAACCATAAGCTCAACTTGATAAGCTCATAAACCGAAAAAATTGGGCTTATTAGTTTATCAAAATTTACATAAGCTCATAAACCCGTTATATAAGCCAAAACAAACACCCCTTAATCCAATTTTGTGTGTGTGTGTAGTTAACCAAGTTTAAATGTGGGGGCACAAGTGTTGGTATGAGTTGGTCCCATGTACTTGGAGATGCTTTTTCTGCTATGGGCTTCATCAAACTATGGGCTCAAATAGTAGCAGGCCATTACCCGGCCCAACCACTCACTATGGCCCAACAAGAAACCCAAGATTGTAATTTGCAAAGCTTAAACCCAAGCCCAGATCCACTTTCTGTAAAACGGGTTGGGCCCGTTGGAGACCTTTGGTCTACTTCAAACAACTCGAAAATGGAAACATTCTCCTTTTTTATTTCCACGTCCGAGTTAACTAAGTTGCAAGCGAAGATACGTCTAGAGAAAGTAAATCAACAGATTCCCGTGTTTGAGTGTATTTGTGTTGTGATTTGGCAAAGTCTAGCAAAAGTTAGGGACGGATTGGAACCGAATGTTGTGACTGTTTGTAAAAGTGACTTGAGAAACCGAACTAAAGGAATCATCACGAATAAAGGTCAATCCATTGGTTTGGTCAAAACAAACATGTCTCTAGGAAAATGTACACCGATGGATCTAGGGTCCTTGATTATGAACAAAGTAGAGGATGAACGCAAAAAGATTGAAAACACAATGGTGAGAGATGACGAGCTTCCAGATTTTCTTATTTACGGAGCCAATTTAACTTTTGTGGATTTTAGTGATGTCTCATTTTATGAAATGGAAGTGAGGGGACAAAAACCCGTTAATGTAAAATGTTTTATCGATAATATTGGTGATGAAGGTGTAGTTTTGGTTCTTCCAACACCAAAAGGTTGTTCCGATGGAAGGATGGTAAGCGTAACATTGCCAGGAAATCAAGTTGTCGAGCTTAAATCGGCGCTTAATGAAGAATGGTGTATTGCATAAACACATCTACGATTAAATATGTTTGCTTGAATCGTAAGCTTAATAAATAGATTTTGCTAAGAATATTGTTTGTACGAGTTTGTCTAGCAAGTTATTTTTAAGTGTATCAAATAAGAGCAACAATTTTTTTATATAAATTTAATAATTATGTTTTATAAGTTAAAAAGATTCCTTCTTAAAAAATATAATTGTTAACCACAATTTTTATGGTTGCTATTAAGATGCATAACGTATATTAACGATAGTTTTTATTATATCTGGCAAAATCAACCAATCCCCTAGAATCGGCAAAATCAACCAATCCCCTACAATTTGGGTTAGTTGGGTGATTTTTTTTAGCCTTGCGGGTTAAATTGGGTTGTGTATTATTTATCGGGTTTTAACATAAATATATTAAAGATGAAGTGGATTCAAATGGGTGTGAGAAAATTATCGTACAACTTTTCATTCAAAAACAAAAGCGAATAAATTTCTGAGCAAAATTTCTTGGCAATTTAAATTTAAACATCAGGACAACATTTTATTTATTAAATAATATATAGTAATTAAAATTAATAGTATTTAATTATATTTTTCTTTTAAAAGCTAGAAAGAATTTGACATCAACACCCAATTATTCAAACCATTTTGTTCGTCATGTCATGACAGTTATAATATTCGATCGTATAATCTTTAGATAATGGGTCAACTCATATATCGATAATCGATAATATTATTTAATTGATAACGTTAGATTACAAACCATTTAATTATTATATATAATTGATGCGAAACACTTTTTAGTACTTCTTTTACATCTAAACATTTATATCCAGTTTCATTTTACTTAATAAATATTATTTTATTTATTTATTTAAATACACGATCCATATAGATATAAATTTGATATGAAATTTGATTAATAATCTCATTTTAAGATAATCATTTTTTTAGTTTGAATTATATTTGATAATTCCTATATGAAAACATGATTATAAAAAGCTTTAATAATTTTCCGGATAAATGTCTAGAAATGTATCAAACTTTACTTTAAAGTCTATTGTATATATCTAACTTTAAATTAGTCTATTGTATGTATCTAACTTTCAAAAATCTCTATTGTATTTATCCAACTTTCAAAAATTTGCTATTGTATCTATTCAACAATACGTGTCATCCATATAATGTGCCACATAAGTTGCCACATCATCGTTTTGCTAAGATTTTATAGGTTGGATATATAAAATATCGATTTTTGAAAGTTAAATATATACAATAGACCAATTTAAAGTTGGATACATACAATAGACTTTCGAGTAAAGTTTGATACATTTCGAGATACTAATCCCATAATTTTCTTTATATGAAGTCTAGATTACAATATTTATGATTACTTCAATGCACCAAAAAAACATATGAACCAAAAAGAATGTGTATAAGAGAAGGTTATAAACTTAAAAGTAAAGTACTATTAGGCTATTAGCAATATTTATTAGTTTTGGTTATTCTATTAATTTTCAAAGCAATCCACTTTTAAACCGAACCAACTCCATACACTTTAGAATTACGTTCCATACACTTTGAAAATGACATGTTTTGACTCGTTAACCGACCCGTTTTGTCATGTCTATAAAACTTAAATGGAAATATATATATATATATATATATATATATATATATATATATATATATATATATATATATATATATATATATATATATATATATATATATATATATATATGGGAAAAGTGAATATAGGGCTGTTACACATGTAAGCTTACATTCAAAACTCATCAAAAAATATGTCGTTTTGTTAAAAATTCTTCAAATCTATATAATTTTAATCCTATTTATTAAACTAACTTTACAAATTTTTATCTATTCTCATCTTTTTCTTCATTAATCGTGTCTTTCAAAAATATAAATTTTTTTGTCATCACTGGGCATCTATCGAAGTCACTTTTTATAACTTCTTCATAATAAACAATGACACCATGCATTTTGGGGATCACCTCTCCGTTGATGAATATATGACAAATCAAACGTTAAAAAACATTTAAACCACAAAACGACATAGTTTTTAATGAGTTTCGCATATAAGCTTACATGTGTAACAACCCCATATTCACTTCCCCCTATATATATATATATATATATATATATATATAAGAACCCATTTTGACCCGCACCCATTTTAACCCGTAATCCAACCCAACCTGTCCGTTTTGACAGACCTAGTTTTTATGACTATGATTATCATTTATCAAACCTTTTGTTGTATTTTAATTTTTACTAATTATATAAATTATATCTATAAATGAAAGAGATAAATGACACACTAACACGATGGACCACAATGTGTTAAATCAATAAAGAGTGGAGTTGCATTTGGTTGTATGCATCTTCCTTATTTTAAAGTTGACATACTTTCAACGGCCTCTAAACATATCGATCATAATTAAATTAAAGACCTAATTTTTATGGGATATTCTTAACTTTTCCTCATAAAAGTCAGGTTTTTGTCTTTCTCATATCATGGTATCGATTCAGCACGTAAAACTTTCTCTAATAAGATTGTTTTCCTTGTCGGTAAGTCAAATAGTAAAAGAAAAAAACAAAGGAAAAATTACCCGTTAAACAATTGTTTGACGGACATGTACTACCTCAATTACTATCCTATATTAAATTTCGATGGTTGCTTATGGAACTGTGCCGGTTATGATTTTTTAATGTTTTGGGCTTTTGGGCTTTTGGGCTGTTTCTTTCTGGACTTGTATTTGTTTTTACCTTACCGTTCACTCTATGTTTTCACCACGTGTCTTCACTCTGTTGTCTACGTGTTCTTACTCCTCTTTCTTCTCCGGCGATCGTCGAATTACTCCTTCTTTTCGGTATTCAAGAATCAATACATAGGTATGTAGTGGTTGTTCTTAAGTATTCGTTTGTTCTGGTGATTTTTGTTTTTGTAATGCTGTGATTATTTTATTTGTCTATTAGGTGATTCGCCTGCGTTTTTTCGGTTTGTATTGGATATCGTCGTGCATTGCCATCTATTCTCATAGGTATGTGGTTTTAACTGGGTTGGTATGTTTGGTATTGCTTCCTGTTGACGACCGATAATTTAGGATTATATTTAGGACTGTTTATGTTTTGTATGCTGTTTGTGGTCTATGTTAGTTTGAGTTTGGATATCTTTATCCTTTAGGTTTTGTTTGGCTGATTTCGGCCATATGTGGGGTAGTGGACTAGCTCCGGGGGTTACTTGGCCTGCGGTTTCTGGCCCGGTGTGTAGTCGTCGTAAACGTTGTCGAAAAGTCGGATCGAGGTCGACAGGTGTCGAAAATTCTGTCCCCGCGTATTTCGATTGTGGCGACGCGAGTAGATACTGCGGTCATTGCGGTGCATGGTTTTGGTATGACGAGAGAGCGTTAAATTCCCGCGTAGCTAATCCTACCTATAACCAATGTTGTAAGGGTGGGTCTGTAGTTCTGCCTTCTCCTGTTATGCCACCTTCTCCACTTCTTGCTATGTACGAGGACTCTCACTTCATGCGGAACATAAGGGCGTACAATTGTATGTTTTCTATGACGTCTTTCGGAGGTAAGGTTGATGAATCTGTTAACGAAGGCCACAGACCGTATGTCTTTAAGGTTTCTGGCCAGGTGTCTCACCACATCGGGTCCTTGTGTCCACAACCTTTGGATGCCCCGCGTTTTTTACAGCTCTATGTGTATGACACTTCGAATGAGGTCGAAAATAGGCTTCATTTTTTCCGGGCTTCGGGATCCGTAGATGGACTGAAACCTGATATTGTTGACGTTTTAGGTCGTATATTATCTTCTTGTAATAACTATGTCCGTGCCTTTCGTACCGCTGTTGAGGTTGCAGAAATCAACAATATGGTTGACTACGAGGTTAGACTATATAACAATGTTCCTGACCATCGGTATGGCCTACCACATCATGGAACACTAGGCGCTATTGTTGTCGGTGAAGATGCAAACGCAAGCGTTTATGACATAATTGTTCGTTCTAGGAGTGATCGCCCACAGCGCATAAGCAAGCTGCATCAGTCGTATATGCCGCTCCAGTATCCTCTTTTATTTCCATATGGTGAGGTTGGTTGGTCTCCATCTTTAAAATTAAGATCTGCACCGGGCCAGAGGAGTAAGGCGTTGACAGTAAATATGTACTATAGTTTTCTGTTGCATACCCGACGCAATACTTTTTCATTGCTGCTGCGTGGTGGTAAACTGCTTCAACAATTTTTGATAGACGCATACCTTTGTGTGGAGGAGAGAAGACTGGACTATTTTCGCAAGAATCAGAATAGTCTTAGATCAGAATATATAGCCAGTGTTTTCGATGCGCTGTCTAAGGGGGATTCTGTCGGTCGGGAAATCGGTAAACGAATATTCTTGCCCTCTTCTTTTGTTGGAGGTCCGCGTTACATGTACAAACACTATCAAGACGCGCTTGCTATTTGTCGCGTGTACGGAAATCCCCAATACTTCATCACTTTCACATGCAATGCCCGATGGCCTGAAATTACTAGATTCATGGACACACACGATATGGGTCATTGTCAAAACAGACCGGACATAATCTCTAGGGTTTTTAGCATGAAGGTCGGCCACTTCGTTGATTTTCTGAAAACAGAACGTCCATTTGGTGCTGTTAGCGCATGTATACGGTTGAGTTTCGGTTTTTATTCTTTTTCATACGTATCAGTCATTGATATCACGATTTTCTCCTGTATCCAGACCTGTATACGGTTGAGTTTCAAAAGCGTGGTCTTCCACACTGCCATACGCTTATATGGGTTGATGAGTCTTCTAAAATTAGAACACCCACGGATGTAGATAGGTATATTACAGCTGAACTTCCAGACCCTACCACAGAACATGCTTTGTATACCACCATAACAACATGTATGATTCATGGTCCGTGCGGTGCTTCGAATCCTACTGCTCCGTGCATGCGAGATGGAGCGTGCAAAAAAAAATTCCCTAAGGCATTTGCTGCTGCAACTACTTTCGACAAGAACGGATATGTACATTACAAGAGGAATGACGTTGCTACACATACGATGCAGAATGGAATGCAGACAGATAACGGATTTGTGGTTCCCTACAATAAGCTCCTTTGTAGTCGTTTTGATGCACACATAAACGTTGAATACTGTGGGTGGAATATGATGATAAAATATCTGTTCAAGTATATTTCAAAGGGCGTCGAACGTGTTGCTTTCTCTTTGCGAAGGGCTGATAATTTAATGTCGTCTACTGCTTCCTCAGCAGCTTCTACGAGCAATAGTTCATTGAATGCCCTACCAGAGAATGTCAATGAAATCGAACAGTTTGTTGATGGTAGGTTCATATGTCCTCACGAAGCTGCTTGGCGTTTACTAAATTTCTCAATCCACGAAAGGCAGCCTGCTGTACAAATATTGCACGTGCACCTGGAACAAATGCAAACTGTTACATTCAAGGATGGTACCGATCTCGAACGGTTGGCAACCGCTCCCAATTTTGGTAATTCAACTCTCTCGCGATGGTTAATTGGAAATAAATGGGACGAAGCTGGCCGTGAGTTAACTTATATCCAATATCCACAGCTATTTACATGGAATGCGGCAAAAAAAGATTGGTTTCCTAGGAGCAGAAACACCATTACACCTGTCGGCAGAATGGTTTATATATACCCTACAGCGGGCGAATTGTTCTATTTAAGAATGCTTTTATCTCATCAAAAAGGGTGCCGTTGCTTTGCCGATATTCGAACTGTAGCTGGAGTTACTTATGCATCATATCGTTTGGCATGTGAGGCGTTAGGGTTGGTAGGCGATGATAAGGAATGGTTAACCGCTTTCAACGAAGCCTCGCTCTGGGCATCCTCTCCAGAACTACGTAACCTCTTTTGTAACTTGCTTCTATTAGGTGATGTTAGCGATCCTATGGCTTTGTGGGAGAATGCCTGGATCAAAATGGGTGATGATATAACCCGAATGTTATCAGATTCTGCACCTTCCCATGATTCTGTCGTGCCTGAGGAAGTCTTACGACATCATATTTTGTTTGAGATAGAAAGAATATTAAATGCCGCTATTCCCCCAAAGTCGTTAGCCTTATTCAGCTTGCCACTTCCGCCATCACATTTGTTACTCCCGTTGACAAACCGACTCCTGCTAGAGGAAAAGCTATACGACAAAGCATTTCTTGCAAACCAACACTCACAGATGTCTTCTAGGCTAAACCCGGGACAGCTAGAAGTTTACAATAGAATACGTACGGACGAATCGCTTCGAAAACAGACACTCGCGTTTGTATATGGTCATGGTGGTACGGGAAAAACTTTTCTATGGTCAACAATAATCGCGTATCTCAGATCTGTTGGTAAAGTGGTCTTGGCAGTAGCTTCATCAGGTATAGCGTCTCTACTCTTACCAAACGGTAGAACTGCTCATTCCAGATTTAACATCCCTATTAATCTATTAGACACATCTGTTTGTAACATTAAAAAAAAAACACAACTTTCGGAACTCTTAAAACAGACTTACGCCATTGTTTGGGATGAGGCCACTATGATGGATCGCCGGTGTTTTGAGGCTGTAGATCGTACTTTCAGGGACGTGTTAGACGAAAAAGATAAACCTTTTGGAGGAATTTCTATGCTTTTAGGTGGAGATTTTAGACAGACTCTACCAATAAAACGTAAAAAAGGTCATCAAGACATAATGTCATCGACTTTGCCAAACTCGCGCCTATGGCCACATTTCAGTTTATATAAATTATCGTACAACATGCGCCTATCGTACACAAACATGAATGACTCCGCACAGTCTAATTCAGCAGAATTCGCGCAATGGCTCTTGGACATTGGAAACGGCACTGTCGGTACTCCAGAAACTACTAATCCTCGATACTCTTCAATTGTCGAGATTCCAGAGAAGTTTCTAAATCGTAAACAATCAATCAGGATTAGAGCAATTAGTGACCTTTGTATACGTATCTGCTGTTCTGTTCCGCCCTGATCCAGAGGTTCTCCGAAACAGAGCAATTGTGTGCCCAAAGAATTGTACCACGGATGATATCAATTCAATGGTTCTGGACAGGACTCCTGGGACAATCACTTCTTATTACAGTGCCGATTCGATAACTGCTCATACTCAGAAAATGTCGGACCTGGATCTATTATACCCGGAGGAATATCTAAACCAATTAACCTTTCCCAGTCTTCCACTACACAGACTGGATCTGAAAAAAAGCGTTCCGATTATCCTTTTACGCAACATGAGTCAGAAAAACGGCCTTTGTAACGGTACTAGATTGATTGTAACACACCTATTACCCACAGTTATAGAGGCAGTTATAATGACAGGCACATGTATCGGCCAAAAGGTTTACCTTCCGAGAATTAAATTTGTTCATCATGATCCGGAACTCCCATTCGCCTTTAATAGAAAACAGTTCCCATGCAAAGTCTCATATGCGATCACCATTAATAAGAGTCAAGGCCAATCCCTTCAGCGCATAGGACTATTCTTGCCGTCCCCGGTATTTGGCCATGGGCAGTTATATGTCGCTCTGTCAAGAGCGACTTCCCCAGATTCAATAAAAGTGCTTATACATGATGACGAGGGACAATGTTTACGGCATACAAGAAACATTGTCTACAAAGACTTCCTTTCGCAACTTGAGAGTCTGAACAGTGCATAACAGAATCAAATGCGTAGGTAGTATAAGTGTTTGCTACGTAGCAATTAGAGTATCACGTTGTCTTAGTAATAAAAAGAAATGATTACATCTTCCAAAATTTGCTTTCCAATTATTTACAACATTCAACTGCCACATATTTATTAGATACCGACTGATATCGTTCTTTTTATGACAGCAAAAAAATATGGCTCACATCGCAGATCTCGAATATGGTTGTGCCGGGCTACCGCTCCAAATGAGAATTCTGAGAAAGTGGAAGCCTCATTTTCGAACTAAGGAAACTTGGTTTCTCGCCACGGTCGAACGTGTAAGTATTTCACACATACTATATAACTTTTACCCTTTTGTTACTTATACATTTAAGATTCCAATCTCAAAAACAGATACGTATATATGTTAACCACATAAACTACGTTTATCTGACTTATAATGTTTACGCATTCTTACATATTATTGCTAACAGGGGGACGTGATCGCAATTCTCGGTGAGCAACAGGGACAAACGGTCTTGGAGTCGAGGTTAAAAGTAGGCAGCTGCTACATCATGGAACAGTACTCATGTAACGAAACGCAAAAGTATCAACGAACAATTCGAAATTCGGTTCACCTCATTGCTGGAGAGGCTTCACAGATTGCGTTGATAGAAGATGCGGGGAATATACCGAAGACATCGTTCGATTTTGCTACCATAGATGAACTGTCCGAATTCGTTCATATGCCTATGTATTTCCCAGGTATGCAAAACGTATTTGGTATTTCATGTAAACTTTAACTTTGCACAACAAAATTACTTTTACCAAACCTTTTGCATAACTAAAGACGGTAAAACTTTGATAAATGACAGATTTTATTGGAAGGTATAAGAAGCAAACACATGCCAACAAAAGATACGGTGACCGCTTCTTGCTATTGACGTTGACAACCGCTACGTAAGTAGAGAAAAATAAAAAAAAAGTTTTAACAAAAATTATACAATCTATTGAACACTCTGTTCTATTCATATTACAGGGGCCAAGACATAACCGCTACTTTGTGGAACGAGTGCTTAGAAGACTTCGAAAAAGTTGACGTTTCAGCTTTATCGGTTGTGGAGGCAGACACAGTTATAGTTCTTACAAACATTAAGCCGACGATATTTGCAAGTAAAGTAGCATAAATATGTATATACTTAGTAACGTCTGATTTCCATTATACGTATTACAAACGTGACCCATTTAAATCGTTACAGATACCTTAAGAATATCGTCCACCGACGCCACTCATGTCTACATCGATCCGGAATTACCCGCGGCATCTAAAAAAGTTTCACAACTGATGTTAGCAAGTACCCAGCCCTCGGCAACTGCGTCATACATTGTTATGACATTAGAAGAGCTCCAGAACAAGCTGTATGAGACGTTACAGGTAACTACATCTATTTCTTATCCACACAGTTACTAACAACAAATACATCAACTATTAGCAGACCTTTTAAATACAGTTTACACGATTAAACAATGACAGCGGAAAACGGTAGCTGTCGATGCGAGAATAACATAAGCTATTTTCGACAATTCCTGGTATGTAGCCACATGTGCAAAATGCAGAAGTCAGACATCAAAACAAAATCAAACCTGGTTCTGCCCGAACCACGGAAGGAATTGTGATCCGACTTTTTTGTAAGATCAAGAACACTGAACAAAAGAAAATCAGAAAACAATCGCATGAACTAACATTCGTAAAATTTTACGCAGCTATAATATGAGGGTTATGCTTTCGGACGGTACGTCAAGTTTCGAAACCGCAGCCACTGAGTCATGCATGCAAAAAGTCATGGGCCACACTTGCAAGGAGATGATAATAGATCAGGGCTACGAGGATCGGAAAAGGCTACCGCCAAACTTCAAAAGATATGGCATGGACACCTACAGATACCATATCGAAATGACAAAAAAATCGACCCCTGATAACATCAACTTCATCATCGTAAATAAAGAAATAGCACCAACCCAACTACAACCGACAAAAAACGTTATACCCGCTACCCGCCTGGCAAACACATTAACAACCACAACCGAATCCACACACATGACTCCACCACCGTATTCTCCAGCGACTCCAAACACTGAAACAGGGACAACTGATAAAAGCAAATCGACAACACAGCTGTCGAAGACAGTGCCCACTGCAAGACAACTCACATTTGAGGAAACAGGTACCTATGATAAAAAATCAACTACCTCCCGTATTCGAACTAATAACCGTCAATACTACAATACAGGTACCACCGCTGCTGTCCACACATCGTCAGCTTTGAAAGAAAGCGTCAGAGATATCAACATACAAGAAGAACATCAACAAGAACTAACAGCAGAACATACTTCAGAATCGACAGGTAAGTATACTAAATAAGAGATTCTATTCTACATATACAATAACACTCACGAATACAACAATGCAGGTACTACTGACGATGCAAATAAAGGAACGCCAACAGTACAAGCACGACCAATAAAAACTACTACACCCGCCACACGTCCACCAAACAGATCGACAGCCGCATCCGAAGCCACACACATAATTCCGTTACCAAAAAATATAAAGAGTACAACGACTGAAATAGAGCCGAGTGGTAAGAGCAAATCGAAGAAACGACAAACAAAAACAGTTTCTACCGCAAAAAAGATCACATCTGAGGGAACAGGTACTTACAATAAAAAACCAATTACTTCCCGTATTCATATTAATAGCCATAAATATTAAAATACAGGTACCATCGCTAGCACTAACCCACCACCAGATTCAGAAGAAGCTCTTACAGATATTAACATAGAGCTTGCCGATGCTCCCATCATAACATCTACGACTTCGACAGGTACACGCAGTTAACAAAAAAAATCGTTCCAATCCCTTCTAAGAAAAAAATACCTAATTTTGCAGATGAGCTAGAAACTCTGAACCCCACAAAACGAGAAAGATTCTCAGAATAAGCAATCAACAGCAAGCAAAATCAGTAGCAATTACACCGAACAACATCAACCGCTACCCCAAAGAATGTTTATGTGATGCTTTTGCAACAGTAACTATCTGTGTTTATAAACATATGTAAATATCGAATATTAGAAGTTTGAACTCTTAGTTTAGTTAAAAAATCGGATATGTGATAAATTTTGAACCATTAACGAAACGCATAACACTTCTCTAACATCTATCTATATCAGTCAAGAATGAAAGTAGCTATCGAATATGTTATAAATTTCCATTGTAGAACATGCGCGCATATTAATACTTATCGAACTTTATATTAATTCTAAAGTAACAAATCAGGCAAAGGTATCCGAAACGAATAACTAACAATAAGGATATCGGCAGCAAATTTTCCGGACGACGACAATAACTGCTTTAAACAACGCTCCAACGATACGAAAAAACTGTGTCGGAAAATAAATGGTAAATACTGTCGTATAATGTATTTGCAATCAACGCCTCTGAATGTTAATGTAGCTACTGAACACTACAACCTTCACATGTTTTGGTAACAACTCCAACATCGAAAATATAAAATTTCGATATCCTTTCTAAACAAAAACATACCAATATAAGCATCTTATTTAATGGTTATGACAACAACAATTTTACCTTCAACATCTCCTTCTATTCAAATATTTGCTTAAAAAAAAAAAAAAACATAACTACTAATATCAAAAAAACAAACGAAAACATAAAACCAATTACACCGTAATTTTTTTACAAAGGTTAACAATAAAACATTCCCAAAACAAAACAAATATTACAAACAACATTAATATGTATGATCAAAATATAAAAAACACAAATTTTAAACAAAAAACAACAATACACATACAGCAAAAAAAATAGACAATTCTAAAAAGGATATAAAGATTCTAACAATTCAAACACATGTCTCAATATCCATAAACCAAACACAAAACCTTATCTCCAACATCGAAGAAATACCCACCGCTTTTCCTCCGCCACTCGCTGCCACAGTCCATATCCAAAAGGTTATCATAAAAGCAGGTATAATCCGACCGTCTTCCGCCCCTTCACATCAACATCAAAGGCAATCGCAATTCAATTTCCGTATGGTAGTAATTTAGAGCTTGTGATTTAGGTAACGAATAGTTTTCTAATGTTATCGCTTTACACTTTTTGTTGTTTGGTTTCTTAATTTATGCATTCGCACCCATCTAATAAATTAATGTTTGTAACAGGGAACGGACTTCTACAACGACGCAATTAAGCTTGCAGATCTTCACCATAGAAACATTATTACTTTTTACAAAACTGTATTGGATGGTCCTGGTAGCTCTCCTCCTACTACAAAAGAATACATGGTTACTGGATCTTTACAAACTGGTTTGCAAAAGAACAAGAGGTAATATTTGTTTACCTGATGTCTACACAAAACTATTGTTTAAAATATCAATACAAAATATCGTTTTTATTGTTAGAAATGTGGATAAATATACTAATCAATACAAACAACCTGAACCTGTGAATAAATATGAAAACGTTTTTATTGGGGAAATCACAAAACGCAGTCACACACATCACATACCAAAAAAGAAAAATCAAAACAAAAACTAGCTCTTAGAAAATAACAAGATCGTTTGGAAACAAAACATAAAAACCAAGAACACAAAAGAAACCAAGATTCAACAATTGCGAAAGATGAATCACGAGTTGGAGCGGGATGTAAGGCCTTCTGAAAAAAGGTGTTTGAATTCAAACATTCGGGTCTTCTAAACTCAAAACCCTAATGTTCGAATCTAAACACCTCTCTTCCGAAGGTCTAACATCCCGCTCTTACCCGTGATTCATCTTTTTCAGTTCTTAAATCTTCGGTTTCTCTTGTGTTGTTTGTCTTCATGTTTCGCTCTTACACAGTTACGTTATTTTTTACGAGCCTCTTCATTTTTAAAACCATTTGATTTGCTGGTGGAAAACGGAAAATCCCAAGGTGAAACTCACCGCTCACATATAAACGAATTTGCTGGAGTTTGGTTGGAACGAACATCAGCGGACACCGAAATCTGAGGACGGAGGACAGCAGGTCCAATATTTGGGTGAAATGTCATTTCATCTATCTGTTCGACCACTGGTACTCCGTTCTCCAGCTTCGGGGGACGCTTATCTTCTTTCCGACTACACTGCAATAAATTCGTTCATATGTAAGGAGTAAGTTTCATCTTGAGATTTTCCGTTTTCCCCTAGCATCTCGAATGGTTTGAAACAATGTAAGTCAGTTTCAATAGCCCAGTCTCTTTGACAATCTGTTTTTGATACGCCTGCTTTCTAATTTGCTTTCGATACGATCTAACCAACATTCTCTTATATTTTTGCAAATTACTCGGGAGTAACGATATCCAAAGAAACACGACTAGCAGCGATAGTGGTCAGGGAAAACACATCGAGCAGGCACAAAAACGAAAGTATCGTACTCACCATGGTATGAACATCCTTTGTTACACAACTGCATTCAAACGTACAGATTTCATAAAATCGATTCAATACAGATACTAACCATGGTTTAATCTGACAGCATCCACATAAATGTTCGATTCCATAAGTCGCAGATTCACACACTGCAGTTAGGGATACATATTCGCTATTCCAGCCAGGTACCCTCATTCAAATTCTGTTGTCACATTCCAAAACCCTATTATCAACTCCAGGTATATAAGAAAATTTTTACTTGAAAATAAGGGTAAAGTAAACCCAAACGGAAATCCCCACCTCAAAGAGAAATAGTCACTGTTTTCTAAATTTCAAAAATGCAGTCGCAAAAAAGTTACTTCTAAAAAATAACACGATTGTTTGGAAACAGAACACGAAAACGAATGACACAAAAGAAACAGAAATTCAACAATTGCAAAACATCAATCACGAGCCAAAACGTAATATTAGATCTTCTGAGGAGAGGTATGTGGACACGAATGTCACGGTTCTAGGTTTGGAAAATCTCAGTAAAGAGTTCACAGGCCAATAACGAAAAAATTCATTCTCAAAAGTAAGAATGAATTTCTTCGCTATTGGCCTCTCGACTCCTTACTCAGATATTCCAAACACAAAACTCTAACATTCGTGTCCAGATACCTCTCTTCAGAAGGCCTAACATCCCGTTCTAAGTCGAGATAGATCTTTTTCAACTCTTAAGTTTTCTGTTTCTTTTGCCGCTCTTCGTTTTCATATTTCCCTCTCAGATAATCGTGTTATTTTTTACGGGTCTCTGTATTTTTAAAACCATTTCATTTGCTGGGGGAAAATGGGTACTCCCGAGGTAAAACTCGCCGCTCACATATAAATGAATTTATTCGAGCTTCGTTGGAACGAACATTAGTAGCCATCGAAACTTCAGAATGAAAGACAACAGGTCAAACACATGGGTGAAATGTCATTTCATCTATGTGTTCAACCTCCGAAATTCCATTCACCAGCTTCGTTGGATACTGATCTTTCTTCTGACCACACTCCACTGACCTTACTCTTATATCTAAGTATCGAGTTTAATCTTAGAAATTTCCATTTTCCCTCACCACTTCAAACGGTTTCAGAATGCATGCCTCCATTTCAAAAGTCCGGTGTCTTCCACAATCTCCTTATAATGGAATGTAACTAATACTATTTTGTTTTTTTTGCCGGTATCCAAAATGATGAAAAAAATATAAAACCATTTCAACTGCTCGGAATAAGCCTAATGATGAACAGAAGACGAAGAGCGAATTCAAAGCGAAATACGAACACTGCCTAACACTGACACCGAAATTGACGAACCCGTGCAACGCACGGCACCTTTCTAGTTGTCATCAATCTTGAATGGTACATCATTGAAATCACATGTTCTTTGCCGATTAAAAAGGGAAGAAGTTGTTATATTACAAAGAGTGGGAAAAAATTGTAGATTAGGGAATGTATGTATTTATTGACATCTCAAAACACACTTAATACAATAAATAAACAAAATAGAGTAATTGATATGAAATTATGATTATTTTATAAAATTTAATATTTATTAACTAGGACTATTCAATAAATTGAAATTTTTATATCTATCTTTTTGTAAAAGAATCTTGATATCGTTTTCTTTTTTAAATTTAAAAAAATTAAAATGAAAATAAAATTTAGTTGATCTACTTAAAAAGAAATCATTGCTTATATTTACATCTTTTTTGTTTAAAACCAAAAAAGTTATTTTTATCGAGAGTTAAAATGTGACAAAACAATATCATGATATTTCTTTTAATGTTTTAACGTAATTGTTTTGTTTTTTGATATTCAAAGAAAGAAGGTTCAATTTCGTTACTCAGATCAATTTAAATAACTTGATGTTTTAAAATAAAGTGAGTTATACGTAATTATTTACAAATAATCCTTTTATATAGTTAATTAATATTATTAATATTTTCTTTGAATTGACATTCAATTATGTATAACTTTAATATGTCGTCAAAATGCATACCAAAATTCTCGTTTACAATTTATCATAGCATAAAGTTTGTTTCAATCACAATAGAGATGTGGTGCTTTGATTAATATAGATGTGGTTATGATTCCTCGATATCAAATATGAAAACTAACACGAATAAACTCTAACTAAGAACCAGGGGTGAGTAAAAAGTTTAAAAAATGTAATTGAAACTGTAAAATACCAAATAAAAACCGTAAAATATCAAATAGAAATTGTAAAATACTAAACCGAATAAGCATAATGGAACAAAAACAGTCGGTTTTGTTTTAATTCATAAAAAAACAAAATACTTGGTTGGGTTGTGGTTTTATTCCAAAAATAAATCGAAACGAACCATTAAATATACATTCCATTAAAATAAAGGGTCATATACAAACTCGTTTTATTGTTCGGGTCATAACCAAGTATAAGACTAATAAGACAGCATAACCAGTGAAGAATTAACCAAAATATACTCGTCGGAGATTTACCTGCGCTGACGACTTCTATAGAAGAATCTAACGGCGATTGGTTTTTGAAATTGGTACTCTCCCGGGCGTCGGACTCGTCGGAAACATCTCGCCGGCAACAGATGTCTTCAATAGTTTCCATAAAAAGCTTCTTCGTTTATGGATGCATTAACATTCGCAATTATAATCGGAATAATAATAATATTCTTCATTATAATTTGCTTTATCACAATCGAATCCACCTGCACTAAATCCCTAAATCAAAACCCTAGTCCGAAAATGTCGCTGATTCATCACTCGATCTGTAATTTAGTCTTGATTTTGGTTTTGATATATGGGTTTAATTTTAGTGGAATTGAATCTTACCAAATTTAGAAATCCGTTTTGGTCAAACCATGTAAGAAAAGTGAAGGTTGGATTATTTGACGGCCGATTAAAGAAAGAAAGTGTGTTGTTTGTTGGCTACAAAATGAGAAAGAGAAAAAGAAAGAAAGAGCGTTTTTTATTTATTTATAACTCTCGGTTTTGGGTATGACCCGAACAATAAAACGAGTTTGTATATGACCTTGATACAAAAATGTAAGTTAGTTACATTTGTATGATCTTAACCCTAAAATGAACTTTGTGTATTGATATCGCATATTTATATAGATATTTATATGCGATATTTGGTCACATTTCATAGTAAACACGATAGATAGGATAGGTTTTTACATTTAATTGTGTGGAAAAGTGTTTTTATCTATTTTACAGGTTTACATGATCGGAAAGCGGAAAAGATGGGTGAAATGGACTTAAATGACGAAATAATTACACGGAATGGATCAGTGCTGCGCACCAGGGTGAGAGTGCTGCGCACCGGGCAACTTGAATTGGTTTTGGACTCGGATTCTTAATCACACGGTGCGGCGCACCAGAAGACCAGTGCTGCGCACTGGTTGGATTTACACCAAGTTGTCGAGTTTGAGTCGAATACGTTTTTCTCTTGACTTTTGCCTATAAATACCAGAGCAATTCGGCCAGAAAAATCATTCAATTATTATTCTAAAGTTCTGGAGCTGGATATTTCGTTTAGAGGCAAGAATTAAGGCTAGGAAGATCACTTTTCGGCTAACGACGATCACGACACGTTTTGACGATTTCTTAGTTTGTTTCTTTTCCTTTTAGATTATTATTCCAGAATGTTTTCCATGACTTTATTTGCTTTTTCAGACCTAGTTATGAGGAGCTAAATTCTTTTTATGCTTGTTTGAACAACGGATCTTGTTTGAAGTTCGAGTTTTCGTAATTGATTATTTATGTTTTTGTGTTTAATCGGTGATCCTTATTTGCTTAAGTTTTAATATATTATTTTTAAGTTGTTTATATATAATTTACTTAATCAATATTCTAGGTATTCGAGAGGAATCTAGATAGATTAAATAAGTTGTATGAAATAATCGGTCGGTCTATAATCGGTTTAAAATTACTAGGATTCGAGAGGACTTAGTAATCACAACTTAGGTAATTAAACTTAATTGAGTAAGTCTAGTTGTTAAGATTCGGAAGGACTTGATAATTAGAGGAGTTATTCGAGAGGAAACTCTATAAGATTAAATCACTAAAAACAGGCTTGTTACTTATTGCTTAATTATTAATAATTATAACTGTATTCGAGAGGAACGGTGTAATTAGAGGTAGTTAAAGTTAATAAAAGATTCGAGAGGACCTTTACTATATTTTAGAAGTTTAATATTTAATCGATTTCGTAAACTTGAATGGAAAACAAGTGAAGTGTCAAACAAGTGTCTTTTCTTTATTATTTGATAATCTCAATTATTTTCGTACTCGATTTTCATTAATCACTTTTTACTAATTACTTGCAATTTTAATCAATCTTTTGTTACGATAAAAAACCCCCCACAAACAACTAGTATTGCTAATTCGGAATTTAAAACAAATTAGTCCCTGCGAACGAACCTTTACTTGCTTTTAAACTATATTACATACGAATAGGTCCACTGCCTATAAGTGTGTAATTGCGTGAATTAGTAGGTTAAATTTAAGACTAGATTTTACACATCAAGTTTTTGGCGCCGCTGCCGGGGACTGATTTTTCGTTTTTGTTTCGAATTTGTGATACGATCCTTTTGAGTATTTATTTACTTAGAAGTTACTTTAAATTGTCATTACACCGGTACGTTTTACGCTTTTCTTGTTTTTTTTATCTTTTTCAGGTATTCAACTAGTGGATGAACACAAGGGCTTCGGGATTACCACTCGCGAGTCCAAAGTCAAATCCAGGAGTATCGAAGAGGCGAGGCAGGAGGAGAGGAAAATTATCACTTCAGACACCACCAGGTTTTGATCAAGTCTCACCAGTGAAATTTGAAGATATTACATCTTCAGAAGGAGGAGGAAGCGATTCAGAATCAGAGGTCGAAGAAGTAATTTGTGAAGACAAACCGGAACCAGCTATGGACCCTTTGGACACACCAATGCACCGACGGGCCGCATCTGTAGCAGTGCCACCCACCCGAGGGTCGGAAATCACCACCCCGGACTTGGGTGAGGATTTTGTTGTCAAGGGTCACCATCTCAAGATGATCCAAGACAACACGTTCGATAGGCGATACAATTCAGATCCGCATAAACACATAGCCAAATTCAACGAGCTGTGTGAGATGTTCAAATACGGTCAAGGCAAGAGCGATAGTGTCAAGCTGAGGTTATTCCCTTCGTCTCTCACCGGAGATGCGAAGGTTTGGTTCGAGGAGCTTAATGAAAATTCAATCACCACATGGACATAAATGCGCGAGACCTTTATCAAACGATTTTTCCCACCCGCCTTGGGTAGGAAATTACTCAGAGACATCAGAGGATTCCGACAGGAAGATGGAGAGACTTCCACTGAAGCATAGGCTAGACTAAAAGAGATGCTGAGAGGTTGCTATGGTCACGAATTGGGCAAGGACAACATTATTGAAATTTTCTTTTACGGATTAACCAAGGAGTCTCAAAACGAGTTGGATCTAGCCGGAGGAGGAGATTTCAAGTATAAAACCACCAACGAGGCATACAACTTAATGGAAGACAAGCTAGTCATAAGCCTATCAAGGGAGTATCGAGACGATGGTCGAGGCCGAAAACACAGAGGACAAGTTGCTCAAGCTGAGACTAACCACGAAATATCCTCGGTAGTTCAAGAGGTCAAGACATTAGCGGATAGGATTGATAAGCGCATGGGAAGGATAGAGAAGGACATGCATGTCACACCCCGCTAAAGCGGAAACACGGAATGTGAAGAGCTGGAAGATCATTACACAGGTTATATAAAACATAACGGCATTCAAGTCATTAAACAAAGATAAAATGTTTACAAGTCCAAAAGTAATAACCAAGTCACAACATTTAGTACGAAATACTAAACGGCTCTGTAGTTAATAGTGTGTAAAGTTCTAGAAAAGTAGCTGGGCACTAAGTAGTTTTGTTTTAAAAAGAGATAGTTGTTCCGTCACTTAAGATCATGTTATAGTTCCATCAAGGGTCGGTCCGCATACAAACATCAATAATTAGTTTAGCCAAAAGGGGGGGGGGGGGGGGGGGGGGGGCAAGCCGGTAAGTTCAAGTAGAGTTAAAGTGTTTTACGCATAAGAGTTCAAAGAGTTTGTTCAAAATAGTTCCATAAGTACCAGAGTCAAAATAGTTCAATAAGTTCCAAAGTCAAAATAGTTCAAAAAGTTCCAAAGTCAAAATAGTTCAATAAGTTCCAAAGTCAAAATAGTTCAATATTTGTAATAAGTCAAAGTTCATGAAGTTGCAATTTGATTCATAAAGTTTTCAAATACAAATAATCTTATGTTTCCCCCAAAAATTCATGCAAAATACATATAAAAATAAGGGGTTGTAACTCACGGATTGCGAAGAATAAGATACGGAAACTCGGTCGGAAACGGAAGCCGGGAATCACGGATTGCCTAATAATACCAAGATAGTTTAATTAGTCATTATATTATTATGTTCTTTATATAATAATATAGATAAAATGTTATTAAACTTTAAGTGTTAAGGTTAAGTATTGTTAAAATAGTCCGGAAAGGTAATTGTCACGTTTTTGTCCAAAAGTCCGATCTAACGTTTTTGATTATTATGTCTTAAGTGCTTTTGCTCGCTGAAGTGGATTACATTTTTCTAAGGAAATTTGGGCAGCGCTTCCGCGCCCAAATTTCATTTCCAAAAATGTACAATCCACTTCCGCTCACAAATCACCTAAAACACGATAACAATTATAATATAGTCCATTTTAGTCCTATTTAGTCCATACAAGTCTCAAGTGTTATTACTTTCACATAATTAGTCCCAAAGTGTCATAAGATAAAAAGTCAGCGGTCACAAATGGTCCAAACGTGCTAAAAACGACAAGTTTTGGAAAATCCAGCAGCTCTGTGCGCCGCTGTGAGCACCAGAACGGCGCACAGAAGCTGAAACTTCTCACGCTGCGTCGTTGTGTGCCTTAGGACGGCGCACACGACGCGGATTTTCGAGTTTTTGTTGCAAAACGTATTTTAAGCCTTAGATTTCGACATGCAATAGGTTTAAACTTATTAAAACGTCTTTTTAACAGTTTATAAAGCATTTTTAGTTACAAAACCGTGGATCTAAAGGTTATTTCGGTTAAAGACGTTTTTAACCATAAAAAGTCATAGATTCGTATAAAAACTTATTTTTAACCGTTAGATCTTACATGCAATTGTTTATTTGTATAAAAATAGTAAAAAGACAGAAATCTACCGGAGGAAAAGCTTGGAAGATGAGTTTTGGCCGGATTTACGCTTCAAAAATCTTTACAAGATTAGTCCTTTTTCGAAATAAATGACACCCCTTGCTTCTCTTGATGATCCAAGCGATTTGTATGGATTAAAATGGTGTTTATGTTGCTGGAAATCACTGGAACAAGTGGGTCTTTGAGAGGTTTTTAGAGAGAAAAGCTTATGTGGGTGTTTTTGGTTTAGTAAAAGTGATAAAAGAAAATGGAAATAATGAAAATGATAATAGGGTGGGTTGGGACTGGTAACAATTCAGTAATGATGGCCTATTTCCGAGTTTGGTTGGTTGAAAGAGTTGAGAAATCGAGACATGCAATAAATTTGAATCTGTTACAAAAATCGTCCTCCAGGACGGCGCACATGGCCTCTGTGCGTCGTCCTGGACCTTTTTTGTAAGAAATTTTGTGTTTTGGCTGATTTTGTACAAGTGTTTCGTTGGACCTTTTCGTTAACTAAAGTTTTAAAGTATGTTACATTATGAACTTAGGAAAGTTCATTAGGGGTTTTCTTGGTATTAGGACTTATTTAATTTGATTCCGGTTGTGATTCCGACGCTGTCGCGGTTCCGATTAATGAAAAGTTAAAGACTAGATAGACCGAAAGAGACATAGAGTATAAAATGCACCTGGAAATTAGACGGTTGTCACATTCTCCCCGGGTTGAAAGAAATTTCGTCCCGAAATTTAGTTCGTCCCGAAATTTAGTTCGTCCCATCATGAAGAAGAGTTCTCGAATAGATGTGGATATTTCTGACGGAATTGGTCTTCACGCTCCCATGTGAATTCGTGACCACGTCGGGAATTCCACCGAACCTTGATTATCGGAATACGGCTCTGCCTGAGTTGTTTGACCTCGCGGTCAACAACTTCGAGCGGTTCTTCGATGAAGTTTAGCTTGTTGTCGATTTTGACCTCGTCAAGAGGGATGACGATGGTCTCATCAGACAGACACTTTTTCAAGTGTGAGACATGGAACGTTCGCGAGAGTCTGGGGGAGTTGGAGACGATAAGCAACGGGACCGATAAGCTCAATGACTTCAAATGGACCGGTGTACCTTGGACTCAGTTTACCGCCCTTTCCGAAGCGGACTACCCCTTTCCAGGGCGATACTTTGAGGAGCACTCTGTCGCCAACTTGGAACTCGAGGGGTTTCCGTCGGTTGTCAGTGTAGCTCTTCTGTCGGGTACGGGATGTTTTCAGTCGTTCACGGATTGTGGTGATCTTGTCAATGGTCTCCTGGACGATATCGAGTCTCGTAAGTTGTCGATCGCCCGCTTCTAGCCAACACAGCGATGACCGACACTTACGTCCGTAGAGAGCTTCGAATGGTGCGCACTTGATGCTGGCATGGTAGCTGTTATTATAGGAGAACTCGACCAAGG
>CAJVGC010000508.1:46461809-46507042 GCA_910822075.1 Senecio squalidus | reverse complement strand
TACCCTCTTAGACTACGCGGACTGGGGCGTTATCGAGCCTCCATCACGCCTCCACCTCAGCTATAACGCCCCACCTCCACTCCGGTGGGGGCGTTATAGGGCGTTTTTGGGCCACGGCGTGAGCAGAAAGACGCCGTGGTGAGCGAGAGAGAAAGCCAGGCAACGGTCTGAAGACCGTTTGAGACCAAGCAACGGGCAAAAATTTCAAATACCCCCATCACTCCTCTATAAAACCTAAACAATTTTTATAAAATCAACCACAAAACATCCAACTTTCTACATCAAAATATATAACTTTCTATCACAATTTTATACAATTCTACATCAAATGGATCCCAACAACAATCAAAACCCCAACCCTTGGTTCAACAATCAAAACCCCAACCCATGGTTCAACCCTAACCAATTTCCAAACCAATTTCAAAACCCCAACCAATATCAAAACCCCAACCAATTTCAAAACCTTAACCAATTTCCAAACCCTAACCAATATCCACAATTTTACCAACAAACTCCACCACCACAAAGACCTCACCAAGACCCGGTATACCAAGGAGGGTCGTTCCAACAATTGCTTAACTTCAGCGATTTTCCAAATGTGCCTCCATTTGACGTTGACCGTAACCGCCAATTGGTCGATTCCGAAGACGATGACGTTGTTCCGGAAACTCAACCAGAAAATATGCCGACCCGTGGGAAGAGGCGACATAAGAAGAAGGAAGCCGAATCGCAAAGAGGCAAAACCGAAAAGAAGAAGTGGACCGAACGGGAAGATGTGGCACTTGCTTCATCATGGTCGTCGACATCCGAAGACCCCATTTTGGGAAGAGATCGAGCTTCACCACTTTATTGGGCAAAGGTTCGGGAACAATTCTTCTACAAGATGCATCAAGAAGATCCCGATTACGCTCGTACCAACGACATGATATCGAGCAAGTGGACCGACTTATCCCGAAAAGTCAAAAAATTCAACGGGATTATGCGACAAGCCCAACAATCTAGAACAAGCGGTCAAAATGATCAACAATTGGTCGAACAGGCTATGTTGACATACCGCGCCAAAATGGGTACGGGTTTCCCACATTACGCGTGTTGGGAAATATTGAAAAAAAGCCCGATTTGTCAACATATACCAATTGTTGGAGGGTCCTCAAAAGCGCGCAAAACATCGGAGTCTAGTAGCCCCGCCACTCCGATATCGCCTTTTGCTTCAATCGATCCTAACGATGATGATGATGATGATGAGTTTCGGGTGTTGGAGGAAGATCTTCCAAGACCGGTTGGTAGAGATCAAGCAAAAACAAGGGCGCGCAAAGGAAAGGGCAAAGCCGGGTCTTCTTCAGGGGCCGAAGAACAACTCCAGTTGATGACACAAAAGTTCGGGGAATTTAATGAAACTGCATACGAAAAAGTGCGATCAAAAGCATTAAAGACGATCATGAAGGACATTAGTCATCTGGAGGAGCCTTATCGAAGAATAGAGGAGGCCGAAAAGAAAAGGCTTATCGAAAAATATTTTTCGGATATGTAGTATTTTTTTTTTATTGTAGTATGTTTTTTTTAAATAAATTGTAGTATGTTTTGTTTTTATTTTTAATAAAAATACAACTTTTTAAATTTCATTTATATAAAAAAAATAATAAAAATACAACTTTTACAAAATAATCTCTATCACTCCACATCATCACTCACCACTCCACCCATTTTCTATCACTCCACATCATCACACTCTCTTTCCTACAAATCACCTCTATCACTCCACATCATCATCACCCACCCAAAACCACTCCGCATAGTCTTAGACTATGCGGAGTGGTTAAGGGTAAGTGATGATGATGTGGCGTTATAGCCGCTGACTGGGCCTATAACGCCCCGTTTCTTGTCCACTCCGCGTAGTCTTAAGACGATATTCGATATCAATAAAATACTTCTAAAAGATATATACCAACCGGTTCGACACGTCACTTACCCTCTTGTTCATTAAAACATAGCTAATAGACTGTCTCGAATTTAGTTAAATAAGTTAATTCAAATACTTATTATTTGTGATTGGTTTTATTAAGATCACAAATATTAAAAACAAATTTTCCCTTTCAACTTTTTTGTAAAGTTAACTTGAGTTAATTTTGTGGGTGGGGTTGAGCTTCATTCAAAAAGATCTACTAAGGCTAAAGGGAATAAGGTGCCAAACTCACCACCAACTCACACTGCCACGTCAGCTTTCTCTCTCCAGAAAACAAACTCACCTTACTCAGGAAATAACACTCACCACGCACTCACCGCCAACTCACCTTACCAAACTCACCATACCATTTTCATTTAAATACTATTATTTATAAACTAAAAAAATTAATTATTAAGTAAACTTAAACGTAAACGTAGATAAAATTTAAAACTTTTATTAAAACGTTAAAAACGATACATAGATAAATTAAAAACTTAAACGATACATAGATAAGCTAAAACTCCCAGTTATACTTCGCTTTGAGTTTTGCCCGAAATAATTCCCATGCCGCTCGCCCGGACCCGGTCATGTGATCTTGTTGAGTTTCTTGAACAGTTTCTTGATAAGATTCGGAAAATTGAGGGTAATAGCAATCTTCGAGATTAAATGAATGAATTGGAGACCTAGGTGGATCATTTTGTGGATATGATGACGAACCACCCATTTGAGGTTGAGAGTGATATTCGGGATGACCAAATGGCCACGAGGGAGATTGGGACGCATAATCACTAAACGTGTTTGTTTGCATCCCAAAAGATTGAAAGCCACGTTGTTCCGATGGCACCGGGTTTCGGTAAGGTTGGTTTTGGTAAGGTTGGTTTGGGTAAGGTTGGTTTGGGTAAGGTCGAAATAAGGTCGGTGAGGGGTTTCCTAGATGAAAAGTGTCGTCGGGTGTCGGTGGATTGCTTCGGTTGAGGGTTTTTGGTTGACGTTTCTTGGGTCGTGGAGTATTTTGGTTAGACATTTTGTTTGAAGAAGAAAGTAATTTGGTTGATGAAAGTAAGAATGGTTATGAATTTAGAAGATATGTGTTTAAAAATGGTTGAGTTAGTGGGTATTTATAGGTAAAAAAATTGGGGTTTAAAAAAGTTTTTTTTTTTTTTTTAAACTCTCCAACGGCAGATTTTTTTGGGGGGGGGGGCACCACTTCACGCCTCACCTTCGGTGAGAGACTCACCCTACCAACCATTTTTCTCACCTCCACTCATCGCCACGTCATGGTGACTTAGTCACCATTTTTGCACCGGGGTAGCAGTCACGCGTGGGTTGCAAACTCACCACCCCCTATTCCGTTCAGCCTAAAGGACGAAATGATATTATTTTTATTCATACAATTTTTAATGAATAGTTTTGCGTACTAAAATTACAATATAGTCTGACAAGTCTCGCTGTCTTGGAAACTTTACATAAAAAGTAATTCAATTTGTCTGTTAATCTATTATTATCTTTAGAAAATAATAATCCTCGTTTAAGTACATACCAACATATATTATACTATAGTAATAGTAAAGTAATAATAATAATAATAATTGGAAAATAAGTTTATATAACGATCCAGTTGTTTAATTTAAAACAAATCATGATGATTACTTTATCAAAAGACAACGAGAAAAAAGAATAAACAAAATATAAATGGGAGTAAACTGTCAAGATCTTGGTTTAAAAGCAATACCTACGCATGTTTAGCCACACCTATCGCCTCGCTTTTTCCTATTCGGACGGTGTCTTAAATTGTTGTGAACTTGTGATGGTATTTGGGGTTTAATTGGCGCCTAAGCGTGAAATGTGCAGGGATCTAAGTGTCTCTTGTTTAAGTAGTATACAGTCTGATTTTCGGTACGTACTTGTTTTAATAGGGTTTTAATGTGTCCTTTATTCTTTTAAGCATGTTTTGAGAAAACTTTTTGTGTATAAGTGAAATCGGAAAGTATTTATGTATTTTTGTTATGTAGAAGTGAGTTTTATGTATGCTAAAAGCATTTGTTTAGAGTTGATAAAACTCATACAAGTATTTTAAGAAACCGGGATTCGCATATACACGAAACATGCATCTAGCGTCTTTGAATATTGACCCTTATCGCATCGAAGCGCCTATCGCCTTTCCAAACAAGGTCATGATCATTATCAATTATCGAAATCATCGAATCAATTAACAATCATAGACTAACTTTGCTCAACATCCATAATGTACTCAAAGTTTTTAAAGAACCATCGTGGAATGATTCTTGAAACAAAGAATTATAGCCTAAACGAAAATTGATCTCATCTGACGCAATAGCTTAAATACACACTTGGGGACCGGGTCTAATTCGTGAATAGGTGAAACTATAATTAGATATTTTAGTGTTTGCTACGTTAATATTTAACCGAATAGGAGGAGGGCAACATGACTAAAGCATTAGAAAGAATGCTAAATTTGTTCATTATACAAGAATTCTGTCTAAAAAAGGCGACTTACGGTCTTAAATTTATGATAAAGATAGTTATACCCTTTATCAATTAGTAACTACTTGACTCAAACAACTAATATTAATTGGTTGTACAATAATTAATAAAGTGATTATCTCAAAAATACATGAGACCGGTTTTAATAAGACACAAGATGATAAAACATTATAATAATTTCTTATAAACCATCCTTAGAATGGTGAATATCAAAATCCTTTAATTAAAAAATTTCATAATCTATTATTAACACAAGGAACCATTTCTTTTGAATAAAGTAATTTTATCTTACGCAATGCACTTTTTCGTTCTTTTAACAATATACCTTAACTAGCTTAGATCTCGTGTGATACACGGTATTGTAATAATAAATTATGTTAAAAGCTTTATGAAAAGAAATATTATTTTACTAAATCAAGGGCATGTTCTTTAAGCATTTTGAATGTAAGAATGTAAAAATGATATATTTTCTTGTTAAATTGTATGTGCTTTACATTTACTAATAAATCTCGTGTTCTCTATCATATCATATATAGATAGATTACTTATAGCCTTAATATAATAATACATATCAAATTTCAACTGGTATATTTACTTAGCAACCTTATAAGTATTCACTTGTTATTGAAAAATAAAAAAAATAATTAAAATAGCCATCATATAACAATCGAAACAAAAAATATATATATATATTAATTGGATCGGGTAAGAACGGCCCAAAGTCTAGGAACGCTAAGAACCAATACTGACCGTCCGATTAAGGTGATGATCAGTAGTAACCACTTACTACTGATCAATAGTAACCTTACTACTGATCAGTAGTAACCTTCTACTGATCAGTAGTAACCTTACTACTGATCAGCAACAAATTCTACTGATCAGTAGTAAGGTTACTACTGATCAGTAGTAAGTGATTACTACTGATCATCACCTTAATCGGACAGTCAGCATTGGTTCTTAGCGTTCCTAGACTTTGGGCCGTTCTTACCTGCACCTCACCATATATATATATATATATATATATATATATATATATATATATATATATATATATATATATATATATATATATATGAACAATTGAATCTAAAGTCTTGATTTAATATATACAAAGAGCATTTAGATATTCAAAAATATAGAAAATATGTGATATAGCCCAATTTTCAAAGAAAAAAAATCATACCATACTTTAATAACCTCAATATTTACTATGTTACTGCTCCTCTATCACCTTGCATTAACCCTTTCTTACACCTTATATTAAAAACATTCGCAAGACAATTAATCATCTACATACAAAATATGTATAAAATCAGCGGTTGTAAAAAATGTTGTATCAATTCAAATAACTACTATGCAAGTTTTGACCTTTCCATCTAGCTACTTTATTTGTTATTTTGATACCCATTTTTGATCAATTATCAATAAAATAGAACCCCAAAACCACTCATTTATATGTAAATGAGTTGAAATTGCCATATCCAACATTCTAATAATTTGGATGAAAATTAACATACCTTTGCTAATGCATTAAATCTTCAATCGAGTTGTGGAGTCGTATCAGAATGAAAGAGGGAGCTATCCGACAAAAATAAGTATTTGACATTTTAAGCTCTACAACGATATAAGTTTATAAATTAAAAGTCTAAGCAATCAAGTAAAACAGTCTAGAAAGCTGTGTAAATCAGCTCAAATAAGGTGTCTAAATCAGTTCTAAATAAGCTGCAAATACGCAATGTAGAGTTGTCCAAATGAAGTGTAATTTTGTCAAAATAAGTTGTGTAAAGTTGCCGAAATAAGTTCTTTAAAGCAACCCAAAACATATGATTGACATGTATCATAGATTTATGTTTAGCGGGTTATATTGATTAACTAATACCCAAAAATGGTGGCCCTATCAAAATGCATATTTGTGGCCCAAAACATAAGATTGACACATATTATAGATTTGTGGCTATGCAGCTTATAGAAAATGCAAATGTTTAAATTTATTGTGTATGTTAGTCAAAGACCGTAACCCTTTAAAAAATAACTCTCATAGTGAAAAGAAAAACTAAAAAGATGTGATGATAAGAATGACCGTAGATGTTAAATTTGGAAGACAACTCTCTTAACTATCGTTACCTGGCGTAATGGACTATCTTTGGGAAGATAGCTACCGATTGTTTTCCCATATACTTCACAAGTAGAGAAGTGGATGAGCCTCTTGTTGTTCTCTGAGCAGTACTTAACCTATTAAATAGAGGTGACATAATTCTCCATTAGAAATACATATTATCATAATTGATCACATTCACACAATTTTGCATCAAAAAATATACAGTCAGACGTATACGTCAAAGCAATGTAAACGAATCGCAATACATACCACAGGGAGTGCATCAATGAAATTGTTGTAGATCGTGTCAAGAGGGCGGGTGTTGTAGTCGGCTAGAGTGCAAATAGCTGCCAGATTTATGGTCTGAATACAAAGAGAAAAACAAAAATTGGTCAATGCAGCATAAAAAATAATACTCAAAAAGATCAACATTCATGGATGCAGGATCAAACGACTCCCTAAGCATTAACAATTATAAAAATAGCCTTTGCTTAATGCAATATTAACTATCTTTCACAATAATAACAAAACAGAATGAAGTAGCAACAACGACTAAAGATATTAACACACTCAAGCATGTGACTGAATACTAAAACCTTGTTTTATACTTTTAAATATTAAACTATTCAACACAAAAAATAATAATAAACAAAACAGATCTACAGGATCACTCAACCGACTAAGACTTAATAATTTTGTAGCATATGCTTGTGATCTAATCAACTAATCTACACACTAATCATTTAACAGAATATAGTCAAAATAATAAATTCTTTATCTCAAGCATGTAGGTATGACACCGACTACTAAAACTCGATCTCCACTTCCAAAATTAAACTATTCACCACAAATAATAATCCAACCATATCCGCATTCATGAATACAATATTTACACGGTTCATAAGTTTCTATCGTTACCAACAAATAAATAGGAACCAAAAGCCTAATGACTACCGTAAACATTTAATGTAGAAAAACCATTAGCCATAACAAACTTAACATACTCTCCAACTCTTTTTATAATTTCAAGGACTATTAGCATCCACTTACCTAAGAAAGAACTTATAACCTCTTTACTTTTGAAAAGCAAACTTAAAAAAAAAACTAATATTGACTTATGTAGGTGCATTTATGTAGTTACTAAGATTCGTATGTAATTAACGTTTTATATCAGTCTTTGTATTGTGTGTTTGAATATCGGTATTGAATATTCGTTATGAATTAATCGAATATGTGTTTTGTGATGTTTAAATGATATTCAAATCTCATTCGCACGGATAAGGATGAATCCGTGCGAATGAAGGTTTCATTCGTACGAACCAGATGTGGTTCGCACGAATAGAAACTCATTCGTACGAATGAATTCTCATTCGTACGAATGAATAGCTGGGCCTATATATACCCAGCTAGGGTTTCTGCATTCGGAGAAGGTTTTTGTGGTTTTGTTTGAGTGCCGAATTGCTGCTGCGTTTTCATTGGAGTTCCAAATAGTTTAGTAAAGTCTAAACAATCATCCGAATAGTCTTCCTTAGGTTCGATCTTATCAATTATCATTGGTTTGATCTCGTTTCCGACGGTTACATATTCGCTAGATAATCTTTGATCTATTTCCGCTAGGTTAGAGATACAACGTTGACTATAAGATCCATACAACCCCAACAAAGTGGTATCAGAGCAATTTCCAAATCACTTACTTGTTTAGCCAAAAGTTTGTTCTTTTCTGAAAACAGTCTTTCATTTCCCTTAACAGTTTTGTTTTTATGAAGTTCATCCACAAGATGGTTATTTTCTTGGCTAAGCTCATTTACTCGTTTATCTAAAACAAGACAATTTGAACAGGAAGTTACTATAGTTTCAGATTGTACCTTTGATGACTCAGTAGTTCCTGCCATCATTGCGAACTCTCTTTTAGGCACTGATGATTCTGATTCTGTTGAAGATTCTTCAGATGATTCTTCAGATGTAACAGACTCCTCCCCATCACTTTCTTCATTCAGATTCAGAATCTTTACGACATTTACTTCAGCATCAGATGGATTGGTTTCAATTTGAATTCCCCAATCCAAGCCTTCGTCAGATTGAAAAACTAAGGCCTTAACATCTGAATTCTCAGTACCAGTATAAGCATTCGTGCCAGTCGTCACTAAAGCTGTATTCTTGTTTGTCTCAGGAGCGTTTCTGTTCATATTCCTGTTTTGCTGATCTCTGAATGGATTCTGAACTGTTCTTGGCTGTTTCGGCTTTTCACAGTTTCTAGCAAAATGACCCTTCTGTCCACAGTTGTGACAAGTAATTGCTGACATGTCGAAGCCATACTTAGTTTCCTTGTTGGCTCCGATTGAGTTACCAGTCTTTTTCACATATTCTTTAGCCCTCCTGACGAGATTAGCGAAACCCCACATAATGTCGATTCGTTCCATCTCATCACGATCAATCTGCTCGTAATCCTCTCCAGTTAAGTGTACATTTCCAATTTTACCCTGCAACAGTTGGTCATAAGATCCAACTAAAGCACTCAGCATAGCCATGTCTTCATTTACGCTCTCCACATTTCCTTTATGAAAATGCTCGACTTTCAAACTTGTAAACGCTGATTCTGAACTTGCTTGAGCTTGAGACTTTTGAACCGGAGTACTTTGACTTGAACTTGAGTGTGAACATCCCAAATGTCCAGTCTGATTTGAGGTGTTTGCAGAGAATGCTGTCTTAAGTGGAGCATGAGTAGGAGTGGCTGCTGGTGGATCAGCATAATACAATGAGGGATCTTGAGTGTGTCCCTTTCTTTGAGCACGAAACTTGTCATCCTGCTCCTTCTCTCTTAGCTTAGTAAAGAGATCATTCAAAGTTGTGCGAGCAAGATAGCCACTTTCCTTTAGCATTTCAATATACCCATTCCAGCTGTCTGGCAAAGCATCAGCAAAACATTCTACTCTTTCTGCACCAGTTGTCTCTACCGAATATCCATTCATCTCACTAATCAGATGCTGAAAACGTATGATAAGGTTGAATAGGGACTCTCCATGTAAGCAGGTAAAATTGTCGAATTCCTTTTTCAGTGCTCTTCCCTTCATAGACTTCAACTTGTTGTTTCCTTCACAGTCTAACTCAAAAGCATCCCATAACTGCTTCGATAGCTTGTACGTCCTGTATTGATGAAACACGGATCTAGGAATAGCTTGACACAAATAAGAATAAGCCTTTTTCTCTATATCATAAAGCTTCCTTTGTTCCTCAGTATATCTATGAACGGCAATAGGGTCTCCATTTTCACTAACCGGTGCGTTATATCCATTTTGAATCATGTCCCACATTTTTGAATCCACTCCTTGGATGTGAATTTCGAATCGTGGTTTCCAGTGTGGATAATCTTCCATAGTGATGAGTTTTGGGACCTTGTTAATGCTTCCAGTTTCAGCGTCATTGATGAGTATTTCAGACATCTTAGTGTTAGAACTTGCCATTGCGTATTCCATCTAAAAGTTTAAAAATTTGATTCTGTTTCAGGTTCGTGCGAATGAACTGCTGCTACGTACGAATGAAAGACTTGATACGTACGAATGAAGGTGATTCGTACGAATGAAACAAGAAACCTAAGCTCTACACGAATGAGTGATTCGTACGGATGAGTAAACTGGTTCGCACGGATGAGAGTTTGATTCGTACGAAGGAAACCTATTCGTACGAATGAACTAAACTTTAAACTTTTCAATCAAAAACTTGATTCGCACGGACGAATTCCTATTCGTGCGAATGGGACGTCTATTCGTGCGGATGAAACCTGTCAAGAACTTGGTTCGTATGCGCCGTGGAATTTTAGGGTTTTGCTAAGAACTCGATCTACAGGTCGATTTTCTAAACCAAAACAATTTCTATTTGCCCAGATCTTAATCTAGATGACTCAGAAACGTTCTAAGACAATAAAAACAAGGTTTTTAACGTAAAATTCCAAATTCTAAGAAACAATCAAAACGAAAAATCTTAAGAATCGCTAGAAGAACGTTGATTTCTACAACCAACGCTCTGATACCACTTTGTTGGGGTTGTATGGATCTTATAGTCAACGTTGTATCTCTAACCTAGCGGAAATAGATCAAAGATTATCTAGCGAATATGTAACCGTCGGAAACGAGATCAAACCAATGATAATTGATAAGATCGAACCTAAGGAAGACTATTCGGATGATTGTTTAGACTTTACTAAACTATTTGGAACTCCAATGAAAACGCAGCAGCAATTCGGCACTCAAACAAAACCACAAAAACCTTCACCGAATGCAGAAACCCTAGCTGGGTATATATAGTCCCAGCTATTCATTCGTACGAATGAGAATTCATTCGTACGAATGAGTTTCTATTCGTGCGAACCACATCTGGTTCGTACGAATGAAACCTTCATTCGCACGGATTCATCCTTATCCGTGCGAATGAGATTTGAATATCATTTAAACATCACAAAACACATATTCGATTAATTCATAACGAATATTCAATACCGATATTCAAACACACAATACAAAGACTGATATAAAACGTTAATTACATACGAATCTTAGTAACTACATAAATGCACCTACAAACTCCCCCTAGGAACTAGATTCTATGTCTTCAGTCTTCAAAAGTCTGCTGCTTCCCAAAACACTTCTTTGTTCTGCCCTCTTATGCATGAATCTTGTGAATAAAGCATACACGTACAACCTTGTTGAAACGCGACGCTTGATCCATATCTTTGACGTCGCAGAATATAGGTTGCAGATACAAAGAATAGATATCATCATCTGTTAGATTTCTAATCCACATCGGATCAAAAATACGCACAGCTTCCCAAACTCCTTTGTGCTCTAACACGATGACAGCTTCAGTGGTTCTATAATCATAGTACCACCACTTGAAACTTCTCCAAAATCCGGTCTTCATTTTTCGAAGCGGAATCTTTTCGATAACCTTTGGCGCTTGATACTTGACGTGCTTCACAGATTTTCCTGTACTCCGATCTTTGGAGTAAGTAATCTTCGGATATTGCGGCCTTAGGTATTCCCACTTATTCCTGAACTCAAATCTCAATCGTTTCTCCAACCATTTTGCTCGATCATCATGTTCACTGTAGAGCAGTTTAAGACGTGCCAGCTGCATCATGTCAAAATAAGGCAACGTCTTCAGGTCGTGAACTCGCTTGAAGTAATCGATTCCTCTTTCTCGCTTCACTGCATATACATTCAGATCCTCCAAGTATGCCCAGCTTATTATCGGACCTTCAGTCTTTGCCCCCTTCAAGGAATAGCACTTCGTATAAGCCGGTTCAGGAACTTGACGAGGTGGGCGTAGACACTCTTTCATAGCTTGAATCCATTCAGCCCGTTTTGCATCTACCTCGGCTGGATTTGATGTCTCTTGACTGGCTGCTGAATGTTTATTTAACTTCTGAGCAAGATCTTCATCATTTAAATCAAAAACGTCATCGTCTCGGAGATCATTTGACTGATAGATAGGTTCGGTTGAATCAACGTTTTGCTCGAACTCTATCTCTTCATCATCAGCATCAGAAGTAGGAGGATTAACTTCAGAAACAGAAGCAGACTCCTCAGACATAATATCTTCAGGATTCATTGCAATTAAATCTGCAATCTGTTCGTTAGATAAGCTATGCATAATCTCTCCCTCTTCTAGATCATGATCAATGCTGAACTGAATTACCCCCTGCATATCCAAAATGTGAGTTAAATTGGACTTTCTAAAAGAAATGGGAGCAATATCGTACTGGGATTCACTCTGATGTTCTTTACCAGCTCCCCCAGACGCTGTGCGTTCGCTATCTGCACCAGCCGGTTCAGCAGATTCATCGGCCGGTGCTTTGATTCTGTAAATTCCATCATCATCAGCCTCCATCGAATCCATCGATTCTAGTATTGCTTTGTTGGCCGCTTCCAGATAGGTGATCTTATCTTGAAATACCTCCAACTGCTTGTTCTGATCCTCAAGCAACTTATCTTGATCAGCAATCCTCCTTAGCATGTCAGCTTTCTCAGCTTCCCTTTCTGCTTCCCTCTTAGCCATTTTCTCAATCATTTCCTTCATCTCGTTATCCTGTGTACTTTGCTTCCTCAGAACCTCCAATAGCAGAGCGTTTACAGTCGCGAGTTGAGCAGACTCAGTTGTTGACCCTGACGATGATCCACCAGCTGTTGGAGTTATCGTTGTAGCAGGTGTCCTGATTGGGATGCTTTGCTGTTGTTGAGAAGTCACAGGAGGGGGAATTGGAATAGTTGTGCTGGCAGAAAGTTCACTTTGTTTCACCAGCTTGAGACGCTTAGAGATTCTCCCTTGGACCATATCCTTCAGTGACATTCTTTCTTTCCGTTTTGGTTCCGAAGGAGTCGCCTCAGCACTTACAACCGTATCACTTTCATCTCTTAACTCCATCTGAGTATCTGTAGGTGGAGAGTTAGCAGAAACCACCTCTTCATCTGAATCTGGTTGAATAGTCATCTCGAGATTCTCTTTATCTGAATCGCTGTCATCGTTTCTCCATTTTAGTTTCTCCGGACAAACGTATTCAGGATTTGCCAAATGTCCGATCAATCTTTTCTCCTTTGGTGTAGGCTTTCCCTTGTATGTCAGCATGCGTCCCATCGTATTATCACTCATAACATCCAGCTTGACTATATCGTCTTCATTCTTCGGCAAACAGGACTCGATCAACAAATATTTAAAAGATATCGATGCTCTTAAACGTGAAAATGCTTCTGTTAAAATAAGTTTTGAAACTTTAAACCAACAAGTTAGAAGTTATTCATCTGCATCATATCTTTTGGATCATATTTTGAAAGAAAAACGTCCTGAAAATGGGGAAGGGAAACCAGGGGTTGATTACAAAACTTGTCCACCTCCTATCTTTAACACACTGATTAAGTCTCCAAAGGAGGAAGGGGATGTTGAGTTCATTCTTCAACAACCAGACCCAGCTGTTCAGACCCCTAGTGTCCAAACACCAACTGTCCAAACACCTACTGTCAGTCCCAAAATTACTTCAAAGGGTAAAAGTGCTGAAAACGAAAAGTTGAAAGAAACAGTAGTGATTGAAGATTGGGTTTCTGATTCAGATGAAGAAGAAAAGGGTTCTGGTTTGGGTTGTCAATTACCTTATCAAATGAATTTGGGTCGCAAACCTCACATCAAAACAGGTTTAGGTTATCAGGCTCCAAATAAAACGTCTAGTCAACCTAAACAAGTTAGAATTTTGAAACGGCCTGAATTTAAAGGACCAAAATTTGTCAAAACTGGCGAATCATCAATCGCATCTGAGTCAAAAGAATCAGAAAAGGCAAAATTCATACCACCACATAGGAGACAGTCACCAACACATCCCCAGAAGCCTCAAAATGTTCAACAACATAACGGCTTTATGCGTCCAAATGCTATGTTCTCCAAACCTCATACACACCACCGGAGAATGACGCAAAGTTCTCAAAATCTTAATGAATGGAGAACGTGTTTTGATTGTGGGGAGATAGGCCATGTTAATTATAATTGTCCAAATTTGAAACAAAGGCCTAGGAATAATGTTGACCAAAATAGAATGTCCACTGGAAATCGCTTTTCAAGCCCAAACCGAAATCGATTTTCAAACAATAGGTCACCATCTCCTAAACAAAACAATGAGTTGCTTCCTGCTGGTAAATCCAAACAGCAACCCATTGTTAAACAAATTGAACAAAGGCCAATTTCACCAACTGTTTATGTCAAACGTGCATGGAAAGCTAAGAATGAAAGACCCTCAAATGAGTCTGATGGTTCCAATGGAAAATGGGTTGACTTACAGTTTCAAGGTGAAGATGGCAAACCCAAGGCTATTAAGGCTTGGGTTTGCTTTGGGTATTAATATTTCAATTTGTTGTGCAGGTCGTCTATGATCCTATCAAGAATACCTGGGTTGTTGATAGTGGGGCGTCTAGGCACATGACAGGGAATATGAAGTTACTTTCAAACGTTAGATCAATTAAGGGTGGCTATGTTTCTTTTGCTGGTGATAAAGGGGGTTTTATTTCTGCTCAGGGATCCGTCGCAAACGACAAATTAAGTTTTGATAAAGTGAATTATGTTCAAGCATTGGTCAACAACTTGTTGTCCGTTTCTCAAGTTTGCGACAAGAAGTTTAAAGTGATCTTTGACGACTATCAGTGTTATATTATGAAGCCAGAATTTGTAATTCCAGAACACTTGATTATTATGAAGTCCCCGAGAGTTGGAGATTTGTATGTGCTCGATATGTCGAAGACTACTGTGAATTCGACTGAACACCAAGCTTTTGTCTCGAAAGCTACTGAAGGTGAATCAATATTGTGGCACAAGCGTATGGGACACCTGAGCTTACGAAAGATGAATCATCTGATGCATAAGGATTTGGTTTTAGGAGTTAATGTGAAAACCTTTCAGTTGCCGGAAACGTGTATTTCATGCAAGAAGGGAAAGCAGTCCAAAAAGTCTCATAAAGTAAAGAAGTTTCATACCATTGATATTCCACTTGAGCTTCTACACATGGATTTGTTTGGCCCTATCAAGTATTCAAGTGTTGCTGGGGATAAATACTGTTTGGTGGTGACTGATGATTATTCTCGATTCTCTTGGGTCATGTTTTTACGAGAGAAATCTGAAACGTACGAGAATATCAAGCTGCTGGTTACTTCACTGGAAACTTTATATAAGTTAAAAGTTCGACGATTTAGAACTGATAACGGTACAGAATTCAAGAATCAGAGGATGGAGGATTTATGCAAGGAAAGAGGAATTCAACAACAATTCAGTGCAGCCTATACTCCACAAATGAACGGGGTTGCAGAAAGAAAGAACAGAACATTGATTGAAGCAGCTAGAACTATGTTGGCTGATTCAACACTGCCAGTACGTTTTTGGAATGAAGCTGTAGCTAATGCTTGCTATACTTTAAACCGAGTGCTAGTAGTGAAACGTCATGGGAAAACGTGTTATGAGTTGTTGCAGAAAAGAAAGCCTAATTTACAGTATTTGGAACCTTTTGGAGCTCCATGTACTATGCTCAAGCGTAAATCAGAAGGAAAGTTTGATGAAAAGGCATTGGAAGGAATATTTCTGGGATACAGCACTCCTAACAAGAGAGTTTGGAATCCAACTACTAAAGCTGTTGAAGAATGGTATGAGGTGGATGTTCAGAAATACTCTAAACCGATTCCTTCTAAAGGATATCCATGGATGTTTGATTACGATTCATTGTTTGAATCATTTAATCTTCCTGAGTTCTCCGATGAAGATATTGCAAGATATTACTCCCATCAAGAGGCTTTGGAAGAAACTGTTCCTCATGATACAATGACTCCAAGAGTTCCTACTCCTCCTGGTCCACAAGATAATCCTGCAGATGGTCAAGTACATGATGATGATTCAGATTCTGATGGTTTAGTAAACATAAATGAGCCGATTGGAAATCTCAAGAGCAGGAAGAGGGAGTTGAAGATCCCGATATTAATAATTTGGGTCCTAACGTTGTGGTTCCTCCAAATTTAAACGTTGAAGAACCAGCAAGTCAGCTCCGGCGATCATCAAGGGCTCGCAGATCGACAAATTTTGATGATTATGAAACCTATTTTGCTGGAGCTCGACCAAAGAAAGAAATCCACAGCGATGTGTATATTGATCTGTTTAAATCTGGAGATGTTACTTACTGTGCTCATGCTTGTTTTATTTCGCAGATTGAACCGACTACTGATGAAGAAGCTCTCATGGATGATAATTGGATTAACTCGATGCAAGAAGAACTCTTACAGTTTAAGAAGCTGGGTGTCTGGCGGCTTGTCGCTAAGCCAAAAGGCGCCAAATCATTGGGTGTTCGCTGGGTCCATCGATGCAAACGGGATGATCAGGGAATAGTTGTCAGAAACAAGTCAAGGCTAGTGGTTCAGGGTTTTCGACAAATCCCTGACTTAGATTATAATGAAGTGTTTGCTCCAGTTGCAAGATTGGAGGCAATTCGTATTTTTCTAGCCTTTGCCTCTTACAAGAAATTCACTGTATATCAAATGGATGTTAAGAGCGCGTTTCTCTATGGAAATATTCGAGAGACAGTGTACGTTAATCAACCACCAGGCTTTGTAGACCCATTACATCCGGATAAAGTGTACATTCTTGATAAAGCACTTTATGGTCTACATCAAGCACCGCGCGCCTGGTATGAGACACTTGCTAACCATCTGACCGACAATGGTTTTCGTCGAGGGGTCATTGATTGTACGCTGTTTATCAAAGAAAGAGGTGAAGATATTCTGTTGGTGCAAATATACGTGGACGACATTATTTTTGGATCTACAAATCCGGAATTATGTAAAGAGTTTGAGACGGTGATGACAAGCAAGTTCGAAATGAGTTCTATGGGTCCGATTAAGTTCTTTTTGGGGCTACAAGTAGATCAGACTGCAGAGGGCATTTTTATTCATCAATACGTAAACGACATTTTGAAACGGTTTGAAATGTCGGAGACAAAGTCAGCCTCTACTCCCTTATCGGTGAATCACGGGATATCACCAGAAGCTACGGGGGAGCTAATTGATCAGTCACTTTATCGCTCTATGATCGGTTCTCTTATGTATCTCACCGCATCTCGTCCAGATATTATGTTCCCGGTGTGCTTGTGTTCTCGATACCAAGCAGCACCAACTGTTATCCATCTTCAAGCAGTGAAGCGAATCATGCAATATCTAAAGGGTACCCCAGATTTAGGTCTTTGGTATTCTAATGATGATAATTTTGAATTGTCTGCTTTCAGTGATTCGGACTATGGAGGTTGCAAGAAGGATGCTAAATCAACTTCAGGAGGGTGTCAGTTTCTCGGAACGAGACTCATCACATGGCAGTGCAAGAAACAGACCGCTGTAGCATTGTCCACGTGTGAGGCTGAATACGTAGCTGCGGCTAGTTGCTGTTCTCAGGTTATCTGGATTCAACAACAATTGCGGGACTACGGTTTGTCTATATCTAATACTCCTATTTATGTTGATAATTCTGCTGCCATAGCTGTCACTAAGAATCCTGTACACCATCCTAAAACCAAACACATAGGCGTAAAATATCATTTTATACGTGATTGCTTTGAAAAACATCTAATTGACGTAATTTATATCGAAACGATGTTTCAAAAAGCTGATATTTTTACAAAAGCATTTGATAAGTCTAGGTTTGGGTTTTTACTGTTAGAAAATGGTGTGGTTAAGAAAAGCGATGTAATCGCTGAGGAAGAAAAGTCAGACAAGTAACCGTCCTCATTTTGTATACTACGTTTAATATTTTTTAGTTCTTTTAATTTTAGTTTCGTTTTCTTCTTTTACTTTTATAAAATTCAAAAAATACAAAAAGATTTTTATTTTTAGCATTTTAGGGGGAGAAATAGTTAGTTAAGTTAAAAAAAAAAAAAAAAAAAAAAAAAAAAAAAAAAAAAAAACTGGAAATGAGGAAATACTGAGCAAAAACTGAACATGCAAATTGTCAAAAGTATGCTGAATGTAATGCTTAAACATGTCGGTTGTAGGATATATTGGTAGACTTATCTCACTGAAACTTGACGAAAATTAATCATTTTTCAAATGGTTGTCGCAGATATCAAATTTATTTAAATCTTTATGGATATGTCTCAAAGACCGTCTAAATGATATCTGGAGATCAATAACAATTGAGAACACTAAAAACAACACAAAGCAGTCGAAATTAAATGTTTTAAGATATTATGATTAGTTTTGTTTTGTAGTGTTTGTGGCTTTTCGCTGGATCGTTTCAAAAATAATAAACATTAGGTGTAATATCAGAAAACAAATACAGTATGTCAGTATTTTCAATCTATTGCATAACCTAGCACATTTTATACCCTACTCAAAGAAAAGTGAGATTTTGAGCCTTGAAAGCATTCATTTTAAATGCTACCTTTTCTTTTGCATGAGTGTGCCGATGGTTGATGACTTTAGAACTTGACACAGTCATACGTTTCGAGACCATAAATGAGCATTGCATTAGGGTAACCTAGTGTAATTTGGTACAACTTTAGGGGCAACTTAGGAATAAACCATTTGATTTAGCCTATTCGTTTCTTGTTAAATTATTATAGCTTAATCACATTGGTTAGCTAATCTCCGTCTAACCCTTTGTAACACTTATTTTTAGTGTTAGATACTCTAGTTAACCACTTTGCGCCTAACCTTTTCGTTTCATTTAAATCCACTAAATAGTTTGTACACTAGCCTTTTCTTTTCATTTTTAGATGAATCCGAACTTAGTTTTTGAGATTACTATGGAGTGTATACTTGAAGATTGAAGATTAGAAGTGTTAAGGCAGTGAAATTATAGAATATCGTTAGCCTTTGTATCATGTATTTAAAAAAAAAAAAAAAAAAAAAAAAGAGAAAGTTGTAAAGTATGTTTTTGAAGTTGAAGTAATTGTATTTTGAGTTATGTAATTCGGAAGAAATTGAAGTTATATGGAGCAATTGGTTCAGTAGCGTTTAGGAGTTCGGATTCATTCTAAGTTTAGATGTATACTACATTTATTTGTATACTTTTATTTATTTACCCACTTAACCTCCATATATATTTATTCACATGACTTTCCCTGTACATTACAACCCGAATAAAAGTCCCCGTTTAGTTGTACCTAGACTCTAGTGGTGGAGAAACGATACTGTATCAAGCCTATGATAGAAAACTCACCATGACTGAGCAAATTGAGCGAATTTACCGAATATTTTTCATATCGAGAGAAGATCGTACTGACATACGAAATAAATATTATGATATTACATCTGATGTTTAGGAAAATAGAATTGAAACGGCTGAAAAGTCAAGAGGACAAATACACAAACATACGTGCAATTCTAATTATGATATAAATTTGATGACTGTTAAAAATTCAAATTGTGTGTTGTTTTCTATGTTCAAAACATTGGGAGATCTTAGCGAGATAACCATTTTGGAAAGAAAAAGTGTCAAGTAAATGTTTGTTTAAGTTTAAGAGGACAAATATACCAATAATCGTCAACTGATATGTTAACTGTTACTAAAAAAAAAAAAAAAAAAAAATTGAACGACAATGCTATGTTTCAGTATCAGTCTGATCCCTCATCAGAAAAACGCAAAAAGAATGTGAAAATTTCAATTTCAGTTTTATTGTTATTTCAGTAGTCGTTATAGTTAGAATTTTCGTTGATTCATCAAAACAGTAAAATACAAAAGATTTTTAATTTTAGTTTTAGTTTCTCTTTACTTTTATTTTTGTTAGTTTCTAAGGTTACTTGTCGTGACTTGAGCTCTAAAGGTGAAACTGAGATTAATTTGAAAAGTCATAATCGTTGATAAAGTGTTTGGTTAGGATATTTGAATTGAGCTAAAATGTTTGTTCTGTTGAATTGATAATTTTCATGTGTTTAACGTTTACTAAATGTTTGAGTTTTGAAGAAAAGCGAAAGTTGTAAGTTTGTGATTTCGACAGATCAGTCGTGCGAACCAAGAGCTTATTCGTACGAACCAATAACTCATTCGTACGAACCAAATGCGATTTAGATCTATACTGTCAGACTGCGATTCGCACGAACGAAGACTCATTCGTACGAATATGTTTCTATTCGTGCGAATGAGAAATGGGTATATAAATACTTTCTATTCGTTTGATATGTTCACAATTGTCTTTCATTCGTCCGAAAAAGTTAGAAAAATCTCGAAAATTTTGAAAGTGTTGCAAAGAGTTTTTGAATCTGATTTTCTTGCATAACTTTTGATTGCGAATTGAACCATCTATACCACGAAAGGTATAACGTTCGTTTAAGGGTTTAATCTTTAATGTTTTAAAACCGATTCAACCTAATCAATTGGACGTTTATTCGTGTTTGTAATGGGTAATTGGGTTAGGGATTATGTTAATCGGGGGGTTGCGAGTCTGTTTGTGTGATTTTTGTGATATAAAACTGATTGTTTTGAGAATCTAGGTTTTGGAATTCAAATTGTTACTGATGAACTCCGTTCGCACGAATGAGTTTTCATTCGTGCGAATAGGACTTATATTCGTACGAATAGATATTTCGTTCGTCCGAATGATTTGAACTTAATTCGTATGTCGTAACTACCTCATTCGCACGGATCAATGATGATTCGTGCGAATGAAAATGTTCATTCGTACGAATGGCCTGAACAGAAAATCTTAAAAGTTTGAATTTTATTCTAACTGTTTTGCGATCTATGTGGTTAATTCTGTTTACAGGAAAATGGCTGAATCATCATCTTCTCAAAGCACTGGTCTTGTCATCGGTCCAAAGAACAATATGTGTGCTTTTCTCGACGAAACAACAGCGCACTCCACGAAGTTCGTCGGGATTATAAGATTTCTGAAGCGCTCTCGAATCTTCAAAGCTATTTCTACCGAGAAAGTGCTCTACTTCTCTCATATCTCTGAATTCTGGAACAATGCCAAGGCGGTTCGTCAAGACGGCAAGGTTCAGATTCAAAGTACAGTTTTCGGCAAGGATATCATCGTTGACGAGCAAGTCATTAGAGAAGTCATTGGATTCGGGGATGAAGCGAAATTGCCAACAATTCTGAATTTGTATAAGGTCAGAGGGGCGATATTAAGAATGCATTATGACGGTGATATAAAGAAGGGGGTGATCATAAAGTCTGGCTTCAGTGTTCAGTACAAGTATCTGTGTCACGTCATACAGCATTGCTTGGGTCCCAGAAAGGCGGGACATGACGAGATGCGGGAGACCCTTCAAAGTGCACTCGTCGCACTAGTACTGAATGTTCCGTTCAATTTCTCAGCCATGGTCCTGCAGTTTATGATTGAGAACGTAGAATTCAAGAACAAGCACAAGTACTTGATGTACGCCAGATTTGTGCAAATGATCATTGACGAGAAGATTCATGACTTGCCGAAGAATGAAGACGATATAGTCAAGCTGGATGTTATGAGTGATAATACGATGGGACGCATGCTGACATACAAGGGAAAGCCTACACCAAAGGAGAAAAGATTGATCGGACATTTGGCAAATCCTGAATACGTTTGTCCGGAGAAACTGAAATGGAGAAACGATGACAGCGATTCAGATAAAGAGAATCTCGAGATGACTATTCAACCAGATTCAGATGAAGAGGTGGTTTCTGCTAACTCTCCACCTACAGATACTCAGATGGAGTTAAGAGATGAAAGTGATACGGTTGTAAGTGCTGAGGCGACTCCTTCGGAACCAAAACGGAAAGAAAGAATGTCACTGAAGGATATGGTCCAAGGGAGAATCTCTAAGCGTCTCAAGCTGGTGAAACAAAGTGAACTTTCTGCCAGCACAACTATTCCAATTCCCGCTCCTGTGACTTCTCAACAACAGCAAAGCATCCCAATCAGGACACCTGCTACAACGATAACTCCAACAGCTGGTGGATCATCGTCAGGGTCAACAACTGAGTCTGCTCAACTCGCGACTGTAAACGCTCTGCTATTGGAGGTTCTGAGGAAGCAAAGTACACAGGATAACGAGATGAAGGAAATGATTGAGAAAATGGCTAAGAGGGAAGCAGAAAGGGAAGCTGAGAAAGCTGACATGCTAAGGAGGATTGCTGATCAAGATAAGTTGCTTGAGGATCAGAACAAGCAGTTGGAGGTATTTCAAGATAAGATCACCTATCTGGAAGCGGCCAACAAAGCAATACTAGAATCGATGGATTCGATGGAGGCTGATGATGATGGAATTTACAGAATCAAAGCACCGGCCGATGAATCTGCTGAACCGGCTGGTGCAGATAGCGAACGCACAGCGTCTGGGGGAGCTGGTAAAGAACATCAGAGTGAATCCCAGTACGATATTGCTCCCATTTCTTTTAGAAAGTCCAATTTAACTCACATTTTGGATATGCAGGGGGTAATTCAGTTCAGCATTGATCATGATCTAGAAGAGAGAGAGATTATGCATAGCTTATCTAACGAACAGATTGCAGATTTAATTGCAATGAATCCTGAAGATATTATGTCTGAGGAGTCTGCTTCTGTTTCTGAAGTTAATCCTCCTACTTCTGATGCTGATGATGAAGAGATAGAGTTCGAGCAAAACGTTGATTCAACCGAACCTATCTATCAGTCAAATGATCTCCGAGACGATGACGTTTTTGATTTAAATGATGAAGATCTTGCTCAGAAGTTAAATAAACATTCAGCAGCCAGTCAAGAGACATCAAATCCAGCCGAGGTAGATGCAAAACGGGCTGAATGGATTCAAGCTATGAAAGAGTGTCTACGCCCACCTCGTCAAGTTCCTGAACCGGCTTATACGAAGTGCTATTCCTTGAAGGGGGCAAAGACTGAAGGTCCGATAATAAGCTGGGCATACTTGGAGGATCTGAATGTATATGCAGTGAAGCGAGAAAGAGGAATCGATTACTTCAAGCGAGTTCACGACCTGAAGACGTTGCCTTATTTTGACATGATGCAGCTGGCACGTCTTAAACTGCTCTACAGTGAACATGATGATCGAGCAAAATGGTTGGAGAAACGATTGAGATTTGAGTTCAGGAATAAGTGGGAATACCTAAGGCCGCAATATCCGAAGATTACTTACTCCAAAGATCGGAGTACAGGAAAATCTGTGAAGCACGTCAAGTATCAAGCGCCAAAGGTTATCGAAAAGATTCCGCTTCGAAAAATGAAGACCGGATTTTGGAGAAGTTTCAAGTGGTGGTACTATGATTATAGAACCACTGAAGCTGTCATCGTGTTAGAGCACAAAGGAGTTTGGGAAGTGATATCGCTCAATTATATGCATATTCTTACGCGATATTTGTTATGTTTTTGTGTAAAAACGTAATGGATAGCCTCGTATTACTTAATTTTGTGTAAAGTTTGTGTTTTAGGTGTTTTAATATGTTTGGGATGAAAAAGGCTCAATTCGGGACCAAAATGCAGCTGATAGTAAAACGGATGTATCGGGAGCATACGGACTCGAAAAGACCTCCGGTCAGCGCCAAAACGACCGCAACGAAAAAATCTACAAAGTGGGAGCAATCTGAAGTGGGAATGCGCCGCATTCCAACAACAGGCGGCGCATTAGGAGTGCTGGCAGTTATTTTTCGTTTTTCAATGCTATTCAAGTGTGAGAAGTGAAGGGTTTTTGTTACCATCTTCTTAAGGACGATTTTTGGCATCATCTTACACATCTTTACATCATTTTGGAGCCTCATAATCAGTCCCAAATCATCAAATAATCATTACGTAATCCTTGGAGATCATCAATCGTAGTAATTTTCGGTTAATCTTAGAAGTAATCTTTTCAAACTTTCGGTTTTTATCATCATCTAGATACTTTGGAAACTCATTGGAATCATTGTTTTCTTTTGGTATTGAATTTCTTACTCTTTTATTTTCAATTCAATCATGTCTTATTATTATTATTATTTGTCTTTAATTTCTATTATGAATGAGTAGTTAAATAATACTTGTTTGGATTGGAAACTAGATTAGATGATTGGAGTTTTTGGGATATTTGTTTGAGGTTGAATGTTTATGTTTGCTTAATCGAAGAACCATTCGGGTTTAAATTCTTGATATTGTTAGATAACTTATATTCATGATTTGATTAAGAACTTTAGTATCTGAAAAGAGCTTTAGAACTTGATCGATGAATTGAACGAAATAATCAACCGGTCTATAGTTGATTTGAGGTTTAGGATATTCGAAAGGAATCTTAACGAGTAATCGAACATTTAGATTAAAACTTGAATGTTAGTTGTAATTAGGTTCATATCATTATCAAAGTCATTTTATATAAAACGAAAGTAAGGTGTTAGTGACAAACACATTTTGTAGGTATTCGAAAGGAACTTATAATAACTTATTCGACGTTTTACGAAAAGGTTAATCGGTCTATAATTAATCTAAAATTATTAGTATTCGAAAGGAACTGGTAATATAATGATTTGATAAAATGAATTTGATTTTAACTAAGAAACTATTCGAAAGGAAGTTTTATAAGATTAAGTCGAGTATATAAACTTGTTGCTTAATGACTTAGATGTTTAAGGTTTCTACCGTATTCGAAAGGAACGGTGTTTCGTTTTAGATGTCTAAAGTTAGCTCGGTATTCGAAAGGAATCGTGTTATAACATTAGAAGTTAATTCAACCAAACAACCCAAAATGACAATCGGATAACTAGAAACCAATCCAAACGAGTGTTTTTCCCATATCTTGATTTATCACAAAACGGTACTTGTCACTTTTAGTTAATTTAGAAAACCCAAATTGTTACGTGTTACTTGTTACTTATAGCTATTATCTCAATTATAAATAGTCCCTGTGATCGAACCCGGAATTTGCCAATACTCTACTACGATCGACAAGGGTACACTGCCCGGTGTCGTAGTCTAGTTAAAAGCATATTTTCGGAAAACTAGATTTCGCACATCAGGAAGCTGTGCGTATTTTTGATCCGATGTGGATTAGAAATCTAACAGATGATGATATCTATTCTTTGTATCTGCAACCTATATTCTGCGACGTCAAAGATATGGATCAAGCGTCGCGTTTCAACAAGGTTGTACGTGTATGCTTTATTCACAAGATTCATGCATAAGAGGGCAGAACAAAGAAGTGTTTTGGGAAGCAGCAGACTTTTGAAGACTGAAGACATAGAATCTAGTTCCTAGGGGGAGTTTGTAGGTGCATTTATGTAGTTACTAAGATTCGTATGTAATTAACGTTTTATATCAGTCTTTGTATTGTGTGTTTGAATATCGGTATTGAATATTCGTTATGAATTAATCGAATATGTGTTTTGTGATGTTTAAATGATATTCAAATCTCATTCGCACGGATAAGGATGAATTCGTGCGAATGAAGGTTTCATTCGTACGAACCAGATGTGGTTCGCACGAATAGAAACTCATTCGTACGAATGAATTCTCATTCGTACGAATGAATAGCTGGGCCTATATATACCCAGCTAGGGTTTCTGCATTCGGAGAAGGTTTTTGTGGTTTTGTTTGAGTGCCGAATTGCTGCTGCGTTTTCATTGGAGTTCCAAATAGTTTAGTAAAGTCTAAACAATCATCCGAATAGTCTTCCTTAGGTTCGATCTTATCAATTATCATTGGTTTGATCTCGTTTCCGACGGTTACATATTCGCTAGATAATCTTTGATCTATTTCCGCTAGGTTAGAGATACAACGTTGACTATAAGATCCATACAACCCCAACAACTTACAACTTTCATCAAACACGTAGTGTGTATAAACTAAAAGCCAAGAAACACCAAATTACTGGCACCACGTCTCCAAAACATCGTTGTTCCATTGTTTGCTAAATCATGTCTCATGGATTTATGTTCAATGCACGATTCATTAAAATCGAATATTTTTTGACAAATCAATTTTCCATGAAATAATTTTAGATCAACAGTATAGGAAAACAATAATAAAAAATGTTAATAATCATCATTGTATTGAAAAACAAAATGAAATTACCAGAATATGAAACATGTGATAGGTAGAGATTAAAAAGAGGTATGCAAATAAGAAAATGAAGAACATATTGATTGAAGAAGAATCAGACATATAGGATTTGAAATTCAAAATCGGAAAAGGAAGCTTGTAATGGACACTTTGCTACTTTCCATACACCTCTGCCAATAGCTTTCATGAGCGTATTCCCAATTTTTTCATGAGCGTATTCCCAATTTCAAAGCATTGCCCCTGATTCTCTAAATAAATCATATTATATTTTAAATAAAGATAAAGATATTTAACTATTTATATGATTTATGACATCAACATTTTTACAACAATCCTAGGTGGACAGTTTAAGAATGTGCCACATCGGCCATATGATGTCAGCCTCAACCCCTATTTATTAGATAAAAGAGATTGTTTTTCGTAGTTATTCAATTGCATTTTGTTTTCATTCGGACACATAGTTTAGGTTCTCAACCATCTACCAGATGCCGATACTTTTGCAACTCAAGCCGAAGAAGCCATAGCACCAATGATTTTGCTGATACAACATTAAGATTTTTACAAGCAATCAAGCATTTGGTGGGAGATTGTTGAAGCAAGAGCATAATCACCTAGAATCAAAACTACAATGTTCATATTAAGCCTTTTGATTCTTTAACAGTTTTAAAATAGAGGTGAAAAAGTGCACGAGTTAGTTAAAATGTCAAAGCCGATAACTAGATGGTTTGCTTGTGGTTTCTTAAAGAACTGGGTTTGGAGCTCATATATTCTATAAATAAAGTTTGTCTTTTTTCCCCCCTCTATAATTGACTAATTAAGTATCCGTTCTATTTACTAACATGTCCATAGTAACCTCGTAAATAAATAGTAACATTTATTTTCATAAACTAATTCGGTTAATTCAATAGGATTGAGCCTTGCATTTGAGACGAGGTATGACATATTTTCATCATACAATAATTTGTGTATGAAGAATGAAAATTACGCATATAGATGTCAACCAAATTGACATAGAAGTCGAATTATGGTAAATTATGGTAAAGATTTTGTATATAATTTATGGCAGATTTTCTTCAGATAATAGTAGAAAAACTAAAGAGCTTCAAGTTTCATTCTAACCAAAAAATATAAAATCGGAGAATAACAACATAAACAAGTCATTGCTTTTGTTACTCTTCTCCGGTTTTTCTCCTTTGTGGGCAATGAAACATAAAGATATAAAATCCGAGAATAACAACATAAACAAGTCATTCCTTTAGTTACTCTTCTTCGGTTTTTCTCCTTTGTGTGCAATAAAGCTGCTTAGTTTTTTATATTATTACATGAGGAAAATCTCCCAACTGAATTTGTTTCAAACGAGGGTTATGGTCCGCGCTTCGCCGCGAATAAAGATTTTACATACATATAGAAAATGGAAAATGCATTGGGTGGTCATCGTACTATGTCAAAAATTCCGTATATGTCATTGAACAAATTTTTTGTCTATCTACATCACTATACCGCAAGTAACCTTTTAAATTATAACCTTAACTTTAAAAAACCGTTTAAATAGATAAGTGTGGTGACTTGAAACCTGTTGGTAACCGCCACGTCATTTGTTTTAAGCTTATCCTAAGTTATAAAGTCAGCTATGGTTCCCCAAATTTCACACACACACATAACGGTGTATCACTGTGTGTAACAATGATCAAATTGATGCCATGGAGTCTGCTTCCACGCAACTTTCCCGTCGCTGCCTGCACTGATTTTGCAACCAGAAACCACCAATTCATATTATCTTTTTTTCCTTGAATTTATCATAAAGTTGTAAGCTTTGGAGGTTTCGTAAGCTAAAAGTTCGTTAGATTGAACCGATGACCTTTAGTATATAAAAGTTATTTTGATGGTAATTTTCGATTTTGCCTTGATTTGTTAAGATGTCATTAGTTTGTGCTTGTCCAATACTTGAATGTGTATACTGTTTGAATTTGTAGATATATTATGGCTGTTTATGAGTGCGATAAAGAAAAATTATGATGAAAATCAAGGGAAGGTGTCTCCTTACATGATTTACGTCGATAAAGAAAATCAGGAAATACTTTTGTTAATTAGTGGGCTTAATTTAGCTAAAGAAAGTGATTATTTGCTGTTAGTTGATGACAAATTGGGGCAGACAGAGTTTGACGGAGGGTATGTTCATAACGGGTTATTGAAAGCGGCTCAATGGGTGTTTGATAACGAATGCGATGTTTTGAAAGAGTTGGTTGAAAAGTATGAGGATTATACGTTAACTTTTGCTGGTCATTCGTTAGGGGCAGGGGTGGCCACTGTGTTGACTATATTGGTAGTCAAAAATCGGGAGAGAATTGGGAATATTGACAGGAAAAGGATTAGATGTTTTGCCATTGCTCCCGCTAGGTGCGTGTCACTGAATTTGGCCGTTGGACTTGCTTCAAACATAGTTGGATTTGGGTTCCTGCAATTTGAAAACGAAAGTGAGAGAATTGGTGGAGTTGGGTTCATCAATTTCAAAATGAAAGAAAGAGAGAGAGAGAATTAGTGGAGGTTAACCTGTTGATCGGGTAAAAATGGTTTAAATAACAGGTCTCTTTCGGTATAGTGATGTAGATAGACGAAAATTTTGTTCAATGACCTATACGGAATTTTTGACATAGTACGATGACCATCCAGTGCATTTTCCCTATAGAAAATGTAAAGAACAACATTGTAATAACATTTATATATGTTATATATCAGAAGGGCGGGCAACTGTTACTTTATGTTCATGTAGCAGCATTAGTTTCAATAGAACAAAAGAATCACCTACAATGGCCGTTTTCCCTTTTTTCTGTTTGTTGCTTGAGTTGATTCCTTTTATGTCGTGTCTTTAGGGTTTCACGTTCACTTGTATATTCAAAATAAGGCGATTAGGACAATTCGATCAAAAAAAAAAAAAAATTATCAAATGTCTGATGCGTGAATGAATGGCTCATTGATTAAGAAACCAAGAGAGTTATAAAAGAAATAAGTAAGTCGGAAAATATTTTGTTACCTGATTAGATTTCATGTATTTTTGAAATGATAGTCTGTGTTCTTTCTATATATTGATTTTCAAATCATATCTGTTTGTTTAGTAATTTGAGGTAGCAGACTGGTCGTGTTTCTTGGGAGGCTTTATGATACTTATGCTTTGAACCCGGCTTAAATTATTTTGTCTTTGAAATTCAGTCTCACGTCAATGATTTTGCTTTCTCCTCTCCTGTTAAAATAAAATGATGATCAGGTGCAATCGTGATTCAAAAAAGATAGATGTCATATAATAAGATCGATATTAGGAATGGCAAATCGGAATGTAAGCATAAAACTTTTAAGTTCTAAATTCTTGTTAAGAAGTCTTTATAAACTATGTTTTTTGTTGTATTTTTTGGTTGAAGAAGTCTTTATAAACTATGTTTTTTGTTGTATTTTTTGGTTGATTATCTTGTTGTTTGATTAGTATTTTCAAGCCATAAGGTGACGTTGCTCTACTTAATGCAATGTTGGAAAATTGGTATATGGTTTCTTGTATAATTCCTTGAATCGTGTATGGAATTCACTGTCTCAATAAAGTATTTCGTCCAAATTCCTTTGCCTTTGGGTTACCACGAAATCTTTAAATGGGATAATTCAAGAAATGACAATTAATGTTTAAGGCAATAAAATCACTAACCAAAACAAAGAGCAATTTGTTGAATTTGTTTATCTTGTTCATCATGTGTATTTTGAAAGACCAAATGATGTCTATTTATAATAGACAAATGAAAATGTGTGTCTTTTGGTAAAAGTCACAACCGTGATGAATGGTTACATCATTTAATAAATAATTACACTATTTAATAAATAGTAACAAGGTTAACATTTAATATACCGAAATCAAATTAACTTATACGAGTGTGCACTCCGCACCTTCTAACTCGTAATAAATCTTAATTTGAAATCCCTTTGGTCTCGATAAATCCCAATTACACTAAAATTACCAACAATCTTCCCCCATTTTAGTGTGATACTTGATCTACCAAATAATAAACAAATCAAACTCATGCATAATGAAAATGTCGTGACGATTGAATTTTCACTTAGTATAAATTCAATTCATATAATCGAATATCAAGGGTGTTACTAAGAATTGAACTCTTTCTATCCATAGTGAATATAATGAGGAAAATATACACACAAGTTACTACAACTCTCTAATGTTTATTCTTGACACTATTATAAGCCATGTGTCCCTATCCTTCAATGAGCATATCGAAAGCCAAGTCCAAGCCTTCTTGAAGCGGCAACACTTCATACTCATATAGGTTGTTCTTTTAATCTCGGACCCACGTTTGCAATTTTTCAAAAGAACTATTAAGAAGATAAACTTCAACCTAACATACTCGTAGGTCCGAACACATACATGGGATGATATATAACACGTGTTCCAATCACTAATTATAGGATTTCCACATTGAATTCTGCTCCTAGTGTTGTACTAGAAGGGAATTGGGTATTCCACAATTAGGGATTCAAATGGACTTTAATCCCATCCCTCTTGACTTCAGTCAATTTCCTTAGTAATCCTTTTACAAAAGAATTCACTTAGTTCTTACTCTATCGTAAGAGTACCGGTGATCACCCTTTTTTTTTTTAATAAATTGATTGATTAGTTTCCACTTAAGTCTAATCTTTCATGACTTACTATTGTACTCTTAAATGTACACCTTTGATATAATCATAATGTCAAACTTAGATATTGAATTCGGCAATAAGGTTACGTGTATTAACAAACCCTTTAGTCACTCCACTACTATAAGAAGCAAATACAACAAGTTATAATATTATACTTCAACATTATATCTTTGATCCTAGATACTTCATCTATGTCTTGTAAAATCCAACAACTTATGAATGCATTATCTTCTTGATCAATAATAAAACTTATATAAACTTATCCTTCTAATTCCAAAATGATATTCATTGTATCCAAAACCATAACCCATGGTTTTAATATGTTCTTAAAACATCAAATACGTAAACCTAAATTCCTCGACCACTAATAGAGATAATGTATACACATTTGTCTAATTTGGTAACTTCAAAAACATTAGACGAAATGACTTGTCGATATATATGCTACTAGCTTTATCAAGTGGTGTGCTATCGTTAGTGGGGTTAATTATGGCTTAGGTTATTGTCACCCCCTATGTGGTTTATCCACACCCCCTTTCACTTTATGTCACATCTATGACACATTGTGTCATAGATGTGACTTTTTTTTTGTTTTTTTGTCATTTCGTTGTTGTTTTTTTTTTTAATTTTTCAAGTATCGTAAAATAATAAACATTATACATAATTTAACGAAAAAATAAATTGTGAATTAAAATGCAACATTTGTATTCTATTATTCACGTATTCGGTATAATAAAAAACAGTATAATGATGTAACGAACAAATAAATTATGTATTAAAATGCTACATTCGTCTTCTATTATCTACATATTCGGTATACGCAATCTGTGAATATAAGTTTTCCCATTCGAACGCGTTCCCAATTGCGAACCTTCTCCATTGTGGATGATTTTCAGGGAGTGGACTATTTTCATCTAACGTCAAATTAACAAAATGAATATCCGTCACATGTAAGATCACTATTGGACCATTCGGTTGTGGCCAGTTTGGACCGTGCCAGAGTGGAAAACACATATAACTTTGTCTCATTGATATTGATATAACTGGCCGATTATATAATGAAGCAATGATCAACCATGTGTGTGGCTTACTCATCCACTTGTCTGGTGGCGCAATTCCAGATAAAAAATGATCAATTCTGTACCGAATGGACTCAAGTCCATCGGGGTACCACATATTGGTGTAAAAATCCCTATTAAGATTTATAGCTTGTAACAAATCTTCTCGAATTTGTGGCCACATATCCTCATCGAGACTAAGACCGGTGGAAACCGAACGAAACCCACAATTTCCATCACCTAGAACATTATTTAAACTCAGGATGTGTCGATGGAAAACCTCTGGAATATGACTCATCAGATCATTACTCTGAGTCGAATGCCTTGCGGGTTCTTTGACGTATGAACTGCGTCTAGCCGGTTCTTGTACGTATGAACTGTGTCTCCCAGGTTCTTTGTTCAGATCTCGGATTTTTGCCGATGAATAGCTCTGACGACGAGGATCAACATCTGATGGAACAAACTGATTTGTTTGTTTCTTTTTCTCTTTTGCGCTCGGACGTCCTCGGGTACTTTTGTGAACAACAGGTTCCCGAATTGATACTGATTCTGGTTCATACATTCCTTTTAATTTTGTTAACAAGTTCTTCTTAACAAAATTCGTCGCTTTGGCAAATGTACTCTGGAATTTCCGTACCTCGACCTCACAACTAAGACCATATTCAACCGTACCAGGCCATGAAACATGTAGCGTCCTCCAAAAAATATCAATACACTCTAATGGAATGGGACGACATGTAATCATGAAAAGTTACTAATATGAGAACTGTTGTTTATAAAAATTTAACTTAATAGATATAAATCTATGAAACTAAAATAATTACCGTGAATTTGATAGAAAAGGAGTTCGTGCGCACACAGCAACCCATAACCTGTCTGCAACTGACAACCGCATTCCTAATTATTCGGCAGTTTGAGTTCTTCAAAAATGTTTTTTTTAAGAAAATGTGAAACTTGACCCAACAACTCTATAAATTCGGGTATGTTGTAATCATGTTTGAGCTCATTTCAGCTTCTATTGAAAGACTCTTTTTTTGCGGTTTCTTGACCAATAATAATTTTATCGATTAAAGTCAACAACGTGTCTAGGTTGGCTTGTGTGGTGCCGAGATATTTTTTCACCAACGTGTGTTGACTCTCGACTCTACAAGTTGTTGATTCACCATAGGCGAGGTATTAATCGGTGAAAATAGATACAAACATGTATTTATAGTTCTCCAATACAAACATGTATTTATAGTTCTCCAACCAATTATTCAAATACCGGTATACATCCGGAAAATAATAAAACCAATTAACTAATAAAATAAACATATCAATAAAAAAAAATTGAATAGTATGCTAAGAATAAACAAGTACCTTCATGCCCGACCAATAACTCTGTTAGTTTTGTATAATGGTGATCAAATGCTTGTTCAGTTGGAGATTTAACCATGATGTCCCATCTACTTTTAACGATATCCCACTCCTTCATTTTTCCAAATCTGTTTCTGCAATACTTCAGAATATTATTTGAAATATGCCATCTACAGAGTAATTTCTGAGTGTACGGGAATTCTTCTCTACATGCTCCCATTAAGGCTAAATTTTGGTCCGTTATGATAACATGTGGGTAATGAAACTCGTCTATCACCTTCTTCACACATTGCAATACCCAACAAAAATTAGGTCCTTGTTCTTGGTCTAGAAAACTAAAACCCATTGAAAATGTTTTGTTTGTTGAAGTAAATCAGACTCATCCATAAAGGGCAGTTTAAACAATGTGGTATTGTAAGTGGAGTCCATTAGCATAAGTTGTGGGAATGTACACCATACCGCATATGATGTTGGATGAACAAAAAAAAGTTCATCGAGCTCGTTGGTAACTTCATTTATCCTCTCATAGTATGTATAACATGTGCGCGTCAGATGTGACAAAACAAGTTGGATTGGAGTTCTATCACCTCTTATGACTTTGCGTATCTTATTCTACCAACCCGAACTCGTCTTCCTCCAGTCGCATTGCGTGTAGGTGACCCTCCAATGACGATGCATATGGATGATTATGCTCGTCTCGCTTCACCGTCAACTTCCAAATATCGTTAGTCTTGTAATACTTTTCCACTAACGCGAATGGACAATTAGTTTTAACGGTACCGTTGTGCCGTTGAATATCGTATTTTGAACATCGAGATATATATTCTCCACCCTTTTCACAAATATACTCGATCTTATGTATATACCCGTTCTTTTGTTTGGTTCTTCGCTTAACAATAACAAAACCTAGGTTTGAAGCTATATTTTGCGCCCAATCAGTTAAATTGTGCGTACTGAACACCTATAAAAATTAAATAAACAAGGATCAAGACATTTTAATTAAACTATTAACACATTTAATTAAACCATTAACACATTTTATATAAATATTTATAAATAAAAAGGGCATTTCGGGGTGTTATTCGGGTTAACCCGACCCTAATAAGGGCATTTCGGGTCGGGTCAAGTCGGGCCTTAATCCTAAAAAAGTGACTATAACCCGACCCTAATAAAAAATCAGGTTTTCGGGTTCGGGTCTAGCTGGGTCGGGTCTAACTCGGGTCGGGTACATCTGGGTCCGGGTTTAGGCTTTATAAAAAAAAAACAATTCATGGGCTGACCTACCTCTATTACACCAAATTTAGCCCAAAATATAGGAGTATTTTAGTGCTTAGCAAGAAAAATCGTTTTTATGTTTAGAAAAAAATATACAGCCACCAACATTCTCTAAACCCAAAAAACCTTTTACTTTTGTCCAAGTCTCACACTGCAAAAAGCCAAAGTCTCCACACAAAACAAACGTTGGCAACCAACATCGTCGTGATGTTTTCCATGCTTAGCCGGAAACCCGATAATCTGCACATACAAATTGCTACTCATGGCAAACTGAATTGAATTTGATCTCGTATTGTAAACATATCATTTCAATTCTCATCCTAATAAAAGACCCAAGTCTGAGAGTGATTCGAAGTCCAAAATTTCGGGTTATGCGGGTCAAACCCGAACCCGAGATCTTTACAAAAAAATCGGGTTCGGTTCGGTTCAGGCCATAAACCCGACTACAAAAGAAGGTTTGATTTTTTTTTTTCCTTTTGAATCTGAGTAATTAAAATTCGTGATATTTTTTGTGATGGTTTGAATCTGTTTCTAGTGGATCTTGGTAAAAATCTAGGCTATGATAAATTTTTATAAATTATTTATCGTTTGGTAAATCGAATGGACGATAAAACATAATTTTTCTGTTTTGCAACCTTCGTTTTTACCAGAAATGATATAAATAAATTTCTGAGCCTTTCGTTATTATTATATGTTTATTAACAAAAAGCTAACAAGAAAATAATAATTAAAAGTTTGTATGTGTAAAACTAAAATACTTGTTTTGTGTGAAACGGAGAGTTATTCATATTGTTGAATAATATTAAAAATCCGACAATATTTGTTTATAAAACCTAATAATTTCACCTTCTTTTTTTATAAAAACGAGAGAAATATTTGTATAAAAGTAATGTGTTTTTATAAAAAAAAATTCGTCGGATTTTATAGACTTTTGAAAAAAATATAAGGAATCAAAAATCTGAAAAGTAAAAACGATTAGACATAAAACATTAAATAAAGCAAAAAGAAAAAGAAGATGTGACGTAAAGCAAACGTTATTTGAATGACCTTAAAATTGGGAATATTGTCTAGTGACTCGTATGTAAATTCAAATGGTAAATGTTAATTGACCCAATAATAAACTTTAAATTGTCTAATATATGTGAGATTGGTTATATTAATACAAAACAATTTAATGAAATTATGAAAAGTGGATAGTTTAAAAAAAATCAAAATGATAATAACATGAATTGTTACTATTCATAACTTAATTAATCAATTCAATATGTAGGACCCGTGGATATGACAAGGTAGGGGGGTTATGTGGGGTACTTAATTAATCAATTCGATATGTAGGATCCGTGGATATGACAAGGTAGAGGGGTTTATGTGGGGAGGAGTTGGGATAACATCACCCATTAATTATTTCAATGTATTTGACATGATAGCATTAACTTTAATGCATAATAATACATTTATTAACAAATCCTTGAACCATTATGCTTCTTTAAAACAAGAAGCTAAAACAATGTATCTTGATGTCATAGAAATATGTTTTACAACTTAATTACATTGATCCAAGACATGTCTTTTCCATACAATCACTTATGGATGCACAATTTTCATTGATCAATAATTAAACTCACATCAACTTATCATTATAATTGGTAAGGATTTTTCGTTATAATCTAAACCGCATTTAATGATTCATTCTTTCATAACCAAAGAATGTCCTTTTTACCTTTTATATTCTAAACCATAATCCATGATTTCTTCAAGTACTTACATACTTGTTTTTGTGGAATACATCAATTCAATTACAAAACTGGTTCAATAAAATTCAATATTAACATCACGATGTTTTTTAAAAGAACTTTGTAAACATAATGGTTGACGGTTGTCCCCGAGGAATTTGTTTTCAATATACAAATCGATTAAATACAAAATAATATAAAACATAGTTATTAGAATCAAAATAAACCCTTAATATAGTAAGTTCTCAAAGTCTCAAAGAAATAAATTCCCTATAAAACTTCGCTTTTATCTTTTAATCTAAATTAAATAAAACAAGAAAAGGAATATCATTGATCATATACGTCAATTAAGAACCCAATTTCAGAATTAAAGTTACCAAACTCAAATTCATACGGTTATGATCAACAGAAGTTTGTGATTGTCAAAATTTGAAAATTTTGAAAGTCAAATAAAATAAACAAAACAATTTGTATGCCATTCTTGAGAGAATTTTCCTCGAACTCATAAACCAAGATAAGTGATGATTATACAGTCGACACATATGAACATATTCCAAACTTAGAAGTTATGAAGCACCAAGTTGTAATATTTAGAATGAAATATAATTCGGGTGGGGTCCATCATTGCCAAGTAACAGGAACAATGAGAATATATGAAATGCAAATTGGCCAAGGGAATATATGCTAAGATGATATATGCTTATACGATAAGATATTATTCGATCTTTATTCGATTCTTATTCGATTTTTGGCACTATAAATATGGTATTGGTAAGCCAGTTATAGACAACTTCTTCTTCATCTCTTTTTACATATAAAAGCTCTCAAGCTATTTACGTATACTCATGAAGCTATTCACGATATCTGACCTGGGCGTCGGAGCTTAATACGGGGATAAAGTCCCGCATTACTCTTAACGTCATTTTCTTTTATTAAAGTGATACAGGTAAATAGGACAGGAAGCGAAAAGTCGGGGCTTACGTGGAGGCCTGTGGATTTACGTATCATCAAATGGCGCCATCCGTGGGACCGTGCCATATTTCCCACTAAACTCATCGGAGCTAGTACCTTATGGCGGAAGACACCCCGTTCGTCACACCGATAGACACTTTGGAGGAAGATCCCAACGGGTCTGACCCTAAAGGACCTCCGATAGAAATAAAAACGTCTCAACCCGCTACCGAAAACCATACACCCGACCACACTCCCGGACACACATTCGGAGACGCTGTCGGAGATCCGATAATGCAGTTTGTGGTCCAAAATTTTGAGCAAATCAACGCTATGTATACAACATTCTCTTCAAAAAGGAAAGGAATCAACTCAACGTCCCAAACCGACGATGACAGTCCTCCTGATATGGAACCATGGAATTTGGACGTGGAAGGCTTGCCCGAAAAAACTACTCAAAAGGCACCAGAAGAAAACACCATATCTGGAAAACAGCCTAAGAAAAGTAGAACCACGGCCAATAACTCGAATGGGCATCCCAAGCAGAATCCCATAACTAACTCCGCTTTCTACAACGAACCATTTACCTTCAAGGAAACCGAGGTGAGCGTACGTGATTTAGTAGCGTCGCCTTTCACGCCCCGGATAAGAGATTACGACATGCCAGATGGTCTTAAAGTCCCGACGAACTTGAAAACATACGATGGTATGTCAGACCCGGAAGACCACCTCACGATATTCATGGGGACCATGGATGTCCATAAACTCCCAGAACCAGCATGGTGTCGTTTCTTTCACATAACTTTATGTGGAGCAGCCAGATTCTGGTATGATAATCTGTCACCTGGAAGTATAAATAGTTTCCACGAGTTGAGAGACAAATTTCGAGCTAACTTCCTACAACAAAGGAGATTCCAAAAAACTCAAGCAGAAATCCTCGGAATTCTGCAACGCTCGGATGAGTCAATAAGAGATTACTTGGAACGGTTTGGAAAGGAAACATTGCACATGACCGACTGTTCAGATGGAATGATGACAAGAGCGTTCATCAGTGGACTACGTCCGGGTAGGTTCTTTAAAGACCTTATTGCCCGTCCACCCGCATCAATGGAAGACCTATTCACACAAGCTCACAATTTCATACGAGCCGATGAAGCAAACACGGAAAACCGACTTCGAGACTCCAAATGGAATAGCGGTGACAATAAACACGGTGCAAGTCACAAGGATCAATCGAAGAGGCAAAAAGAAAGGTTCGTATCTCGCCCCACCACCAGACCTAGGGACCGATCCAGTAACCACAAACCTTCTTTCACACCTTTAATCAAGTCACCGGCCGAAATATATGCAACGTCCGAAGGTAAGGTGTTCCTGAGACCCCCACCACGAATGTTCACTCCGAGCCATCGTAGAGACCGCACAAAGTATTGTGAATTTCATAACGACCATGGTCACGACACAAATGATTGTGTCGATTTGCGAAAGGAAATTGAAGCATGTGTTAGGAGTGGTCGTTTAAGTCATCTCGCGAGAGGGGCGAAAAGCCACAACAGTAACCAGGGTCAAACCTCATTTGCCCCGTCTGACAAAGGAAAAAGTCAAGTCGAGTGGAGGCAACAAAGTATGGAACAAAAGGAATCCAATGAAATATTGATGACAAGCGTAGGAATGGAACCTCTACGCCATCAGCCAGACGCGTTACAACAAGACGCAGAACTCACATTCTCAAGTGACGATCCAATACCAAGGCACTCCAATGGGGAAGACCCTTTGGTCATAAAAGCTGATGTGGGAGGGAACATCATACATCGGATCTATGTGGACGGTGGAAGCTCAACAGAAATAATGTACGAACATTGTTTTCAACAACTGAGTAGAAAAGAAAAAGAAAAAATCCAACCACCAAACTCGCCACTAGTAGGATTCTCAGGACAGGTATTGTGGCCCATTGGAGTAATAACTATCCCACTAACCTTGTATGATTACAGAGGAAAAGGCAGCAAGACGATTATGGTAGATTTTATGATCGTACGAGCCCAATCACCATATAACGTCATACTGGGGAGACCAAGAATGAGGAAATTGGGTGCCATTGCCTCCACTATACACTCACTTATCAAATTCCCCATTCCATCTGGTACTGCCATTGTTAGAGGGGAGGAATCCCGACATCAAGAATGCATCCAATTTTCCCAGAAAAGAAGTCGAACGCCTGAAATCGTACCCACCCTCGACCAGCAAAAGATCAAAGACGAGAAGGAAGGAGTGGTTCTAAATCCCCTCCATCCGGATCAACTAGTCACGATTGGCACAAACTTGCCGATAGTACTAAAAGAAGACCTGAAAAAGTTACTAAAGGCCAACCAGGACATATTTGCATGGTCACCTTCGGATATGACTGGGATCCCAAGAGATCTCTGTGAACATAAACTAAATATACACCCTCGGACTTTTCCAATTCGACAGAAGAAACGCATCCTGGCTAAGGAACGCAACGAAGCAATCTCCCAAGAAGTCAACAAATTAGTAGAAGCGCGCATCCTACGAGAAGTGTATTTTCCTCGGTGGGTGGCAAACCCGGTGATGGTACGAAAAAGTGATGGAACATGGCGCATGTGCATAGACTTCACAAGTCTAAATAAAGCTTGCCCGAAAGATAGTTACCCCCTCCCTGAAATAGACCAAAAGATCGAATCTCTAGAGGGGTTCAAATTTAAATGTTTTCTGGACGCTTATAAAGGATACCATCAAATACAAATGGCGCGAGAAGATGAGGAAAAGATATCGTTTCACACGGAGCATGGGACCTTCTGCTACGAGAAAATGCCTTTCGGACTCAAGAATGCGGGAGCAACCTACCAGCGGTTAATAGATAAAGTGTTTTCTAGTCAAATTGGCCGAAACATAGAAATTTACGTAGATGACATGGTAATCAAGAGCAAAAGTGAAGGGACCTTGCTTGAAGATGTCGAAGAAACCTTTAATACCTTACGACGCATCAACATGAAGCTTAATCCAAAGAAGTGCGTGTTCGGTGTTGAAACTGGTCAATTTTTAGGACATATGATAACAAAAGAAGGAATTGAGGCCAACCCTGAGAAGGTAAAGGCCATAATTGATATGGTCTCACCTCGGACGATCAAAGAAGTACAAAGCCTCAACGGGAAACTAGCAGCTCTTGGCCGTTTCCTAGCCAAGTCAGCAGAAAAAGCACTCCCATTTTTCAAGACTCTCAAAGGGAACATGAAAAGAGAAGACTTTCTATGGAATCAGGAAGCTGAAGAAGCATTCCAAGAACTAAAACTTCACCTCCAATCCCTACCGGCCCTAACCGTGCCAATTGTAGGAGAAACTTTAATACTCTACTTAGCTGTATCTCAGGAAAAAGTTAGCTCCGTACTCATGGCAGAAAGAAGTAACATTCAAAGGCCAATCTACTTTGTTAGTAAGGCTTTACAAGGTCCTGAGCTAAACTACCCACTCCTCGAAAAGCTAGCCTTGGCTCTTGTACACACCACGCGTCGCCTTCGCAGGTATTTCCAAGCTCATGCAATATGTGTGCTAACAGATCAACCTATCAGACAGGTATTGCTCAAACCAGAAAACTCTGGACGGTTGGCCAAATGTGCGATTGAATTAGGAGAACACGACATCACCTACAAACCACGATCCGCAATCAAGGGACAAATAATAGCTGACTTCATAGCGGAAACCCCAAGAAGTGACTCTCCAAGCAAACATATAGAGGTTATACCTCCAAAGGTCAAAAGTCAAACAAAAATGCCGGCATGGACGTTATACATCGACGGAGCATCAAGCAATGAGGGTTCTGGTGTAGGTCTTATCGTGACTGATCCAGAAGGGAAAGAAATCACATATGCCCTACGATTTGAATTTTCAACATCTAACAATGAGGCAGAGTATGAGGCTCTAATAGCAGGATTGGAGCTTGCGATCAGATTGGAGGTTCGCCATATCCAGGTATTCAGCAACTCGTTGCTCATCACAAACCACATAAACGGGACATACGAGGCACGAGAAAGATCGATGAAGCGCTATTTAGAGAAAGTCCTAACCTTGAAGGAAAGATTTGAAAGTTTATCGATCACGCATATACCACGTTCGAAAAACAAACGAGCAGATGCATTAAGTAAGTTGGCCTCCTCTTCGTTTGCACATCTCACCAAGAAAGTCCTGGTGGAAGTCGTCCCAAGTCGAAGTACCGAAACTACAGTCGTAAATGTGGTCGAAGAATCGGGCATCACGTGGATGGATCCCATCGTCGAGTACTTACGAGATGGAAAGCTCCCTGATGATCCAACGGCCGCAAGGAAGATCAGGATTAAAGCTCCACAGTACTCCCTCAAGCAAGGCGCCTTATATAAAAAAGGGTACTTAGCACCATGGTTACGATGCATCGGCCCAAACCAGGCAGAATATGTCTTACAAGAGGCGCATTATGGGTCTTGTGGAGCACATGCAGGTGCAAGAACCATTGCTCAGAAAGCAGCACGACTCGGGTATTACTGGCCCACAATGTACACAGACGCAACCAGAGTTGTCAACCTTTGTCGCAATTGCCAAGAGCATGCCCCAATAATGAGAAAGCCGCAATTCAACATGACCAGCATTAGTAGCCCGTGGCCATTCTACCAATGGGGAATCGACCTTGTCGGCCCATTTCCTGAAGCCCCGGGAAGGCTAAAATTCCTGGTCGTAGCCATTGACTACTTCACAAAATGGGTCGAGGCCGCGCCTCTCGCGAACATCACTGGAAAACACATTCTTAAGTTTGTGTGGAATAACGTCGTATGTCGTTTTGGAATTCCAGGCGTCATAATAAGTGACAATGGCAAACAGTTTGCAGAAAATCCTTTTCGCGAATGGTGTGACGAACTTAAAATTAAACAACGGTTCACTTCAGTAGCTCACCCCAAGCGAATGGACAAACAGAGGTAACAAATAGAGTTATTCTCCAAGGATTAATAACTCGCTTAGGAAAAGCTAAAGGACAGTGGGTTGAAGAACTGCCCAATGTACTTTGGGCGCACCGAACGACAGCAAAAGTAGGACATAATTGCACCCCTTTTAGCTTGGTCTATGGATCTGAAGCAGTCCTACCACCAGAAATCGGAATCCCTACATACCGTATATCTTCGTTTGAAGAAGATAAAAACAACGAAGAACTTCGTCTCAATCTGGACCTATTAGAAGAACGAAGAGAACTTGCAGCGCTGTGTGAAGCCAAGTATAAGCATCAAACAGAACAGCACTACAACAAAAAAGTGCGTCATATTCACCTCAAAGTTGGGGACCACGTATTACGCAAGAATGAAGCAAGCCGACAAGAGGGGCAAAAGAAGCTCGACCCCACATGGGAAGGGCCATATCAAATCATCGAGGCCAAACGTCCAGGGACATATGTACTCAAGGACCTCAACGGAAAAATAATTCCTAGAACATGGCACGGTAGCAACTTACGCAAGTTCTATTTCTGAAAAAGTTCCAGTTAAAGATACGCGACACTCTGTATAGGAAATGTACTTTTAAAGTACCATGTACAAAAAATAATGTGCGCGATCTTCTTTCCGAATAAAGTTTGTATCAATAAAATACAACATTATGTTACAATGCTTGTACTCTATGAAAGAGCAAATGAGGTACCAACTTTCGCCTATGGTGACGCTATTAATGTCACAACGTCCTTCACTATGAAAGGATAGTTTTGGAACAATACTGAACGAATCATGCTCATAAAAAAAAAGAGAGCAATGAAAAGAAATCCGGATATCATCCCGTCGCAAAAAGGGATAAAAACTAATGTGAGTCCCATCACATACTTCAACCGAAGAGTCCGAATAGATCACCAAATGAAGTGATCGGTATATCGGAAAATCGTTGAGAAATAAAAGAGCTCTAAAAACAAAAATAATATAATATGATCACAGGTGCTAAATAACACCGTGAAAGCCATAACGATGCTTTGTTTATCAAAATATCGCTTTGAAAAATCAAGCAAATATGAACTCACATGGTGGGTAAAACACAAGCAATACCATAAATATCTAACAAAGCACCTGAGCACATGGCATACAATCTAAACATAAAAATAAGCTTACTTGCTATACAAATTGGCAACTACTCGCCATTATTATCCGAATACCTAAGTAACAAATATTCTCTTTTTATCAAGTTGCCAATTTGGCCACCACATGACATGACCTTCTAGATGGTTGAAATATTTTAGAAATGGTTGTCATTCCTAGTGGATCAGACATCTCTTTTGCATGTATACAACGTATATGCATGTAATCATTTTTAATCAAACTACATGATTAGTTCTAACATACAATAATTTTGACATCATAAACTTCATTATTAGTTTCAAAGCAAACTTATATTACATACGAACAAAGGGAAATATGCTTACATAATTATAACATTACATCACACAAGTAGTCATATGGTGCGAAACCAACTACATTTATTTTAAGCAACCCGAGATTATTATTATTTTTCTAGCGGCGACGATCAGAACGTTTACGGAGTCGATCGATCTCGCGCCCAAGTGCCTCCACTTCAGCCCTAAGGTTTTGTCGCTCAGCCAAGACACGGTCGAACTCATCCGTGTACGATAAAAACTCCCTCTCACGATCCTCAACTTTTCCCCTCAGCTCAGTACATTCACGAACCAACATATACCTCTCCCTCTTTAAATCCTCCACCATACCCTTTAGCTGCTCTATTTCAAGGAGGTCTCGGTTCACCTCATTATAGGAATTAGTATTACCCATGTATGTTGAGCCACCATAAGATGCCGCGTCAACACCACCACCTGAGTAAACCCCTAGGTTCAAATATTGACCCACATCATTACCGTTAGCAGCACCAAAGTTCGGCTCGCCTCCATTATAATACTGAGCACCATATCCGGACACCTCCGAACGAACCGACTTCATCTTCTTACAAACGCGGCTCATAATACCAGCATCATTAGTACTAGTATATGTCTCCGTAGTCTCGACCGACTCTTCAAAAGCGACGCCTTCATCAAAACCCACTATATCAGGTAGAGGAACAGGGGGCTCGCCTAGTACCGGCGCGTTATTAGTTGTAACCGAAACGGCCTGCCCACTACTGTTCAACATCGAGTATCCCATCGCAACCATGTCTGCACGAACACGAACATATGTGTTAAAATAAAATTTGGTAACTAAGCTTTATAATAACTAGATACCTCCGCCATGGTACAACTCCGCGAGGTATTCCTCGCTCCTTGCATGGTTCGTTATGGCAAATGGTACCGAGTTTGCATACGGAACAATAGCAGCAGTCAACCGAGGATCTACAAAGTCCAAATTTAAAGTTACACCAATGAGGCAATACAAATAGCAAAAAGCAAAACAGATTGTGGAGAAACAAAAACCTCCACTTTGCCGTAAGCATTTAACATGTAATGGATAAAGTGGTCCAAAAATAATCATATGTACTTTAAACCAAAAAGAAGTATGGACCACACAGGGACCATCTTATGGTTTGAGAAACTGATGTAAAGTGAAGTCAGAGAAAGGTACATGATGGACCACACAGGGACCATCTTATGGTCCTAAAAAGGAGATAAAGTAAAGCCAAAAAAGGGACCAGGTACCTGTTTTAATCTCCGAGTCGTCAGCCATTTTTGATACATGACGCTTTCGAAACGAGTCGGTATTTTATATATAAAAAAAATGTAATAATTAGACCTACTAGTCTAGACTTGACACATATGCTAAATAGCCTCGACACATAATATAGTAGCTAACTTATGTGTAAGGCTATATGGGGCTTGATGATTATACCGTCGACACATATGAACATATTCCAAACTTAGAAGTTATGAAGCACCAAGTTGTAATATTTAGAATGAAATATAATTCGGGTGGGGTCCATCATTGCCAAGTAACAGGAACAATGAGAATATATGAAATGCAAATGGGCCAGGGAATATATGCTAAGATGATATATGCTTATACGATAAGATATTATTCGATCTTTATTCGATTCTTATTCGATTTTTGGCACTATAAATATGGTATTGGTAAGCCAGTTATAGACAACTTCTTCTTCATCTCTTTTTACATATAAAAGCTCT
>CAJVGC010000508.1:46387660-46461709 GCA_910822075.1 Senecio squalidus | reverse complement strand
CAAAGTTCGGTGGAATTCTCGACGTGGTCACGAATTCACATGGGAGCGTGAAGACCAATTCCGTCAGAAGTACCCACATCTGTTCGAGAACTCTTCTTCCTGATGGTACGCACTAAATTTCGGGACGAAATTTCTTTCAACCCGGGGAGAATGTGACAACTGTCAAAATTCAGGTACTTGTTCAATTAATTAAATCTGTTCGAAACGTTAGTTACTTCTTTGTCTCGTTCGCTTTAATCTAGTTCGTAACTTTTGAGTCTGTACTTTGTCGGAACTAGTGTCGGAATAACTTCCGGAATCAAATTATAAGTCCTAATACCAAGAAAATACCCATTGAACTTTCCTAAGTTCATAACAAATCATACTTAAGAACTTTTAATTAACAAAAAGGTCCAACGAAGCAAAAACGTAAAAAACGAAAATTTTGAAAAGGGCAAAAATGCCCCAGTGCGCAGCACCTAGTGCTGTGGTGCGCAGCACCTCGCGCCAGAAATTCAAAATATTTACAGTTTTAGTCCTTTACTCGTTTTTACAAACCACCACCCAAATTGACCAATGAAAAACGTTCCTTTATTGCCAAATAACAGTCCCAATGGCAGATTAACTCACCCTATACCCACTTTTCTTAATTCATTTCTTTTCATTTTACAAAACCTAAAAACACACACACACACACTTATTCTCTCAAGTCTTCTCTCAAAAACCCCCCTATTTCCAGTAACTTTAGCCTTATAAACACCATTCCCATCTACTAAAAACGTTTTGGATCATCAAGGAAAGCAAGGAGTGTTGTTATTTCGAAAAAGGACCACGCTTGTAAAGATTTTTGGAGCTAAAATCCGACCAAAAACTCATCATCCAAGCTTTTCCTTCGGTAGATTTCTTTATTTTTACTATTCTTACACAAATATTCAATTGCATGTAAGATCTAACGGTTGAAATGTATTTTTACATAAATCTATGACTTTTTATGGTCAAAAACGTTTTTAAACATAAATACTCTTTAGATCCACGGATTTGTAACCAAATATATTTTAGAAACTGTTAAAAAGATGTTTTAATAAGTTTTAACCAGTTGCATGTCGAAATCCATGGGTGAAAAGACGTTTTTAACAAAAGAAAGCACAAAAACGGGAAAACAGCAAGGAGGTGCGCAGCACCCCCTGACAAGGTGCTGCGCACCGGGCTGCTGTCTTCCCGAAAACTCGTCGTTTTACTCGTTTTAAGAACATGTTACATTCTGGACTTTTTACTGATATCATGTTGGAACTGAGATAAATGAAAGTAATAATAAAGGTGACTTGTGTTGGACTATTTGGACTAAAATGAGCTATAAAATATGTGATATTGTGTTTTAGGTGATTTGTGAGCGGAAGTGATGGTACAATTTTTGGGCATGAAATTTGGACGCGGAAGCGCTGCCCAAATTTCCCCAGAAATTGTAAAACACTTCAGCGAGCAAAAGCACTTAAGATATAATAATCTAAAAACATTAAATCGGACTTGTGGACAAAAACGATACAATTACCTTTTTGGACTATTTTAACGATACTTAAATTTTGACACTTACACTTTAATAACATTTTATCTACATTATTATATAAGAACATAATAATATAACAACTCATTAAACTACCTTGGTATTAATAGGCCACCCGTGATTCCCGGCTCACATATTCCGACCAAGTTTCCGAGTTCTCGATCTCTTCGCAATCCGTGAGTTACAACCCCTTGTTTTACATATTTTACATGAATTTGGGGGAAACATAAGATTAATTGCATTTTATGCCTTATGAAAATAAATTGCAAAATATAAAACTTTGACTTTTGATCTATCAAACTATGATTTTTGACTTATCAAACTTTGACTTTTGGACGTATTTGGACTTATTGAACAACTAATTGATCTCTTATGCGTAAATTATTTGACTTTACTTAGACTTATTGGTCGCTCTCTCTTTTGACTAAACTAATTATTGATGCTTGTATACGTAACCAACCCTTGATGGAGCTATAACATGTTTCTTAAGTGATGAACGACTTACTCTCTTTTAAATAAAATTACTTAGTGCCCGCCGACTTTTAGACTTTGATCTTCACACTATTAACTACTTAGCCGTATAGTAATTATGGGTATCGATACTTAGGAAAGAACCGTTCCTTGCTTAGATGGTAGTCTAAGTACATATTACTAAGTTCTGTTTAATTTCCCGTTTGAGAGGCGGGGAGTTGGGGCCGCACGGTTGGATAATCGGATTAGTGTGAACACTTAAGTTATAGATGCCAAGAGGTTGATACAAGAAAATCTAATTAGTTACTTACGCATAAACTTATAAACTTTTAGCGATTGTTATCCGCTTCTACTATTTGACTAAATTTGACTCTATTTGGTCTTTACAAACTTAGGGCACCAGTTCGCCCGTTACTTAGACTTTAAAGTATATAAATTTTAAGCGACTTTTCTCCGCTAATCTCCTTTATGAAAACCTCTACTTTTATATACTTTACTCACATTTTGGTCGACTATTTAAAACTGTAACTCACTCACTGCGTTTTCGTAGTTGACACTTTATCTTATGTTTCAGGGAATTAGTGTAAGCACGTGATGCATGGCATGGACGGGTCGAGGCGGTCGTGTGAGAACCTTATTGGGAAAAGACTTGGCCATTTGTTTTTGGGAATTTTAATGAACTTTTAATTTGTGTTTCAATGTACTAAATTATTGTGTCTTGGATGGATTTGTAAACACTTCTATTTTAATTAATGACTTGATGACCGTTATGTTTTATATGACCTGTGATATGATTTTCCAGCTCTTCACATTCCGTGTTTCCGCTTTAGCGGGGTGTGACAATTCGGGAGGACTTAGTAATAACGACTTAGGTAATTAAATTTAAGTGAGTAGGTCTAAGTATTAAGATTCGGAAGGACTTGATAGTTAGAGGAGTTATTCGGGAGGAAACTCTATAAGGTTAAATCACTAAAAACGGACTTGTTGCTTATTGCTTGATTATTAATAATTATTACTGTATTCGGGAGGAACGGGGTAATTAAAGATAATTAAAGTTAGTGAAAGATTCGGGAGGACTTTTATTATATCTTAGAAGTTTGAAAACAATCGATTTCATAAACTTAAACGGAAAATAGGTGAAGTGTCAAACAAGTATATTTTCTCATTATTTGATTTAATCCATTAATCTTTCGTTCGATTTTAATTAATCATCACTTTTTCTTAATTACTTGCAATCTTGTGTTACGATAAAAACCCCCACAAATACTCAGTATTATTTATTCGAAATATTTAAACAAATTAGTCCCTGCGAACGAACCTTTACTTGCTTTCAACTATATTATATACGGATAGGTCCACTGCCTAGAAGTGTGTAATTGTGTTAAATAGTAGGTTAATTTTAAGACTAGATTTTACACATCAGTGCAACTATCATCACGAAGGGAACTGTAGGTCATGTACCAACTCCAACAACACTAGTCATTGGACACGACAGTGTAGGGCCATGAACACGGGCAGGCAACAAAACGAAGGACCGCGACCAGCAGGAAGGCCGCAACAGAATGAGAGGCCCCGACTTGGGGAATGCTATGAATGCGGTAGTAGGGAACACTACCGAAACGCTTGTCCTAGGTTAAACCCTGCCCGTAACCCAAACCAGAACCGCAATCAAAACCCACCGCAAAACCAGAATCAGATCAATCAGAGGGGAAATGATGGGGGACAAGGTCGTGGAAGAGCCTTTGGGATTGGTGCTGAAGAGGCAAGGAACGACCCCCGGGTGATTGCAGGTACCTTTCTCCTTAACAACTATTATGCCTCAGTACTGTTTGACTCAGGCGCGGACAAAAGTTTTGTGTCCCTAGAGTTTAGGCCTTTGATTGCATTAGAAACCGAACCCCTAGGTGAAAAGTTTACGGTAGAATACGCGAATGGGCAAGAATACCAAGCTAGCGACGTAATTAAGAATTGCACAATAACCCTAGCTAACCACACTTTCGAAATAGATCTGATTCCAATCGAACTTAAGAGCTTTGACGTAGTAATAGGAATGGACTGGTTGACCATCAGAGACGCGAAAATATTTTGTTTAGATAAGAAGATACGAATGCCATTAGGAGATGGAAGGGAATTGATAGTACAAGGAGATAGGCCGGGCCAAACTTCGAAACTTATATCGGTGATGAAAATGCGAGAGTACTTGAATAAGGGCTGCTTTGCATAATTAGTAAACATAAAAGACAAACAGGCAAAAGTAGCAGACCTTAAGGATGTACCGATAGTTAGAGACTATCCGGAAGTGTTTCCCGAAGAGCTACCTGGACTACCACCTCAGAGGCAAGTTGAGTTTAGAATCGAGGTAATTCCTGGAGCGGCACCGGTGGCAAGGACGCCATATCGACTAGCTCCGACTGAGATGCAGGAATTATCCAACCAAGTTCAGAAATTATTGGATAAGGGATTTATCCGACCAAGCTCATCGCCATGGGGAGAGCCGATTCTATTCGTAAAGAAGAAGGATGGATCGTTTCGCATGTGTATCGACTACCGAGAGTTGAACAAACTAACTATTAAGAAGCGATATCCTCTTCCTCGAATCGATGACCTTTTCGATCAACTTCAAGGCGCAACCTACTTCTCAAAGATTGACTTAAGGTCTGGATATCATCAAGTGTTGGTTTCTGAGGATGATGTATCGAAAACTGCATTCCGCACTAGATACGGACACTACGAGTTCCTGGTAATGTCGTTTGGGCTCACGAACGCACCGACAGTATTCATGGATTTGATGAATAGAGTATGCCGACCGTATCTAGACAAATTCGTTATTGTATTCATCGACGACATTTTAATCTACTCACGTACCAAAGAAGATCACGCAGAGCACTTAAAACTATTATTGGAATTACTCAAAGAACAACAGCTCTACGCAAAGTTTTCTAAGTGCGAATTCTGGTTGCGTGAAGTCAAATTTCTCGGTCACGTAGTCAATGGATCCGGAATCAACGTTGACCCATCAAAAATCGAGGCTATAGAGAACTGGAAAACTCTCAAGAGTCCGACAGAAATCCGCCAATTTTTAGGATTGGCTGGGTATTATCGGCGATTCATTCAGGATTTCTCTAAGATAGCTAAACCCCTAACAAAGTTAACACAAAAGAACGAGAAGTTCAACTGGGGAGATGCTCAAGAGCAAGTCTTCAATATCCTGAAAACGAAACTGTGCAACGCTCCGATCTTAACTCTTCCCGAGGGAAACGAAGACTTCGTAGTTTATTGTGACGCATCTAACCTAGGATTAGGTTGTGTATTGATGCAGCGAAATAAGGTCATAGCTTATGCATCGCGACAACTTAAGAAACACGAGGTCAACTACGCTACACACGACTTAGAACTAGGAGCGATAGTTTTTGCACTAAAAATCTGGAGACATTATCTCTACGGAACCAAATGCACTGTGTTCACAGACCATAGGAGTCTGCAACACATACTAGATCAGAAGCTACTCAACATGAGGCAAATGAGATGGTTGGAACTCCTTAGCGACTACGACTGCGATATTAAGTATCACCCGGGCAAAGCAAACGTCGTAGCAGATGCCTTGAGTAGGAAGGAGAGACAACAGACGACTCGAGTACGTGCATTAGGAATCTATATCAAACCCGACTTGAGGACGCGTATAGCAAATGCCCAGCATGAGGCTTTGAAAGCAGAGAACATAAAGGTCGAAACCTTGCACAATCACGACAAGGATTTTGTAAGGAAGAGCGACGATGTTTATTACTTTAAGGACCGAGCCTGGATTCCTACGACTAACGAATTAAGGAAGGCCATTATGGACGAAGCACACCGAACGCGATATTCTATTCATCCAGGGTTAAGTAAGATGTATAAGGACCTCAAGGAACATTACTGGTGGCCTGGGATGAAACGAGTTGCTTTATACGTAGAGAAATGCCTCACTTGTGCGAAGGTGAAGGCCGAATACCAAAAGCCATCCGGATTACTACAGCAACCAGAAATTCCCGAGTGGAAATGGGAACAAATCACAATGGACTTCGTCACAAAGTTACCTCGAACATCAAAGGGTAACGACATGGTCTGGGTTATAGTAGATCGATTAACGAAGTCAGCACACTTTATTCCCATCAAGGAAAGTTTTAACGTGGAAAAACTTGTCCAAATATACATCAACGAGGTAGTGACTCGTCACGGAATACCCACGTCAATTATCTCGGAAAGAGATACTCGCTTCACTTCCAGATTCTGGAAAGCATTCCAAGAGTCGTTTGGCACACGATTGGACTTAAGCACGGCTTACCATCCGCAGACCGATGGTCAAAGCGAGCGCACTATACAAACATTAGAGGACATGCTGAGAGCATGCGTTATCGACTTCGGAGGAAGTTGGGATAACTACTTACCACTGATAGAGTTCTCTTACAATAACAGCTACCGTGCTAGCATCAAATGTAAGCCCTTTGAAGCTCTATACGGAAGGAAATGCCGATCTCCGCTGTGCTGGTTGGAACCAGGAGATCGACAACTAATTAGCATGGACATAGTGCAAGAAACGATTGATAAGATCACAACGATTAAGGAAAGACTTAAGACTGCGAGAAGTCGACAAAAGAGCTATGCTGATATGCGCATAAAGGATCTAGAATTTCAACTCGGAGACAAAGTAGTTCTAAAGGTGTCACCTTGGAAAGGTGCAATACGCCGCGGAAAGCATGGAAAACTCAGCCCAAGATACGTGGGACCGTTCGAGATACTCGAAAGGGTAGGTCCAGTTGCGTATCGCTTAGAACTACCGCAAGAGCTCGGTAACATGCATAACACTTTTCACGTTTCGAGACTGAAAAAGTGCCTATCGGACGAAACGCTTATCACCCCTTTAGAAGAGATACAACTAGACGAAAAGCTCCAATTTGTCGAGGAACCGATTGAAATCATAGATCGCGAAACTAAGAAACTAAGGCATAGTAAAATCCCGAGAGTGAGGGTACGATGGAACGCAAAACGAGGCCCCGAATATACCTGGGAACGAGAGGATCAAATGATGCTTATGTATCCTCATCTCTTCACTTCTCCCACAACGAATACTACAAGTTGAAATTTCGGGACGAAATTCTTTCAACGTGGGGAGAATGTGACAACCGTCTAAACTCAGGTCGAGAACACTAACTTTTAACCTCGTTATGTTTGTATTCGATACTCAATATAACTAACTTTATGCGTTACGTGGTTACGTAGACATAACTCTTTAAGCTAAGCTCGATGTAACTCATACAAAAACTTTTAACGTAGGTTTACGTTACTTAAACATAAAACGCGTGTGTCTCGGAATCGGAAATCGGAAATCGAATCAATAATCGAATCCTAATACCAGGAAAACATATAATGAACTTGCCTAAGTTCATTACATAATAATTGTATGCTCTAAACAATGTAACATTAAACGATAACGTGAAACAAAACTGAGTCACGACCAGCCTTCCATTGCGCCGCACTGGAGCCATCGCGACGCGGTGGAGGTGGTGCAGACTCACAAGTTTTTCTTTTGATGACTCATTCCTGCATGGCTCAAGCAATCGACACCTGTCCCACACGTGGTTGACTCCCCTTATGGTCCATAACTCATCACTTGATCACTCTCTAACACCTCTCTAACCCTTTTCACTCATTTCACTCTCACATACACATTTACACATACACTTCACACACACACACCTCTAACACTACCAAACTCTCTCAACTCACACATAATTTTCCAGCCAATTTAACAGCAAAAATCACCTTAAAAACTCCACTAAAAAACGTTCTAATAATCAAGGGTAGCAATGAGTATCCATCCTTTGGGTCAAGAAACGTTTTTCATCCATTTGAAGCTAGATTCTCCAAAATATCATCCTCCATTCATTTTTATTGGGTAAAAACTCTTCTACTTGTTATTATTATTTACTAAACTCCTTGCATGTAAGATCAAATATCTAAAAACATGTTTCTATGAAGTTTTATAACAACTTATATACAAAAAACGGGATTTTATAAAAGTTATATATAAATCCTTGTTATTATGGTTGAAAATCCAAAATAAACTAATATTATAAAAGGTGTTACTATTTCTAGCCATAGCATGTTGAAATCCATCTTCAAAATAACAAATTTCACCAAAAAACGAGTTTTGGCAAAAAGCTCTGTCTCGCGACCGCGCCACGGTGCCTCCACCGCGAGGCGGTCGTGGTGAAACCATGACCGCGGCGCAGTGCCTCCACCGCGAGGCAGTCGTGTTGCAGACTTGTTACAAAACCGTATTTAAACCATTTTTGAGCGTAACTTTAAACTTGTCGTTTTAAGATTTTATATAAAAACTGATGTTCATGAAATACAACCTGTAATGGGGTAACTTATTCAACATATTGTGACAACCGTAAAAAATCTAGATACTTGTTCAGCTATTATATCGGTTCGAAACATTAGCTACTCTTTTATCGCGTTCGCTTTGTTCTAGTTCGTAATTGTTGAGTCTGTACTTTGTCGAAACTAGTGTCGGAATAACTTCCGGAATCAATTTTATAAGTCCTAATACCAAGAAAACACATATTGAACTTTCCTAAGTTCATAACTAATCATAATTTAGAACTTTCAATTAACAAAAAGGCCCAACGAAGCAATAACGTAAAAACGAAAAATCAGAAAATGCTGAATTTAGGCCCGGTGCGCAGCACCTATGGTATTGGTGCGCAGCACCTCACGCCAGAATTCAAAATTTTTACAACTTTGGTCCCTGTCTCGTTTTTGTAAACTTTCAACCAATCAATCTCGATTGGCAGGCCATAATTACTGGTTTTAGCCAGTACCAACACCATACACTACCATTTTCTTTAATCATTTTGTTAAATCTTTTTCATAAACAAAAACACACACATTACACTTCTCTCTCAAATTTCTCTCTAAAACCTTTCAAGTGTTATTCATTTCCAGAGACTTTCCACCATAGAAACCCATTATTTATCCATACAAATCGTCCAAATCGTCTAGAGAAGCAAGGGGTGTCGTTTATTTCGAAAAGGACTAAGCTTGTAAAGATTTTAGAGGCAAAAATCCGACCAAAACATCATCCATTCAATTTCCTTCGGTAGAAACCTTTCTCCTATCTTTATTTACTGTTTTTACTAATTGCATGTAAGATCTAAACAATAAAAATGAGTTTTTATAAAGATTTATATCACACTCTCTACAAAAACGATTTTTATCTAGATAATACTGAGATCTATGTTTTTGTGGACAAAAGTTGTTTAGAAACCATAAAAATGATGTTTTATAAGATATCTACTAGTTGCATGTCGAAATCTATGGGTAATAAAACGTTTTTGGCCAAGAAATCACAAAACGGTGAAGAACAGCAAGGAGGTGCGCAGCACCCCCTGACAGGTGCCGCGCACCGGGCTGCTGTTCTTCCCGAAAATCGTCGTTTTGATTGTTTAAAACTCGTACACGCGTTCTGGAATTTTGCTAATATTATTATAAGACTGAGATGAATAAAAACTATAATAATGGTGACTTGTATTGGACTCTTTGGACTTATTTGACTTATTATGAAGTTATTATGTGTATATGCATGTTTTGTGAGCGGAAATGGTTGTAGGTTTTGGACATGAAATTTGGGCTCGGAAGCGCTGCCCAAATTTCATTAGAACATCTAAACCATTTCAGTAACCTAAACATGTTTATCATATTAATAACTTTAACATTGAACTTTCAAACTAAAAATAAACGTTAACCACTTCGGACCAATTTTGAGACAATTTGACTTCAACACATAATCATAAACAAAAGTTACCTAATCTTACATAAAGAACCTAATAAGACATTAACTTTTGGACAAATCTTGGTATTCTTAGGCATTCCGTGATTCCCGGCTCCTTTCTCCGACCGATTCCGAGTTCACTCTCTTCGCAAACCGTGAGTTACACCCCTCCTTACTTTTACATTTAAATATACTTTTTGGGGGAAACATGAGATCAAATTGTTTTTGAACTATGGCATTATGTGAAACTACTTATCAAACTATTTGACTTATTGAACTAGTACGACTATTTTGACTTTTGCTACTTATCGGACTAATTTGACTTTTGGCACTTATTGAACTATTTTGACCTTGGTCTAATTTAACTATTTTGACTTGTGAATCTTTGACTATTTTGGACAAATTCTTAGAAACTCTTATGTGTAAAAATGCTTTATTGCCTTTTTGGCTATTTATTATTTAAAACTTTTACGAACTTGTTAAACTTTTGCGAACCTTTGGAAACCTTTTGAACTATTTGAACGACTTTCTATTTATGGAAACTTTTGAACTAAAGGAACTGTTTTTGACACGAACTATTTGGACTACTTTGAGACTATTTTTGTACGACTATTTGGACTGCTTAGACTTATTTTGAACGACTATTTGAACCCTCATGCGTAAACAACATCAAATGTTCGGATTGGCTTACTTTAGACTCCCTAGGTTTGCCTCTTTGGATACTTGAATAGACATTGATAGCTTGGTTGTATTTAGGTGCTAAACCCTAGGTGAGAATATAACGCCGTAAGTGCAGACTAAAAGACTTTTAAAAATGGTACGACTTAAGGTCCCACAGATTTTCTTGGACGACTATACAGACTATTAACACAAGCCGTTAGCATATATTATGGGTATCGATACTTAGGAGCGGTCACTCCTTACCAATGGGTAGCGACCAAGGTACATATTGCTAAGTCCTCGCGGACTCTGACTTTAGACTTGACTAGTGGGCAGGTACTCGACCAGAATCGGATTAGTGTGTAGACTAAATCTTACGTATATTAAGCTTAGTGGTTGGTACAACTCGACGATCATAGGTCTATATTACGCATATACTTACTTACTGTCTTGCCCATGTGGATTAATCCACCGCTGAGGTAATGGCTATGACCCTTTTTGCTCGCTACACTATTTGACTTTGTATATGACTTAAACTTACTTTGGTCGCACTTGAAATTGATTTTTAAACATACTTGAATTTATTTAAACGTACTTGAAATTTTCTTGAAACTAGATTTTTCATGAATTTTAAGTACTTAAATTTAATTAAGTTATTCTTGAATTTGAAGTATTTGATCTTATCTTGAAATTCTTTGACCCTGAACGACTCTTGAACTTTTATAAACCTTGAATTCGTCTCGGACTCTTATGAACTTTTAAATTGAATTTTTCTTCAATTCATAAACTGTAACTCACTCACTACGTTTTCGTAGTTGACACTTTATCTCATGTTTCAGGAACTAAGCGTAAGTTATGAAGTGCATTGCTCGAGCGGGTCAAGTCTTTTATGTGAAGTGTACCTTGGGAAGAAGACCTTATTTTGGAAATTTTTATTTTAAAAACATTTTGTTATGTACTATGGTCTTACGTTGAATCTTGGTTGTACCTTTGACTTGTACTTTTCAATTTAAATCTTAATGACTTGAACCGTAAACTTTATTGTGACCCGTGAAATGATTCTTTGCTCTTCACATTCCGTGTTTCCGCTTTAGCGGGGTGTGACAGACTTGGTATCAGAGCACGGGTTATAGTGAAAACGGTTTTAAAATCTTTCAAAAAGTTTTCGAAACCAAAACTATAACCAAGGCTTTTCAGAAAACGTCATTTTCGGGTTCAAACTTTAGTATGTTATTTTCCGCAATTGCATGACTAACTTTTTCAACTATGCGTGACTTGATCAACCACCCGTAGTTCAAAATGAATTATGCAAGAACGGAAAATGAAAGGCTATCGTTAAACGGTTTTGAGTCCATAAATTCCCGGTCTTGTCAATTCATGACACTCACATGATTGACCCGTGCATGCATTTTACTTACTTTTTTCCTATTCTTAGTTTCCCCGTACTTATGTAACTCTCTATTCGTAGATACGCCATGTCTCAGTCCTCGAACTCTCGATCCCAGACTCGATCACTTCCCCGAGCCGCCTCCCCCTCTCGCGAACCCTCTGAGGGCCACACCGCATCCGAGAGTCAGCGTCACCAGACGACTGACCCAACGGAAAACACGTCCCAGACCATCAGTAGCAGTAATGGGTCCAGCCCAAGGACGGTACTCCCACCTCCTAGGTTGGTGCCCGTTGCAGCACCACAGCCCTGAGGACCCAATGTTGGAGTACCTGTGCATCCGCAGTCGGGCCCGTTCCGACCCGCGCCTCCCCAGTCTTTCATGGACCCCTACGATCCCGCCTTTCGCACTCCGATATCGGAGCGTTACGCATGGGATCGTCAGTTCATCGAGGAAAGACGGCGTGCGCAGGAGTCCGGACCCTCCCGACCCATGATGCCACCTACTCATCAGCCTCTTCCACCAGACGCCTTCCTCAACTTACACCGTCAAGTTCGCGGACTCGCCGAGGAAGCCCAGGAGCAGGGCCTCCTTCTATTTGAAGTCTCCGATGCTGCGAACGAGTTAGCACAACAGTCCCGGCGGATCATCCTGACGGCTCAGGCCACCGCCCGGACCGTCCAGTGCCTCGTCAGAGCTTGCATAGTCATGGGAGAACTTGTCGTAGCTCTCGCCGCCATGATGTTCTTGGAAGAGCGTTATTAGGCATATTTTCCTTCATCTCGTACTGTACCGGCTTAGTCGTAATTTTCCCATTGTACACGACTTAAGCCATTAGTTATTATTTCTCTATGTATTGTACTTGTATTTCTCTTATTGAATTTGTCAGGTGTGCCGAAACTTCTTATTATTAATGAAATTTCTATCCTTTATCATTAGATTTATCGTATCTTGTGAACTTTGTACTTGTTGCGAACACCATGATTCTATCTCTTAAATCATAATCTTGCGTGTACTACTTGATCACTCGTGTTAATCTCGTGCTATGACTATCTATGGTCACCTAAATCGTAATTATTATCATATCTCATCCGCGCGTTCTAAACTCAACCTAAATTCTTCATGTTGCAGAATCATGGCACCCCCGCACTTGAGTGCTAGTGACCTCGCCGAGCAAGTCATTGCCCAGATGAACGCAGCAATACCAGACATGATCGCCCAGGTAATCGCCGGAGTGAGCGACAGGATCTTCAGAGGCGATAACCCCGACACCTTTTGTTCGGAGATCAATCCTGACAACAACCTCCCTTCTCCTCCAGCCCCCGTCACTCGGAGGAAAAGTGAAAAGCGTAGGGCTAGTCACCAACCCATAAGGGGCGACCTCAACAAGAAGCCCGCCATCAGACGCCGAGAGTATGCTGGATCGCACCCTAAGTGCGGTAAGTGCTACCGGCATCACATTGGGGACTGCCTAGCGTGCTACTCGTGCAACAAAATCGGACACCTCTCCCGACATTGTCGTGAACATGCTGCTAAGCAGAACGAGGCCGAGGACCTTGGAACTAACCCCTTACCTCCCTCTCCTGCTCTCTTCCAACGAAGGGAGAACAAGAGAAGGAAACTTCACCACCAAATCTCACGGACTAGTATCACCCAGGGATACCCCACCATACCTCGAACCCACACTGGACCGCACACCCAATGCAGCAGGTCCCCCTTCCACCATGTCCGGAAGTGCCCGGTATGCAAACTTTGCAACACAGTGGGGCACTACCCCTGGTGCTGTCCAGAAAATGCGAACAGAAGGCCGCTATGTCTCGAATGTGGGAGCAACCAGCACCTCCGTGAGGATTGTCTCTTAGAGCATACCACAAAGACCCTCAGTGCTCTCGCAATCACAGCCGAGGAAACCTCTCAGAACCTTAAAGCAACTACTGGTACGTTCCCTGCCAAAAGACCCTTTTCCTTCCGCACTAATTGATTCAAGAGCTGAAGAAAGCCTTGCCCCTTAGAGATTAGACACCTCATCAGTAGGACCTCAGGCTTACGGATAGTTTTCCTTCGAATATGCCAACGATGCATTAGTCGCAGCTACAAATGCAAATTTAGGATTCCCAGTACTTCGTTTGCCTAAAATTCCTCCATCGACCCAGTTCTTGCCGAACCATCAAGCACTGACGCTATCGTTGGGATGGACAGGTCACCTTAGTATTAAGCCAAGATCGTCCGCCCCGACAAGCTCCCCTGTATCTCTCTCCATAAAAGGAAACTCCGGTCGCTCGGGAGTACAACCCAGATGATGACCTTGCCGCATGTATCCCTCGATGATGCACCAGTATCTCGAGAAGGACTACGACGCACCCTCCGCTCACGACGTCAAACATGAATCTAAGGACAGCCGAGTCCAAGACACTTCCGTAGTCGAGGACCATCCAAAGCCTTCCTGAGAAATTTCCCGGACTACCGCCGAAAGCGACGAGCAAAAAAATTTCGAATAAACCTCATTCCTAGCACGGCACCAATAGCCAAGGCTCCCTGCCATCTAGCACCACTTGGGATGCTAAGGCGGCAAAAGCTGCTGTAGGAACTTCCCGACTTCCCTAACGAGAGACAGACAAACCCATCCGTTGCACGCTAAGCGTCATGAACTCATCAAGCCGACCGTCGAGAACCGATAACCATCCCCGAGGATCGACAACCGGTCCGAACAGTTGCAGGATGCAGCATACCTCTCAAAGGTCGACCCCGCCCGAGTTATCACCAGGTTCGCGACATTTTGACCAACACTTTCGAGGACCGCATTCCCCAAACTCGATGCAAACCACCCAAGCCTTTCCCTCTGTTAGTACGCCTAAACACCACATCTCCGGTATTCATGGACTTAATGGACAAAGTGTGTAGGCCGTACTGGGATGATTGATAATCATACCCCTCGCCAACACTCACACCTACTCAAAGAAGATCCTGTGAGCATCCCAAACTCACCTTAGAACGCTCCCGAGATCAGAGGTTGTACGCCCAATGCTCAAAAGTGCAAATTCCGACCCTGAACAGAACATTTCCCTGATCCCATAGCCAACACTCACACCTACTCAAAGAAGATCCTGTGAGCATCCCAAACTCAGGCCGAACGCAACTCGTTGCGCCAAGCTCCAAGCACGAGTTCCGAAATCCGAAGGTATTCGTGAACCCGTTCCCGCCAAGTGCCTCACTTACCTCGAGGTCAAGGCAGGACACCGAAACTCATCCCTCTACTAGTCGATCTACGTCCCTCTCTCTTCGGAATGCCCTCCCGAGAACCGCTAGGAACGCGACTAGACCTCGTCACCTCTCACCATTCACCTTCCTTTAATCGGGTACACTTATGTCACGGACCCCGTACCAGCACTAAGTGCACACCCATCAGTCTATACCTGGACGCAAGTGTCAAACACCGCCCTATCGGCTAGAAGCTAACGGTTGACGACTTGCAAGGTCCTACGTCTACCTCTACTCGTGAAGGACCGGAAACGCCCCCGTACCCGGTCAAGGAGCTGCGTGACCATCTGGAAGAAAAGCCTCAATCCCTTAGATGGCAATAGGGTATCCCCTAGGATATCGCCACGGAAGGAGGATAGTCTGCTTCAGGAAACGCGGTGAACCAAGCCGTAGTGCCCCGGTTCAACCTGAGTCAAAAAGCATATCGATCCGAGCTTTGTACTGCCTTCAACTTTCTCGACCGTCTCCTAACATTCTTATGTGCCCCTTTTCACACTTGAAGAGTGTTCATCGGATGAGACCCTCGTCATCTCCCTTTAGTCAAGGTCAAAACTGCTGCTACACCAAGTTCCTTGTTGAAACACTTAGGTTGTTGACTCCAAGGACAAATAGCATTGACCGAACCTCGTACCCATCTCTGAGTTCAGTGGAACCTCCGACGTAGTCCCACTACCGCGTGAAGACGCATGGACCAAAATTCGTCAGGAGAATCCACTACGATCCGACGGCAAAAATTTTCCCCATGAGACGAACTAAATTTCGGGACGAAATTCCTTCCAACCCGGGGAGAATGTGACAACCGTAAAAAATCTAGATACTTGTTCAGCTATTATATCGGTTCGAAACATTAGCTACTCTTTTATCGCGTTCGCTTTGTTCTAGTTCGTAATTGTTGAGTCTGTACTTTGTCGAAACTAGTGTCGGAATAACTTCCGGAATCAATTTTATAAGTCCTAATACCAAGAAAACACATATTGAACTTTCCTAAGTTCATAACTAATCATAATTTAGAACTTTCAATTAACAAAAAGGCCCAACGAAGGAATAACGTAAAAACGAAAAATCAGAAAATGCTGAATTTAGGCCCGGTGCGCAGCACCTATGGTATTGGTGCGCAGCACCTCACGCCAGAATTCAAAAATTTTACAACTTTGGTCCATGTCTCGTTTTTGTAAACTTTCAACCAATCAATCTCGATTGGCAGGCCATAATTACTGGTTTTAGCCAGTACCAACACCATACACTACCATTTTCTTTAATCATTTTGTTAAATCTTTTTCATAAACGAAAACATACACATTACACTTCTCTCTCAAATTTCTCTCTAAAACCTTTCAAGTGTTATTCATTTCCAGAGACTTTCCACCATAGAAACCCATTATTTATCCATACAAATCGTCCAAATCGTCTAGAGAAGCAAGGGGTGTCGTTTATTTCGAAAAGGACTAAGCTTGTAAAGATTTTAGAGGCAAAAATCCGACCAAAACATCATCCATTCAATTTCCTTCGGTAGAAACCTTTCTCCTATCTTTATTTACTGTTTTTACTAATTGCATGTAAGATCTAAACAATAAAAATGAGTTTTTATAAAGATATATATCACTTTCTCTACAAAAACGATTTTTATCTAGATGATACTTAGATCTATGTTTTTGTGGATAAAAGTTGTTTAGAAACCATAAAAATGATGTTTTATAAGATATCTACTGGTTGCATGTCGAAATCTATGGGTAATAAAACGTTTTTGGCCAAGAAATCACAAAACGGTGAATAACAGCAAGGAGGTGCGCAACACCCCCTGACAGGTGCCGCGCACCGGGCTGCTGTTCTTCCCGAAAATCGTCGTTTTGATTGTTTAAAACTCGTACACGCGTTCTGGACTTTTGCTAATATTATTATAAGACTGAGATGAATAAAAACTATAATAATGGTGACTTGTATTGGACTCTTTGGACTTATTTGACTTATTATGAAGTTATTATGTGTATATGCATGTTTTGTGAGCGGAAATGGTTGTAGGTTTTGGACATGAAATTTGGGCGCGGAAGCGCTGCCCAAATTTCATTAGAACATCTAAACCATTTCAGTAACCTAAACATGTTTATCATATTAATAACTTTAACATTGAACTTTCAAACTAAAAATAAACGTTAACCACTTCGGACCAATTTTGAGACAATTTGACTTCAACACATAATCATAAACAAAAGTTACCTAATCTTACATAAAGAACCTAATAAGACATTAACTTTTGGACAAATCTTGGTATTCTTAGGCATTCCGTGATTCCCGGCTCCTTTCTCCGACCGATTCCGAGTTCACTCTCTTCGCAAACCGTGAGTTACACCCCTCCTTACTTTTACATTTAAATATACTTTTTGGGGGAAACATGAGATCAAATTGTTTTTGAACTATGGCATTATGTGAAACTACTTATCAAACTATTTGACTTATTGAACTAGTACGACTATTTTGATTTTGCTACTTATCGGACTAATTTGACTTTTGGCACTTATTGAACTATTTTGACCTTGGTCTAATTTAACTATTTTGACTTGTGAATCTTTGACTATTTTGGACAAATTCTTAGAAACTCTTATGTGTAAAAATGATTTATTGCCTTTTTGGCTATTTATTATTTAAAACTTTTACGAACTTGTTAAACTTTTGCGAACCTTTGGAAACCTTTTGAACTATTTGAACGACTTTCTATTTATGGAAACTTTTGAACTAAAGGAACTGTTTTTGACACGAACTATTTGGACTACTTTGAGACTATTTTTGTACGACTATTTGGACTACTTAGACTTATTTTGAACGACTATTTGAACCCTCATGCGTAAACAACATCAAATGTTCGGATTGGCTTACTTTAGACTCCCTAGGTTTGCCTCTTTGGATACTTGAATAGACATTGATAGCTTGGTTGTATTTAGGTGCTAAACCCTAGGTGAGAATATAACGCCGTAAGTGCAGACTAAAAGACTTTTAAAAATGGTACGACTTAAGGTCCCACAGATTTTCTTGGACGACTATACAGACTATTAACACAAGCCGTTAGCATATATTATGGGTATCGATACTTAGGAGCGGTCACTCCTTACCAATGGGTAGCGACCAAGGTACATATTGCTAAGTCCTCGCGGACTCTGACTTTAGACTTGACTAGTGGGCAGGTACTCGACCAGAATCGGATTAGTGTGTAGACTAAATCTTACGTATATTAAGCTTAGTGGTTGGTACAACTCGAGGATCATAGGTGTATATTACGCATATACTTACTTACTGTCTTGCCCATGTGGATTAATCCACCGCTGAGGTAATGGCTATGACCCTTTTTGCTCGCTACACTGTTTGACTTTGTATATGACTTAAACTTACTTTGGTCGCACTTGAAATTGATTTTTAAACATACTTAAATTTATTTAAACGTACTTGAAATTTTCTTGAAACTAGATTTTTCATGAATTTTAAGTACTTAAATTTAATTAAGTTATTCTTAAATTTTAAGTATTTGATCTTATCTTGAAATTCTTTGACCCTGAACGACTCTTGAACTTTTATAAACCTTGAATTCGTCTCGGACTCTTATGAACTTTTAAATTGAATTTTTCTTCAATTCATAAACTGTAACTCACTCACTACGTTTTCGTAGTTGACACCTTATCTCATGTTTCAGGAACTAAGCGTAAGTTATGAAGTGCATTGCTCGAGCGGGTCAAGTCTTTTATGTGAAGTGTACCTTGGGAAGAAGACCTTATTTTGGAAATTTTTATTTTAAAAACATTTTGTTATGTACTATGGTCTTACGTTGAATCTTGGTTGTACCTTTGACTTGTACTTTTCAATTTAAATCTTAATGACTTGAACCGTAAACTTTATTGTAACCCGTGAAATGATTCTTTGCTCTTCACATTCCGTGTTTCCGCTTTAGCGGGGTGTGACACATATAATCCCTATCTTGTTTTCATAAGTTAAAGATTATTGTTATGACGATTGTAAGAGGGAAAGTGTTAAAAATTGGGTTTAGAAACTATAGCGCGGAAGCGCTGCCCGATTTTAGTAAAACCAAATACAAACACTTTATAACATAATCATTTCGTTGACTAACGATGGTATAAACTAATAAATAATGTTACTTACGCCAAAACTTGGTATAAAATAGGATTCCGGTGATTCCGAGCACTTTTCGAGCTTTTCCGAGCACGCTACGATCTTCGCAAACAGTGAGTTACAAACCCCTACTTTTAAACGCTTTCAAATACATTTTGGGGTGAAATGCGAGTCTTAGGCTTGAACTTTATGTTAAGCTGAAACATACTTGATTGCTAAACGAAAACACTTTTACTATTACGAAACTACTTGATAGTTGAATACTATTACGATACGATTTATTACTTGAATACTATTTCGAAACTATATTTTGCTGGCATTGTTGATGATTTTTGCCAACAATGTTGAGGATACAAACACTAAATTGCCAATGACTAAACGTAGATCGTCATGTTGCGGACGTTGTACAACATGGACGTGAGACACCATTAAAATCCCATACACTCCTACATAACTAGTTGCTATTAATCTCTGGGAGTGGACCGATAGAATTTATGGATAGCGCTATTAGGGTAGTATGACCCTCACCACAACGATAACAACAGATGGTGCATAGTTCTAGTGGGTAGGCATAAGGCTTAGCAACGAACGATCATTGGGCAATACTTAGGATTGTCACATAGTCGCGCTATGTGGTCAATACCTACAAACTTGAATACTAATACTTTACGCATGGTTATGCGACAACTATTTGAAATCTACTTTTACGCCACCTTTATGTGCGTCGATACTTGTATGCTTTTACTTAAACTTTGTAGCTCACTAACTACGCCTCTCGTAGTTAACACTTGACTCGTATTTTCAGGTAACGAGTAAGCTAGCGATGATGACTTTATGCTTTGGGTGGATGACTTCAAGAACGGGATGGGTTAGGGTGGTTTGGTTATGAACACCCTATTTTGAATTCGAATATGTAATCGATATTTTAAAACAATCATGTAAACTTTGATGTAACTTTTATTTAATATAATTTGGCGTTTATCTATATCTTGCTATCGAATGCTATTGCTCTTCACATTCCGTGTTTCCGCTTTAGCGGGGTGTGACATATATATATGTTAAACGAAAATTAGATGCAACCAAACTTTAAAAGTAGAATAGGTGAATAGAGTACGGAATTCGGCACTTAGACTTTATGACAAATGTTGTGTTGTATAGATCACAATATAAGATATCAACATGTATATGAAGGTCATGAGAAAAATTGCCTTTGTCCGATAGAAAAAACGTCCGATAGAAAAAGACTATAGAGGCATTGCGAGTCGTAGTATCTTTAAGAAAAAAAAATGATATAAATCTCCAAATTAATCATGAAAAACTTTGATCAGAGTTGAGAGATGACAAGAGAGACTAGTTAAGAAAATAATATTGTAATGATGATGTCAACAATGTTTAAAATAAGATATATAATGTTGAAACATTAATGAAATGTGAAGAGAAAACCATCATATTACTTGCTAACAAAGCCAACAAAGGCAAAGTGTTAATACAAAGTACATTGAGCCTTTTTTGGCATCAAAAGTACTTGTGAAGCTTACACACATAATCAAGACACACATAATCAAGGAATACTTGATGGACATAACCATGAGGTTGTTTTACGTATCTTTTAACAAGAGTTGATTGCAAAAATCGCTCATGTCGTTTACACAAAAATGCATTTCCCAATCTTTAACATTCATTATTTGTACTAATCATCTTTGTAGGAAAACTTGTTATATAATTTCGTTCCCACTCAATATAAAATGTCTAAAATACCATTGTCTTATAATTCAAAGTTAAAAATTTAAATAAGGGCATTTTAGACATATCACATTGAGTAGAGACGAAACTAAACAACAAGTTTCCCCCCGAAAATGGTTAGTGCAAATAATGAATGTCATAGACCGCGAGTGCATTTTTTCGTAAACCCCACGGACGATATTTGCAATTCTCTCTTTTAAAGTTTTAACAAAACTCACCATTTAAAACAACAATTTTAATGGTGGGGCACAAAAGCACTTAGAGCGGTGTATATGTTGTTAGTTGTAACAAGGCTAAAGCTGTTATCAAAGTCGAAATTGCATTGACGAGATCAACTTTTAGCCATTAGAGACCCAAATGACCTTTAAATCTTCTGACCATATAAGCTCAGAATAAAAGTTATAGTGGAAGTAGGTACTTCTTTAAGTGCTTAAATGCTACATATAAACTGGGTTCCAGAGATTTTGAAAAAAATAAAAAAAGGAGCGGAAAGAAAATAAAAATAAGAACATGTTTCTAGGGTTTTAGGTGGAGAGAGAAAATAAGTGGAAATTTTTTTGTTTAATTGTTTATATTCAAACATTCTTTCCGATGGGAAGATTTGGAAAGAAATATATATTTTAGACATTTCTGCCTCTGGCATTAGATTTTTATACTTTTTTAAAATTAATACCTTTATATTACACTATGTTACCTATCCAACCCTCAAATTATAAAAGATTCGTTTTAGCCCCCCTTGTGGCGAGGTTCAAGTTCCGTCCGTGCTTACATATATCTATCTTTTTTCATCTTTAATCGAACTTACAACCAAATAGAATTGAATTGCGAAATTATCCGTAGTTTGTTCTTTTGTCCGTTTTATTCAAGTGATTTCGTTAAAAATAATTTATCAATATACTTGTTTTGTCTTAATTAATTCGTATATTGTGTAATGCTCGTTTGTTTTTCTAAAGGTTTTTTTTTTTCTTTTTTTTTGTTATTGAATTGGTTTAGTTGTGTTTATAAAGTTCATCATATTGTATCTTTGAGTATAGATTGAACTTTGATATGAATTTACATTTCTTTATTTTCTCTCAAAATACTTATAACTCGAGAACACATTTTTGAAAAAAATAATCTTCTTTCTTCTCTCTTCTTTGCTTTTCACTTCTCTTCTGCCCTTACTTAACTCAGAAACAGAGTAATAGTCTTTTCCATGATTTGGATTGACTATATACTTAGAGAAAAAAATTGAATAAGAGAAACACAGAAAAAAAAATGTATGGAAGTTCACATATAAAATGAAAACAATTTCATCTTAGATACACATTTTTGTCAAATGAATGATGTCAAAGCATTAAGATCGATGTATACACAAGTACGTAACTTTGTGAGTTTGAGGTGAAAGTTTTACACATGTGCATATTTATTTTAAGAAGGAATCGTTGTTAAAAGGAAAAGGAAGGTATGTTACCTTTGAGTTATTAATATAGCTTGATGCTCGCTCGTTGTCTACTAAATGTATGCAATCTAAGTCGTTATGCAAACTTCATGACTACTTTCCGTTTGGTGTATGTATTTGATTTGTCAATGATTGGTGAGAATGGTGTGACCTAGTGTAAACGAGTCATGTTACTCATAACTTCATAACGAGCTTTATGTTTGGAAACGAGTTCGAGTTTCGTCCACTGAGCTCACGATTATCGATCACTACTCACTACTCTAATAATATATATAATATAATATGTAATCATTATTACTATACTATACAATTTATCAAAAATGAATCGTCGTTCCACTCCACAAAATCGTCATTTAGTCAATAAAAAATAATATAACAACTTACGGAAAAAAAAATCAAGCTAAAACTTTTATGGTTTTTGTTAAAATCTAATAAGTACTAAACTATGGAACAAAATATTAAGCTAGTGAAGTGGTTAAGTCCATGACCATCTAACTCAACGGGTGGGAGTTCAATCCCTCCCCATGTCAACTTTTTTTCCCCCAAGTTCTTAATAAATACAGTGTTAACTAGAATTCGTAACAAATTTAATGTTGTAGCGATAGTTATAGGCGTTGGTAAATAACCAACTAGCGAAGGTTTGAACCGTGCCATTGAATTTCTTTCTTATCTTTTTCTTTTGTGTTCGTTTTTTTGTTTTGTTAATCTTTTTTTTATTTATTTGTTTTTTTTTTTTTAAAGAAACCACTTTTAAGTTACTCTTTATTATGTTTTAGTTTATAAAATGACCAAGGGTTTGTGTTTGTTCAAATTTTTGTAGTTTATTTTTTATTATTTCTTTTTTCTTTTTTCCAAGTGAGAATTCGTTGCAACAAGCGGATACTTCCGTTCAATATATTTTGATTGGAATCGGCACAACTAAATAAATAAAAACTTTTATACATTCTTTTTAGATAACATATATTATTGTATTTATAGTTATCAAAAACTAATTAAAATAATACGTTATACTAGAGAAATCGAAGGCCGAGGAAAGTTTATTGGCAACACGAAATCCTTTCTCACCCGGTCACCAAAAATTTTATTGATAAACTTACTATATATATTCTTTACGAGCATGTTCAAGCTTTATGTACAAGACTGGAAACGAGTCGAACCTAACCTAGAGCCTTTTAAACTTAAATAAGTTACGTTCAAATTCACTCAAGTTTAGACTCAACTCAACATTTTTACACCCTAACCTTAAAGTTTATTCCATACTAGCTTAGTCCCCGTGTGATACACGATATTGTATTAGAAATGTAACTAAAATAGTTAGAAAAAAAAATAATGTACGTAATAGCTTTTGAATGACTTATTTAAAAAAAATATTAGTCTACAATGATAGATTTTGATAAGAGTGTCTTATGTAGTGAAGATAGAAAACATACTATGAAATTTACTAATAAACAGAAACTTCTAAACATACATAAGTAATCTACTTATTACAAAAAGTTATTGTTCGTCATAATAATCTAAAATTATTATGTTATCCATTAACGGCTTACTACCTATTGTGGTCATAACAAAATTGTTAGTACTAAATACAAAAAGTTGAATTATCTATATATCTAAGTTCACAACAAATAAATCAAAATATGCTTATAAGATGAAACAAAAAGTTCAAAACTCGAGCAAAGTAGACAATAGTTTGTAAGAAAATATGTCAAGCGGAAAAAAGTTGTACTGCATTTATATTCAATGCCTTTAAGCTAACAACATAATGTTTGACCATATCCAACACATACCCGCACCAGCCCCATTGAACCTTCAACAAAATTTAGGGCATCTGTCAATAATAAAAATAAAACACGAACATATCAAGTTATGATTTCATATTATTGACCCAAATACTTTGAAATAATCAGAACATTCCAAACGAAAAAAAAATTGCCATTCGGATAGTCCTCAACTTTAGAAAAAATATAACCCAAATGAATGAAAAAATAAAATGCTTATAACTAAAATAAAGAAATGGATAAAATGAAAACAAACTAATAGCAAATAAACTATATCATCAGTGACTTATAAAAAACCAAGAATACCATAACTGATATAGTTTTTATAATCGAAAGAGAGATTATGGAAAAGAAATCATTAAATATAACAATTAACTTGTTTATATAAACCATATATACAAGTTTCAAAATTACTTGATTCGCTATTCTAAGCATAACATTATGCATTTCGCAAAAGAAGATGCTGCTTCTGATCAATCAAATGAGCTATTTAAAGAAAAAATGTTTGGACGGGTGACCACTCTTTTGTCCATATTAAAGTTTAAAAATAGTTAATGGAGTGAATAAAACCATTAAACTATATTTTAAAACCATATTTTGAGGTTATAAGCATTTACATACGATTGACCCATTCTACCTTTTCTTTACCCATTGGACCCTTTTAAAAGAATAACCCAAATCGATCCAATTGAAGTAAACAGGTTGAAAAAGCAACACATTTTGTTTCTGCTATAGCAATTGTAAAATACTATAAAATAGCATCTTTTTGAACAAATTGTTTGCCACAAGAAAGAAGTTAATTAAGTTCTTACGTGAGCCCGGTTGAATTCTTCCATAACCAGTCGATGTGCTCTAGCAATGAGCTTTTAAGTGTTTGTATGATGAAATATTTTGATATACAACCAAAAAAAAAAATTTGTTACAAAAAGAAAAAGAACGGTCAACGACCTTTATTCAAAGAATCAAATACAAAGAAAAAATTGAATACTTAAAAAACTGCCCATAAGAAAAAAATGCTTATAGTTCCATGATCATATCATTAAAAGGAATATAATCATGTGATATAGTTCATCGAGAATGTTAACATCTAAGACATTATTAACATCTGCAATTTAATTAACAATTGCACAAAGTAAATGACATAGAATACTAACCTCGTTGGTGATCTCTTTACACTTACAAAGTAGCATGTCCTCTCTAGTTTATGCAAAAAAATTCTCATGTTGATGATCACTTCACATTAATCAATCTGTTTGTTGATAGCAACTCCCTAATAAGTTTCAAAGAAAATAAACAAATAAATAAAAAAGGGAAAAAGAATATCAAACAATGAAAGAATAATACTACTTTACATTACAGAATCCTAGAATACGTAAGCCTTAATATATGTCTGCCTTTGTTTCATACCACCTAGAGCAAACTTTATTTACATATTTGATTTTAGAACTTAATGTTTAGAAGTAGTGACATCAAATTTTCTAATACAAACACCTATTTATGTATCTTTCAACCTCATGGACTTATAACTAAAACTACTACAAAACTCCGATTAGCAGATTGAATAAAACAACTAACAACTGTTACAAAAATATTTGCTCTTATTTTTACATAATTTTTAGACAACAATCATTTGAAGGTAAAATCTCAAACCTTTTTTTATTTAGGCATTTTATCGAACAGTTGGTGTTCACTCTTTCTTGAATGTTTAATCTTTTATAATCTGCAAAAGAAAGCAAATATAAGCAGATTTTCACATTTAATCCCATAAACACACAAGTGTAATTAAACATACCATAAGCTCTCTTGAGGCACGTGACGCTTGTACGTCATATACTAATTCTTTGATTCTATTGACAAAACCTGAAAATCAAACAAATTTAACAAATTATAATCTAGTGAGTGAAGAACAACACTGAAAGGAAAAGACATATTTAAGAGAACATCTAATGCCAGATTAAAGAAAAAGAAACCGAAAATTTATTTAATCTCACTAAAAAGGAAGAAAAACACATTGCCTTACAAGTAATTAAACAAAAAGATAATAAAAAAACATATAAATTACCTGGCAGAATGACAATCACACGAATTCGAATTTGTTAGGGTTTGGGGAAAATGGAGATGAAGGAGGTGACTGAAGGGATTATGGGGAGAAAAAAAAGAAGCAAATTCAAATTTCCTAATCCAATTGGCTGACTAATCGGTGACCAATCGTTGTAAGCATCGGAAGACAAAGCTTCCATTGTACGTTTCACGCTATCCCATGTAGGCTTTCAATATTTCTTCTTTTAAAAACCTGTTTATTTGGATTTTTTTATTATGACATCATCATCTATAATATTTATCCTATGTGGATAGCCTAATCGGAAGACACATCAGCAATATGAAGTCATCATAATCTCCCATTTATTAGAGAGAAAGGATTAGTAGGCCCAACAAGTAGATCGAATAAATTTGCTATATGGATATGAGCTATAATGGTCTAGTAAACAAATAATATAATTAGTTTAACACTTTCGATAGGGTAACTTCACATTTAGGGGTGTTATTCGGGTCGACCCGATCCTAATAAAGCTAATTCGGGTCGGGTTTATTCGGGTTTCGTGTCTAGAAATTTGACCCTAACCCGACCTCAATAAGGGTTCGGGTTTTCGGGTCGGGTCTTGTATGGGTCGGGTTATTCAGGTTTGGGTTTTGGGTTTAGGGTGTGTAAAATAAAACCAAAACATGTGGTTGAGAAATGATAGACTATGGAAAAAAAAAAAAAAAACCAAATACTCTTGTGATTTTAAAGTGTATAATAAAACAAAAAAAATAGAAATAATATGTTGCTAGACCACGAAAAAAAAAGAACACCAATATTTTCAATAATTTGCAAATCAATGTAAACTAATACGAATCCTATACATATTACGTAAAAATTAAATAAATATAAATATTAAATAGAACTAACTTATGTATTAAAATGATCGAAAATTGTATTTGTTTACTCCTTTTGTTTTTTCAAACAGAAGATTTGAAAAAAAAAGAATTTGACTACCATTGGGATTCATCGATTAGGGATTTACAAATGTTAAGAGGAAGATTTTTTTTTGTTTTCAAAATTATGTTAAGTGTTCACTTTTTTTTTCTGAGTGTGCTTAATAATCCAAAATAAATACACTAAAACAATATAACTTTTATATCTTATTAAGTAATAGGATAAATGATAGATTTAAAAAAGTGTATATATATATAATGTGTATTTGTGTATGTATGTGTGTAAATATATAAATTTTTATTGCCAACTTAATGTAATAAGTAAATAGTAAACCAATTAGTAAGATGTGACATTCGCGAATTTCGAAGTATAATTCTATCGTTCCGTATTCGTTTTATTTATTTAAGTTCGTGTTTTGATCCTATCGTATTTCTTTTATGTTTATCGTATTCGTATTTTATGAGTATCGTATTCGTATTTTTCATATTTTATTGGGTATCGTATTTGTATTTTATGTGTATTTATGTTTATCGGATATATAGCATGTGATTCGAATCTTTATGTCGGGAACGTATAGTCTTAAGTGCCTTTAGTATAAGTCTAGTATGCTCTTATGATAAGTTTAGGGGAAATTATGCCTTAATTATATGATTAGGATTAACGTTTAAAAAAAAAAATATTTCATTTTTAGTCCTTTCGGAAATTTTATTACGAAACTAGTCCTACGCGAGAAATTCTATTACAATTTTAGTCCTTTTCAGATTTTTATTACAAAAATCGTCCCCCACCAACCTTTTTGTCTTTATTCAAAACCAGAAATTTGTCCTTATCTTCATTTGTCATCACTCTCCCTCTCTCTAACTTCTCTCTCAAGAAAACACATACAAACCTCCACCTTCTCTCTAACTTTTCCGGTGATCTAACCGTTGGAATTCAAATCCGAGACCGGATTCTTGTTCAGCATCATCATCTTCATCTATCCTCCGAAATTCGTTACGATCGGGTAAGTATTTCATCATTTTGGTTCTAAACTTTGTTATTTCGATTTAAACCCGAAAATACCATTTCTCACCGTCAAAACTTGGATTTTATTTAAGATTATTGTATGTAATCATATTCTGGACATAGGGTTCCAATTTGGGGTCAAATAGACATCTAGAACACTCAGAAATCGATTTCCGAATGTATTTTTCGTAAAAACTCAGTTACACGCACGTAACTGTAGTTACATGCACGTAACTGATCATCCCTTGCACGAAATTAACACTCCCTCACGAAATTAGGAGTTACGTGACCCCCAAGTCACGTAACTGTGGTTCTGGTCACGAAATTGTTGGAATATTTACATATCTAGTCCTTTTGACGCGTAATTGTTCACGAAATTAGTCCTTTTGTCACGTAATTAGTCCCTTATGCACGAAATTGCTTTCTAATTCACGTAATTGAAGTCTAAGTCACGTAAGTGACTTGAAAGTCACGTAATAGACTTCATCCTCACGTAACTCCCACAGTTACGTGATTGGTCCCTGAAATTCATAATTATTCACGTAATTGGTCCTTTTCACGTAAGTCTTCAAAATTAACCCATATGCACGTAATTATGGCTTCATATTCACGTAATTGGTTCCCTAAGTCACGTAAGTGACTTGGATGTCACGTAATTCCCTTGCTGAACACGTAACTATGGTCCTTATGCTCCGTAACTTCTTGTTTTGTCCCGTAACTCTTGTATAACACGTAACTTGATACTTACGTGACTTGTAGTGCACGTAAGTATGAGAATCACGTATCTAGTCTGTTGACCTTCCGAAACACTTGTAATTCCGTTATATCGATATCCCTTTGGTTATTTTAAAACCCGTATAAAACGTTAATCATTAAGGCATAACCCTACTAGACTTAGAGATACTTAGACATGTTTTATTTACGTGATGTATAGGGCACTTAGACGTTGGAGCCTGACGGTATTGTAGTATTTCCCGACATATAGAGATTTGGATTGCTTTGCTATCAGTGAGTTATCCGTTGCCCTTTTTACTTCTTTTACATTTTTGGGCATGATTAGCGTTAAACAAATATATTTTTTATGGTTATGTATTATGGTATGTATTTTGGATATGGATGCCTTAGGTTAGCATTACCCAACTCGTTCCGCCTTTGTGGTAGAACGAGGCCCCGTATACACACCTGTTAGCTTTTGCCGCCGGAAGTATATATAGCGCTATAAGGGTCTAACAAGCCCTCATTGTTAACACTATTTTGGATGATGGCGTGCCCTGTCCATGTTAACAATCTTATGACCGGGTATTATTATCGAGGACAACCTAGCGTAATGCACTAGGTGGGGTTAGTTGCCAGTATCTATTGTTGTGGGTCAGGTGTATCGTATTTACCGAAGGCTGTATTATTCTATCCAGTATGGTATTTATTTTATGGTATGATTATGGTATTTTATGAAATGAGTATGGTATTTTTATGAAATGATTATGGTACCGTATGGTATAAATATGAATATTTTATCAAAAAGTTTTGTATACTTCTCTTATATTTTTAAAACATCATTTTCAAATGACTTATCTTCAAACCGTATCACTTTTGGGTCAAAATGTATTGAAACCTTTCTACTATTACGTTTTCAACTACTATTGCGAATAATTCACCAACTTTATGTTGACGTCGTATTTTAACGCTTTTTAGGGATTTGAGGTTACACTTTTTTGATGCTATGCGTTTTGGCTACGTGGATCTTATGCGTGGAATTTATTTTGCTTTATTTAATTCCTTAGTATCCCAACTCTGTAGCCGTATTTTGATATATTCGGATGACTGTAATAAGTATTCTCTCTCAACTCTATATCTATGTTGACGATGTATGGTTTATTTATGTTTGATGTAACCTTTGAATCTCTGATACCGTATACACTGTACACCTCGGTTCCGCCATTTCTATGCGGGGTGTGACAGAAGTTGGTATCAGAGCCAATGGTTATAGCGAACTAAGTGACCTTACGGAATCACTTAGACTATGACCTAGGCTTTTGGACCTATCTGATTTACTCTATGTGCGCATTTCCTTCTTTTGTGGGCCTGTATGTGATTCGTATGCTATATGTGCTTTTATTTTACTTTTTATGTTTTGAGGCCTGCTTGTTTTAGTCGCACATACAGTTATCGTTCTTATTTACTCCGTTTGATATCCGTAGAAGATGCCGCCTAAGAGAACTTCTACTAGGTTTACTCCTTCCGTCACTGCTACGAGAAGGTCGGCAAGGCGAGGTCGCGCCAGGATGAGAGCGGGTGCTACGCCACGGAATGTCACTGCTGTCCCCAATGCTAACACCGCTACTCCGAACATCAGTCAGATGATTGCGGAGCAGATAGCAGCAGCTATACCAGTGATTGTGGCACAGCTTAAGGAGACACCGGCGCGGAATGTCGACTTAGGGTTGGAAGAACCTGAGATGCACGGTATTGAACCAGAAGGTATGGCGTCTGGGCGCGATGGTTCTGATGTAGGAAGAACAGTGCACAGGGGAGTCGGTGGACCAAGTTTTATTATTGAAGATCCACCCCGAGGCTGTTCGTATAAGACCTTTCTGGGCTGCAAACCTACTGAGTTCAAGGGTACTGAAGATGCGGTTGCTACTCTGCAGTGGTTTGAAAAGATTGAGTCTGTGTTTGATGTCTCGGGATGTGCTGAGGAGACCAAGGTTAAGTATGCTACATACTTATTCCAGGGTAAGGCACTCACTTGGTGGAACTCGGTGAGACAGGTTCGGGGCCGAGCTACTGTTGCCTTGATGACTTGGGAAAGTTTGAAGGTTATTATGAAAAAGGAGTATGTGCCGTCACCTGAGACGCAGAGGTTGGAGAACGAGTTGTGGAACTTAACTATGCAAGGTGCTGACTTCCGCGGGTATGTAAACCGATTTTATGACTTGTGTGTTTTGGCTCCTTGGTTGGTCCGCACGGAGACTGAAAGAATCGAACGCTTCACTCATGGGTTGCCCCAGGCTATGAGGGACCACATTATTTCTCACTTTCCGGGTACTCTTCAGAGTGCGGTTGATATTGCGGGTCGACTGACCGCAAGTGTGATTCGAGGTGGTACTCTCCAGCCAGTTGCGAGCCGAAGAGATGCTGATAGACATGAAAGGAGAGATAAGGATAATTCGAGGAAGAGAAGCCGTAATCATTATCAGAGACCTAAAGCTTCTCAAGTATATGCGTTGACGGGTTCTGGAGCTGGTTATCAGGGCGTGCGCCCTAAGTGTGGTACATGCGGTAGTGCGCATGCGGCAAATGTAGCGTGTTGGGTTTGTAAACGCTGCAAGAAGTTAGGCCACACCGAGCAATATTGTAGAATAGCTGTTGGAGCGTGTTATGAATGTGGAGAAATGGGTCACCTCCGTCAGCAGTGTCCCAAGCTTGTATCATCTACTTCCCTTCCTACTCCTGGTGCTGGTACTAGTGCAAAAGGAAATCCTGCTAAGAGCCGGGCTTTCGCCATGGAATCTTTCGAAGCTCATCAGGATCCTACCGTAGTCACTGGTACATTTCTTGTCTATGATTATTCTACTTTTATCTTATTTGATTCGGGTACCGATAGAAGCTTTATTTCTAGTGACTTTCGCCCCTAGTAAACCGTGCCTCTAGTCCTTTAGAACCTGCGTATGATGTAGAATTAGCCGATGGTAGATGTGCCAGTGTTAGAGAAGTTATTCGTGATATTCCCCTCGTATTAGCCGATATTCCTTTTCCCATCGACCTTATTCCTATGAAACTCGGTAGTTTCGACGTCGTAGTCAGTATGGATTGGTTAGCGAAGCATAAAGACGAGATAGTCTGTTATGAGAAACTTATTCGTATTCAAAAGCCGGATGGAGATCAGTTGATTGTACACGGAGACAAGGCTGGGAAACGTCTTAAAGTCATCTCAAGTTTGAAAGTTCGCGAGTATGTCCGTCAAGGTTGTTCCTTATATCTCGCTCATTTGGTGAAGAAAGATTCTGCGATGAAGATTGATGGTGTACCGATCGTTCGCGAGTATTCGGACGTTTTTCCCGACGATTTACCTGCAGTCCCTCCCCAGAGACAAACCGACTTTCGTATTGATCTTGTTCCTGGAGCAGCACCTGTTGCAAAAGCTCTGTATCGTTTGGCTCCTTCCGAGATGCTCGAGTTGTCGAAAAAAATTCTGGAACTGGTTGATAAGGGTTTTATTCGTCCTAGTTTCTCCCCGTGGGGTGCTCCTGTTCTCTTTGTTAAGAAGAAGGATGGCTCCATGCGTTTATGTATTGATTATCGGGAGTTAAACAAGCTGACTGTGAAGAACCGTTATCCCCTTCCTCGTATTGATGACTTATTCGATCAACTTCAGGGTTCTTGCTATTTCTCTAAAATCGATATTCGCTCTGGCTATCATCAGTTGAGAGTTCTGGAAGATGATATACCTAAGACTGCTTTTCGTACTCGGTATGGTCATTATGAGTTCATGGTGATGCCGTTTGGTATGACAAACGCCCCTGCAGCATTCATGGAACTAATGAACCGTATTTGTCGTCCGTATCTTGACAAATTCGTTATCGTATTCATCGACGACATTCTTATCTATTCTCGAAGTCGCAAGGAACATGAAGAGCATTTGCGTCTTGTTCTAGAAGTGCTTCGAAAAGAGAAGTTGTATGCGAAATTCTCTAAGTGCGAGTTCTGGTTATCCGAATTACAATTCCTTGGCCATGTGGTTAGCGCGAAGGGTATTCATATTGATCCTGCTAAGATTGAAGCTGTTAAGAGTCGGGTTGCACCGAAGTCACCAACCGAAATCCGTTCATTTTTGGGTCTTGCTGGGTATTATCGCCGATTCATCGAGAACTTCTCCAAGATCGCTTCATCTATGACAAAGCTGACACAGAAGAGTGAACCATTCGTTTGGGGTACCGATCAGGAGGAAACATTTCAGGTATTGAAGCAGCGGTTGTGTAACGCGCCTATTCTCAGTCTGCCAGTTGGTTCCGAGGATTTTGTTGTTTATTGCGACGCTTCGCACAAGAGTCTGGGTTGTGTGCTTATGCAGAATGGTAAAGTTATAGCTTACGCTTCGCGTCGGTTGAAAATCCATGAGCAGAATTACACGACTCATGATCTAGAATTGGGAGCCGTCGTCTTCGCATTGAAGATTTGGAGACATTATCTGTATGGGACCAAGTGTACTGTAATTACCGACCACAAGAGTCTTCAGCACATATTCGATCAGAAGATGCTGAACATGAGACAACGACGCTGGGTTGAGTTATTGAACGACTATGTTTGCGACATTCGCTACCATCCCGGTAAGGCGAACGTTGTTGCCGATGCACTAAGTCGTAAGGAAACAGTCAAACCTGTCCGTATCCATTCTATGGTGATATCTATTCAGACGAGCCTGAAGGCTCGGATTATTCAAGCACAATAGGGTATTATGACAGAGGGCCGTGTTAAAGAGGAAAGATTGTATAAGTTGGCGTTGGAACTAGAACCGAAGGAGGATGGAGTTCTGTATTTCCTCGAGCGTATTTGGGTTCCGATTAGTATCCGTCAGTTGATTCCGGACGAAGCCCATAAGTCTAATTATTCCATTCATCCGGGTTCCGACAAGATGTATCACGACTCGAAATATTTTTATTGGTGGCCGGGTATGAAGCGTGAGATCGCCAAGTATGTTAGTCGATGTTTGACTTGTTCCAAAGTGAAGATTGAGTGTCAGAAACCGTCTGGGCTACCCCAACAACCGAAGATTCCTGAGTGGAAACGAGAACGTATTACTATGGACTTTGTTACGAAGCTTCCGAGATCATCGAGTGGTTATGACAGTATCTGGGTTATTGTTGATCGTTTGACGAAGTCTGCTAATTTCCTACCGATTCGTTAGAATTATCCGATGGAGAGATTCGTACGTTTGTACTCGAATTGCCGGCAGAACTGAGCAGCGTACATAATGTATTTCATGTATCTCAGTTGAAGAAATGCCTGGCTGACGAGACGCTATTAGTTCCGCTTGAGAAACTCCAGATTGACGATAAGCTTCACTTCATAGAGGAACCGATCGAGATCGTTGCTAGTGATGTTAAGCATCTGCGACGAAGTGAGATTCCGATTGTCAAGGTTCGTTGGAAATTCCCGTTTGGTGCTGAGTTCACGTGGGAACGCGAAGATGAAATTCTGCGAAAGTATCCTCACCTCTCTCCCGGAAGTAGTACCCAGTGTTAATTTCGAGGACGAAATTCTTTTTACTTGGGGAGACTGTGACATTCGCGAATTTCGAAGTATAATTCTATCGTTCCGTATTCGTTTTATTTATTTAAGTTCGTGTTTTGATCCTATCGTATTTCTTTTATGTTTATCGTATTCGTATTTTATGAGTATCGTATTCGTATTTTTCATATTTTATTGGGTATTGTATTTGTATTTTATGTGTATTTATGTTTATCGGATATATAGCATGTGATTCGAATCTTTATGTCGGGAACGTATAGTCTTAAGTGCCTTTAGTATAAGTCTAGTATGCTCTTATGATAAGTTTAGGGGAAATTATGCCTTAATTATATGATTAGGATTAACGTTTAAAAAAAATATATTTCATTTTTAGTCCTTTCGGAAATTTTATTACGAAACTAGTCCTACGCGAGAAATTCTATTACAATTTTAGTCCTTTTCAGATTTTTATTACAAAAATCGTCCCCCACCAACCTTTTTGTCTTTATTCAAAACCAGAAATTTGTCCTTATCTTCATTTGTCATCACTCTCCCTCTCTCTAACTTCTCTCTCAAGAAAACACATACAAACCTCCACCTTCTCTCTAACTTTTCCGGTGATCTAACCGTTGGAATTCAAATCCGAGACCGAATTCTTGTTCAGCATCATCATCTTCATCTATCCTCCGAAATTCGTTACGATCGGGTAAGTATTTCATCATTTTGGTTCTAAACTTTGTTATTTCGATTTAAACCCGAAAATACCATTTCTCACCGTCAAAACTTGGATTTTATTTAAGATTATTGTATGTAATCATATTCTGGACATAGGGTTCCAATTTGGGGTCAAATAGACATCTAGAACACTCAGAAATCGATTTCCGAATGTATTTTTCGTAAAAACTCAGTTACACGCACGTAACTGTAGTTACATGCACGTAACTGATCATCCCTTGCACGAAATTAACACTCCCTCACGAAATTAGGAGTTACGTGACCCCCAAGTCACGTAACTGTGGTTCTGGTCACGAAATTGTTGGAATATTTACATATCTAGTCCTTTTGACGCGTAATTGTTCACGAAATTAGTCCTTTTGTCACGTAATTAGTCCCTTATGCACGAAATTGCTTTCTAATTCACGTAATTGAAGTCTAAGTCACGTAATAGACTTCATCCTCACGTAACTCCCACAGTTACGTGATTGGTCCCTGAAATTCATAATTATTCACGTAATTGGTCCTTTTCACGTAAGTCTTCACAAATTAACCCATATGCACGTAATTATGGCTTCATATTCACGTAATTGGTTCCCTAAGTCACGTAAGTGACTTGGATGTCACGTAATTCCCTTGCTGAACACGTAACTATGGTCCTTATGCTCCGTAACTTCTTGTTTTGTCCCGTAACTCTTGTATAACACGTAACTTGATACTTACGTGACTTGTAGTGCACGTAAGTATGAGAATCACGTATCTAGTCTGTTGACCTTCCGAAACACTTGTAATTCCGTTATATCGATATCCCTTTGGTTATTTTAAAACCCGTATAAAACGTTAATCATTAAGGCATAACCCTACTAGACTTAGAGATACTTAGACATGTTTTATTTACGTGATGTATAGGGCACTTAGACGTTGGAGCCTGACGGTATTGTAGTATTTCCCGACATATAGAGATTTGGATTGCTTTGCTATCAGTGAGTTATTCGTTGCCCTTTTTACTTCTTTTACATTTTTGGGCATGATTAGCGTTAAACAAATATATTTTTATGGTTATGTATTATGGTATGTATTTTGGATATGGATGCCTTAGGTTAGCATTACCCAACTCGTTCCGCCTTTGTGGTAGAACGAGGCCCCGTATACACACCTGTTAGCTTTTGCCGCCGGAAGTATATATAGCGCTATATGGGTCTAACAAGCCCTCATTGTTAACACTATTTTGGATGATGGCGTGCCCTGTCCATGTTAACAATCTTATGACCGGGTATTATTATCGAGGACAACCTAGCGTAATGCACTAGGTGGGGTTAGTTGCCAGTATCTATTGTTGTGGGTCAGGTGTATCGTATTTACCGAAGGCTGTATTATTCTATCCAGTATGGTATTTATTTTATGGTATGATTATGGTATTTTATGAAATGAGTATGGTATTTTTATGAAATGATTATGGTACCGTATGGTATAAATATGAATATTTTATCAAAAAGTTTTGTATACTTCTCTTATATTTTTAAAACATCATTTTCAAATGACTTATCTTCAAACCGTATCACTTTTGGGTCAAAATGTATTGAAACCTTTCTACTATTACGTTTTCAACTACTATTGCGAATAATTCACCAACTTTATGTTGACGTCGTATTTTAACGCTTTTTAGGGATTTGAGGTTACACCTTTTTGATGCTATGCGTTTTGGCTACGTGGATCTTATGCGTGGAATTTATTTTGCTTTATTTAATTCCTTAGTATCCCAACTCTGTAGCCGTATTTTGATATATTCGGATGACTGTAATAAGTATTCTCTCTCAACTCTTTATCTATGTTGACGATGTATGGTTTATTTATGTTTGATGTAACCTTTGAATCTCTGATACCGTATACACTGTACACCTCGGTTCCGCCATTTCTATGCGGGGTGTGACATAAGATACCCATCTAATTTGGTTGGTTGGTAAGACACAGTCTTTTTAATCTATAGGTCATAGGTTCAATACTTGGCAACTTCAAAATTTCCTTATTATTTTAATGGGCCAAATTATGAAAAAAGTTCATATATTAAATAGTTTCGGGTTATTCGGGTTTAACCCGACCCGAGTCACACTATTAAAAAAAACCCGAAACCGACCCTATTAACCATTCGGGTTCGTCGGCTTGACCCGATCAACCCGATTTATAGCTTAAAACCCGAGTAGACCCGACCCTAAAGTGCTTAATCGGGTTCGGGTTTGGGTTAATCCGAGTCGGGTCGATTTTCTTGACACCCCTATTCACATTTGTGGACATGCATTAAATACATTGAACTCTCTATGTGGACTCTATCACGAGTTGGTTTGTCTTTTCTAGTTATTCAATCTTTAACACGAGTAAACTTTTCTTATTATTTACATCACGTTAAATTTGAAGTCAATTATGATCTCCAAAATGTATACTTGTATATCATTTTTTCTTTTTCAGTTAGGTCAGATATCCGAGATTTCAGATGATATATGCAATGAGTAGAAAATAAACCCTAAATATATTGTTTTATATATAAAAGCATATTTACTTTGAACACAATATTTATCATTAAAATTAAATAAACAAAATAATAGTAACAAAATGTTTTTCTTACATTAATGTATAGCCTTTAAATTTCTTCTAGCATTACAATAACTACACATATACGTACCGAAAATATATGCTCTTACATATTTGGAACCATGTATGGTCACACATAATGCATGTTCTAAGGCCTGGTCTGATTCGCTTTATAAGCAGACTAATCTTAGAATGACCACTTCTTTTGCAGGTAAGTTAATTACATAAATCGTCCCTATCGTTTATTCAAAATTATGGATTTCGTCCTTAAGTTTAAAAAGTTGCATAAATCGTCCAAGTTTAGAAATTAATTACGCTTTTCGTCTCTAATTTCTAATTTGCATCCGTAATTGGGACAAACCTTTCGGACCAAATCCGTTGAGGACAAACTTTAGGGACGAAATCCATAATTGGAGCAAATCTTAGGGACGGAAAAGATAATTAGTTTCTAAAAATGGATAATTTAAAGACGAAATCCATAATTTAATATAAACCTTAGGACGATTTTTATAATTAACTCTTAATTTTGTTTACACCATATCAAATGCCAATTAGATACTTGATACTTTTCTTTTTTTTTACTTTTAGTAAATAATGATTATATAACAGAAGGTGGCGCCAATTATACTTGAGATGACATTTTAGCAGGCAATAATTACCATGTTTACCATCAATGCCAGGTAAAAAAAATTGCTCTTGGTGACTCTGTATAGCCTTCATTTTTCATCTCTCAGTTTCATATATGTGTGTGTTTCAAAAGAGAAGAAGAATATGAAGATCGAAACCGAACCCGAAAACAAACTTAAACAACCATCCATATCTACTGATATAACATTCTCTAATGGTACCACTTTTGTATATGTTGTATAAAATAAATACATATGTTTGTATACATTTTTGTTAAAAAAAAACTTGAACTAAAAAACTTTGTGTTCATGTATGCAGGATCGAATATGAGACCGAAAAAACGTAAAAAGATGAGGGTTTCAGAAATACCACCAACACCGCCACCACCACCAACACCGTTAATAAAACAACGACTACGAAATGTTAATGAGAAAAAAAAACGTAAAAAAAGACAAGTTAAGTTTAGGCCAAAAGTGATGGATAATTTTCCTTTCAAGACTGATTCAACTTCTTCTTCTCGTGGTGGTCGAAAAGTACTAGATCATGGTTCGGGTCAAGTGAAGCCGTCTTGTAAGAGGGTTTTGGATTTTGATTCGGGTTATATTGAAACGAAAACTATGAAGATTTATACTAAGGGTGGCTTTTGCTTTACTCGAAAAGTTAATATGTACATTGAAGCTAATCAGCAAAAGAGTATGCATCTTTAATAAGTTTCATGATTTTATTTTGAGTTAATTTCGTAATCGTTTATAATGTCTGTTCAAATTGTATATTTCGTCCTTAGAGTTTTGAAAATGCATATATCGTCTTTGTGAAAAAACTTTTCTGTAGATATCGTCCCATTAACAAATGTAAACCTTTTTCATAAACCGTCCCTGCAATGGGCGATATCTGCACAAAACATTTCCCACAATGACGACACATACACTTTTAGGATAATTTATGCAATTAACTTTTTTATTTTTGCTTTTACAAGTATTTTCATAGTTTGTAATTTTTATTTTAGTACTTAAACTCTGTTTTTTTTTTGTTCATTTCACTAATTAAGAGATGATTTTCATCCCTTAGAGACAATATTGGATATATTTTTCGATGACCAAAAATGATTATTTTTTCTAAAGCAAGTCCAGAAATCACATAGTGATCGAAATAATGACATAATTGAACAAAAAAGTACAATGACAAAAATGACAAATGTTACTTATATGTTATTAAGATTCGGAATTGAATGAGAAAGATGCTGAAGAATGGTGGAAAAACGAGCGGGAGTTATTCCGAGAAAGAGCAATGTCATTCATCACCTCCATGCGCCTTGTTCAAGGTGCGTAACTCTTCTTTTTTAAAGCGGAACTTCATATGAAAAACTAATCTATTTAACAGGAAATAGACCTTTCATGGGATGGAAAGGTTCTGTTGTGGACTCGGTTGTTGGTGTATTCCTAACACAAAACACAGCGGACAATATGTCAAGGTAAGTAATCCCTTATCGTGTGGTTTGGTACTTAAACGGTTCTTATTTGCTATGATGGGAGGTAATGTATCTTTTTGGATAATTAGTTCTGCCTTCATGTGTCTGGCTGCTAAATACCCGAAGGAAAATCTGATTAAAGATCCGAAAAAAGTTAATCACACCGACCATACTCTAGATTGGAATGCAGTAAGATGTGCACAACTTGATGAAATCTCCGATGCAATACAAGATAGAGGCATGAACAACAGAATTGCAGAACGGATCATGGTCACTAATAACGATATTTTGTAACATTAATTCATAAGTTAAGAAGATATAAAATGGAATTGATTATTAATTTGTTGATAAATGCAGAAGTTCCTTGATAGCATACATGATAAAAAGACGGGACTCCTTGATCTTGAGTGGTTAAGAAACGCGAAACCTGGAAAAGCAATGTAAGATTAATTTTAAAAGTTTATCACATTTGAAATATATCATGATTTGATTTGTAATCGATTCACACGTTCAGAGATTTTTTTATGGGGATATACGGGCTTGGTATAAAAAGCATGGCATGTCTGCGGTTATTGACACTATCTCAAAGCGCATTCCCTGTAAGTCCAATTTATTGTTTAAACTGATGTAACTGAATAGCCGGTAATATACACTTTTTTGTAACATTTCGTTGATTTTACAAGGTTGACCGACATGTGAGTAGAATAGTTGTGAGACTCGGATGGGTTCCTATTGAAAAGCTTCCCGTTGGAGTTAAGTTCCATGAGTTGAAAGAGTGAGGACTTCATTTCAATTACTAATTAAACAGTATTAACTAACTATTTGCTATTACTACCGTAATGTTAACCTTGTGTGCTGAATGTTGCGTTTAGGTACCCCGCAATGGAAAGTGTTCAAGAGTATCTTTCACCACGACTTTCTAACCTTGATGCCGAAACATTGTAAATACTGTCTTTTATCATCTTTTTAATAATTGAAGATTATTTCACACAAACTGTCATGTTAATATGTTATGCAATACAGGTACGAGCTTCATTACCAGATGATTACGTTTGGAAAGGTGCGAGAAAACAAAAAGACTAAATTAGCTAAAACATTTTCGCTCAAATGTTACAAATTCATGCAGGTGTTTTGCAGAAAGAAGAAACCAAATTGCAATTCTTGTCCACTGAAGAAAGGTTGTAAACATTACGCTAGTGCTAATTCAAGGTCTTTCAAAATTTGCTAATTTCTCGTTCGTTTTTTTTATATTTAACATCATCATCGTACAATCATCGTGATTCGTTATATATTCCTAATGTTGAAATAGTGCCAGGTTTCTCAATCGTTGGCCACAAAGGGAAAACACATTTGTTCCGGGTACTCCCAGTCCAATTGAATATAAGGGAGCTCTATCAATTCCGTCTCCTATAGTCAGATTAGAACAAGATATCGAAGATCTATATGTTGCTCCAACGGTACATCCTGCAAATAGTAAGACAGAGGAGCTTATGGAAACTGTATGGAACTATATGAGTGAGAACGATATCCCTCTTATAAAAGATGATGTTTCTAAAACGTTAATCACCGTCTCTTCCGAAAAAGAAGTATTCATTCCAGTAGTTCGTAAACTGAAAAACGCAGGTAGAATGAGAACAGAACACCAAGTGTAAGTCTGCAATCTTTATGAATCTTCGTTTTATTTCTCTATATGAAAACTTATAATTATAGTATATGTGCAATGCAGCTACGAGCTTCCTGATTCGCATCCTCTCGTGCAAGTGGTTAGTGACCTTTTTAGTATCGTTATCTGCATTTCATATATATGTATGATCTGTTGCTGATATGGTTTGTGTTTCAGTTGGACAAAAGAGACCGTGACGATAAACACCCTTACCTACTTGCTGTATGGCCTCCAGGTTAAAATTCCTTATTTAAATTCTCATCTTTTTATTGCGGGTTTTTGTTTTTAATTGAATATTATCTTAAGTTGGCACGATTGGAGAGCTGATAATATTTGTTGAACTATATATATGATTTATTGTCGATATGGTTTGTGTATCAGTTGGACAAAAGACGTATCCAATGTTGCTCAATGAGGATTGTTATTCACTTCAGGTATGTGATCCAAACAACGTAGATGTATCGGACGAAGAAACAGTACTTGGAACACTTTTGGTGAGTAAAACGATTGTTCCACAAGAATAAAATATGACGATTTTAAAGAATGTGTCGATTTAGATTGTGTATTTTAAAGATTAAGATTGTTATTGTAATGATGAACTTGTTGTAATCATAATGAACGCATTAACTATTACATTCAAACAGGTTCCATGTCGGACAGCAACTAGAGGGTCATTTCCACTTGATGGAACGTTTTTCCAGATCAACGAGGTATTTGCTGATGACGAATCTAGTCAAAAACCACTTGTCGTATCCAAAAAGCTGTTATGTGATCTCACTACAAAGACTCTGTTCTGTGGAACCTCGATATCAGCCATCTTCGAAGGTCTTTCAAGTCAGGAAATACGAGGCTGTTTTTTTAAAGGTATTCAATAAGTAATTATTCTTTAAATTTTAGTAGATAGGTATCCTTTTTAGAAATGAAAAAAAAAAAAAAACAACTCGTTTCTTGATCCTAAGCGGAAATGGTACAACGTTCCACTTTGTGCAGGATATGTATGCATAAGGGGTTTCAGTATGAAGACAAGAGCCCCACGACCTCTGCACGAGCATTTTCATCGTAGTCCAAATGGTAAAACACCTAGAAAACGAACCAAACGAATCACATATGATGGAATGAAGAAGTAATCCATGATTACAGAATTGCATCTGTTTTTTTGTATCACGCACTATATATCCGCGTGACTATTAGCTGTATCGCTTGATTTGTGTTGTCTCTGTTTATCAGTACTTTGGTTGTTTTGGGTTGAAACTCATTTTCGCACTTTTTTTGTTTCAAGGATATTGGTGTGAACATACTACCGTTAGGGAAAATAAATGCGTAATACAACTTGTATTATACGGAATCGTATATTACAATTATCAGATTGAGGCTTGCAACAATATGCAATGTCCTTAAACAGAAATTCGTCCCTAGTACGAACTGTTTAGAGGATACAACAATCAAAATCAAGATAAACTTGATTCTATCGAATCTAATAAAGTTTATGATGGATATATGAAGAGAATTGATGTATGTGTAGATTATATTTATGTGTTTTTGATTATCTAAAACGTTGGAAATACTTCTCTATTTATAGAGAAACTTGTGCCTTTTCAAAAGTCACAATGGTTCACTAACAGATGCAATCAGCGACGGTTTAGCGACAGAACCGTCGCAATGGTTCACTATCAGACGCAATTAGCGACAGAATCGTCGCAATGGTTCATTATCAGACACAATTAGCGACGGTTTAGCGACGGTTATAACTGTCGCTAATTCTGTTTTTCTTTATATGTTCCAACAATACCCCACATTTTCTATTCAAACACCAATAATACCCCACATTTGAATAGAAAATAAGATAATATAAAGTTACTTATTCTTCTATATCCATCAAATGTAATATGATATGCATCTGATAAGGTGTCTTTTGGACTTGAACCTTTCTTAGTGAGTACTTATCGGATCTACTTTGTGGGTAGTGAACATTAGTTTTTGAACTAACCACGTTTTGTAGTAAATCGAGACAATAAGTGTCACACATATCATATCTATGCAATAATAGATTCTTACCGTTGTGTTCATTTCGGTCGTGAACGTATCCTTATTCATGAGAATTTTAGAGAACTTAGCCATCTGGTTCTCAAAGATGCGACCACACATCAATCTCGTATAGGTAATGCTAATCAAGAATATTCCGTGGTATTCTGCTATAGAAGCCATTAACATTATTAAGAATTAAAATTCAGCCCTCAATCATCAACGGAAACACACAACATTTCATCATAGGAAGGGCATACACGTGTGTTTGTGCACTGAGTGTTACTCAAATAGTTTGCCTATTGAACCTAGACCATGGGATCTCCAATTTTGCTAGGTTAGGTTTCCTCCGAGTATTTACTCATTGTATTGGCTTTAAACCCATACCCCTCGATGAGAAAATGACTTGTTCTCTACAAAGGCCTTTTGTCAAAGGATCAGCAATATTTTCTTTTGACTTCACGTAGTCTATGGAAATGATTCCATTTCTCAACAAGTCTTTTATTGTATTGTGGCGACGTCTTATATGTCTTGACTTGCCGTTATAGATGTGATTCTTTGCTCTAGTAATAGCAGACATACTATCACAATGTATACACACAGCAGTCACAGGTTTTGGCCACAAAGGAATACCCTCTAGAAAGCCTCTTAGCCATTCTGCTTCTTCAGCAGCTTTATCTAGGGCTACAAATTCTGCTTCCATAGTTGATTTGGTATTCACAGTTTGTTTAGATGATTTCCATGATATAGCAGCCCCTCCAAGTGTAAATACATAGCCACTTGTAGACTTGCCTTCATTGTGGTTGGAAATCCAATTGGCATCACAATATCCTTCTAACACTGGAGGATATTTCGAGTAATGTAACCCATAAGGTATTGTATGCTTAAGATATTGAAGCACTCTAACTAGTGCATCCCAATGATCTCTACCAGGGTTGTGTGAGTATCTACTGAGTCGACTCACGCTATATGCTAAATCTGGACGTGTACAATTCATTATATACATCAAACTTCCCAATACTTGTGTATATTGTAATTGTGCAACACTTTGTCCTTTGTTCTTCTTCAGTTGAATCTTGGGATCGATCGGGGTTACAACTGGTCTATCATCATAGTGCCCAAATTTCTTTAAGGTCTTCTCAATGTAATGAGATTGGGTAAGGATGTATCCATTAGAATTTCTTTGAATTTTAATACCAAGAATGACATCTGCTTCTCCCATATCTTTCATGTCAAATGAAGAATGAAGCATTTTCTTGGTTTGGTTTATAACATCCAAATTTGTTCCCATAATCAGCATATCATCAACATATAAACAAATGATGACAAATGCATTTTTGTATTGTTTGACATAAACACATTTATCACATTCGTTTATTTGAAATCCGTTTGATAATAAAGTGTTATCAAACTTCTCATGCCATTGTTTCGGAGCCTGTTTAAGGCCGTAAAGAGATTTAATCAATTTACAAACCTTATGCTCTTGTCCTTTTATAACAAACCCTTCAGGTTGTTGCATATAAATTTCTTCATCTAATTCACCATTTAAGAAAGCAGTTTTCACATCCATTTGATGTATAATCAAGTTGTGAATTGATGCTATCACGATTAACGTTCTTATAGACGTTATCCTTGTCACAGGTGAATAAGTATCAAAGAAATCTTGACCTTCTTTTTGTCGGTAACCTTTGGCTACCAAACGAGCCTTATACTTCTCTATGGTACCATCAGGTCTTAGTTTCTTTTTGAAGATCCACTTATGGCCTATTGGTTTATGTCCTGAAGGCAAATCAACCAATTTCCATGTGTTATTATGCATAATTGAGTCTATTTCACTTTGAATAGCCTCTTGCCAATAAGGTGCTTCTGATGATTCCATAGCATCCTTATAGGTTTGTGGTTCTTCATTCACAATATATGTCATATAATCAGGCCCAAAGTCCTTTAAGACTTTAGCGCGCTTACTTCTTCTTGGTTCAACATCCTGATGTGAACTTTCAGAATTGTTATCTCTCTCAATATGAGATAAGTGATCATGTGAATTTCTTTTTCTCGGATTCGAGATTTGTTTCTCTTTTTCCTTAAAAGGAAAGATAGTCTCAAAGAAATCTGCTTCAGCAGATTCTATAATAGTGTTGTTGCTTATGTCTTGTACATCTGATTTGTATACCAGAAATCTATAAGCGGCACTATTTTTTGCTGGACCAAGATAAACACAATCAACTGTTTTGGGTCCAAGTTTGGTTCTTTTTGGTAAAGGTATTTGAACCTTGCCAAACAACCCCACACTTTCATCCTTTTATAAGAAGGTTGTTTTTCTTTCCATACTTGATATGGAGATTTATCACTCTTCTTATGAGGAATTTTATTTAAAATTGTGTTGGCAGTCAAACATGCCTCAGCCCATAAACTATGAGGAGCCCCTGATGTAATTAACATTGAATTTATCATGTTTTTCAATGTTCTATTCTTACGTTCAGCCACTCCATTTTGTTGTGGAGTATATGGGGCTGTTGTTTGGTGTATAATACCAAAGGTTGAACAAAATTCAGCAAAGTCATTGGATTCATATTCTCCTCCTCTATCAGACCTTAGAATTTTGATCTTTTTGTCAAGTTGATTTTCAACTTCTGCCTTATATGTCTTAAACATATTCAAAGCCTCATCTTTGGTATTTAGTAAGTACACATAACAAAATTTACTGCAATCATCAATAAAGGTAATATAATAATTCTTTCCTCCTCTTGATGGGGTTGCCTTGAAATCACATAAATCAATATGGATTAAACCAAGTATTTCATTGGATTTTTCCACAGATTTATGTGAATGACTTGTGTACTTAGATTCTACACAGATTTCACACTTGGATTGTTTATCCATAGAACATTTAGGCAATATGCCCAAGTTATCATTCTTTGTAAGGAACGGAAATTAATATGGCCTAATCTAGAATGCCATAAGGAAGAAGGATCAATCATATACACAGAAGCGGTGCAAGTGCCCGCGTTATTATTATTATTAACATTGTCATTGGTTACAATACTTAATTTGAAAAGTCCCTCATCGAGGTAACCCTTTCCAACATACACACCACCCTTAGTGATTACAAATTTGTCTGATTCAATTACAAATTTAAATCCCTTATTACTAAGAATAGGGCCAGAAATCATATTCTTGGTGATGGTTGGCACATGCAGCACGTTTGTGAGTAAGAGATCCTTGCCAGAAGTCATCTTCAATATGATTTTTCCTTTTCCTTCAATCTTTGAAGCAGTTCCATTTCCTACGAACATTGCTTCACTTTCGTTCAGTTTTTCATATGATGCAAACATCTTCCTTGAATTGCAGATGTGTTTTGTTGCACCCGTATCATACCACCAATCAGCAACATTAGTAGTCAGAAAAGCCATCGAGGTAATAATCATTCCAACGAATTCTTTTGGAGATTCGACATAGTTTGCTTGGTTCGAATTTCCGCCAGAATTTCCTCCTCCATGCTCTTTCTTGTGGCGACAATCCTTGGCCTTGTGACCAGGTTTCCCACACACCCAACAATGATGAGTTTTCTTGAAGTTGTTGTTCTTCGGTTGGGTATAGTCCTTCTTTCTTGCCTTAGAAGAATCACTAGCATTTTTGTTTTTGTTGTAGGATTTGCGTTTGGAAGAACTTTCTCCAATCATATTTGCGTTTGGTTCAATTGAAACTACTTCAGCCTTTTCCTGCATCATGTTATCCTCTTCGACACGAATTTTGAGAACAAGTTGCTCAAAACTCATATCGTCAGTCAAATGTTTAAGATATAATTTAAAAATTTTCCATGATGGAGGCAATTTTTCTATAATAGAACCAACAAGAAAGTTAGAGTTTATACCCATACCTTCTACTTCCAATTCGTGAACAATGATTTGGAGTTCTTCCAATTGTTTCACTACAGGCTTTGCATCGCTCATCTTAAAGTTAAGAAATTTACCCACAACAAATTTCTTGGAGCATGCAACTTGAGTCCTGTATTTCCTTTCTAATGATTCCCAGATCTCCCTTGCAGATGTAAAGGAAGAATAAATATCATAGAGAGGATCATCAAGAGCATTCAGAATATAATTTCTGCAATTATACTCATTATGATTCCATTTTGAGATGGCCGTTTCATAGTCTGCCATTTGTTCCTGAGTAGGAACATTTTGATTCTCCGTATACGGATCTATTGGTTCGGAATCCGTAAGAACATACGAGACATGCAAAGATGTTAAGTAAAATAACATCTTTTGTTGCCAACGACGAAAATCAGAGCCCTTAAATTTTTCGGGTTTTTCAACGTGTGATTTCAACACGGTTTGATCCATCTTGAAATTTCTGTTTAAGATTGTTAGGGAAAATAAATGCGTAATACAACTTGTATTATACGGAATCGTAAATTACAATTATCAGATTGAGGCTTGCAACAATATGCAATGTCCTTAAACAGAAATTCGTCCCTAGTACGAACTGTTTAGAGGATACAACAATCAAAATCAAGATAAACTTGATTCTATCGAATCTAATAAAGTTTATGATGGATATATGAAGAGAATTGATGTATGTGTAGATTATATTTGTGTGTTTTTGATTATCTAAAACGTTGGAAATACTTCTCTATTTATAGAGAAACTTGTGCCTTTCAAAAGTCACAATGGTTCACTAACAGATGCAATCAGCGACGGTTTAGCGACAGAACCGTCGCAATGGTTCACTATCAGACCCAATTAGCGACGGTTTAGCGACAGAATCGTCGCAATGGTTCATTATCAGACACAATTAGCGACGGTTTAGCGACGGTTATAACTGTCGCTAATTCTGTTTTTCTTTATATGTTCCAATAATTTAAACATGTTATTTGTATTTGTTGAACTTAAATCCTTATAAATTGCAACTGCTTCTAAACTAAAATTGCAACATTACTAAAACAGACATTATCGTCAATAAGCTACCGATTTAATCTGGATTCACTCTTTATATTTATTGTATCTTTTTGATTGCAGCTACATCATCCCGTTGGTCAAATATGTATAAGAAACAAATTTACATAATTTGGATCTCTTTCTTTCTACTTAGTACTATCTGCATAATTTCGTTGTTTGGTACATTTGTTTTTCTTTAGAACATTTTAGTTATGAGACAAAATAGTTCGAGTGAAACACTATATAGGATCCTAACTAAAGTTAGTTAATGTATTTCAATATTATATACTTTCGGTGTTATGAACATAAGATTATCGAGTTGGTGGTAGGAGATTTAGACCAGACATTCGTGCACAAACAATATATTGCAAGATGGATTTCCAACTATTTAAGTTGCATAATATTTTCTTTCCGACTCCATTCTTTTGAGGCTACAGTTTGGGACCGTAGACTTTAAAACGATTTCTCTGATTTGTTACGTGTGCACTTTTTGCCTTGCTTTTGGCCTGATTTTGTGTTGCACACATTTTACTCATTACGTTTTACGCTTTTAAACGATGACACCTAAGAGAGCTCCTATCTGTGAAGAAGTCGACGAGGCGTGGTCGTCCTACGAGTGCGATTCCGAGCGGTTCGACTCCCCACTTTGGTCAGTTATTCGTCGAGCACATGGCTGCATCGATGCCTGATATTGAATCACAACTTAAGGAGAATATTTTACAGAGCTACAGAGGGTCTACCCCTCGAGGAGCTTTATATTAGATGAGTTTAGGACTTTAATTCCCTGTGCCTCTAGATCTTTAGTGCCTGCTTTTGAGATAGAGTTAGCTGATGGTGAGTTTTTGCATGCCTCTGAGATTCTTCATGATTGTAGTATTTGTTCTGGTGATCATACTTTTCCTATCTACTTGATTCCGATGACTTTGGGTAGTTTCAACGTTATCATTCGGATGAATTGGTTGTCATCTCAATTGTATACTTCGAGAAGTTTATTCGTATTCCGCTACCGCATGTAGATCGTTGATTGTTCAGGGTAATAAGGCGGGGAAACGCCTTAAGATCATCTCTTTCTTGAAGGTTCGGGAGTACATCCAGGAGGGATTGTTTACTTTTTCTTGCGCATCTCATGAAGAAAGATTTTGCGGTGAAGATCGAGGAGCAGCCGGTGGTTTGTGATTATGCCGATGTCTTTTCGGAGGAGTTATCTGGTCTACCTCCTAGTAGACAAGTCGGATTTTCTCATTTACTTGATTCCGGGAGCAGCGCCTGTGGCGAAAGCCCCTTATTGTTTGGCACCTTCGGAGATGGTCGAGTTGTCGAGGCAGATTCAAGAGTTGGTAGATAAGTGTTTCATTAGACCTAGTTTCTCTCCTTGGGGCGCACTTGTACTCTTCGTGAAGAAGAAATACGGTTCCATGAGATTGTGCATTGACTATAGAGAGCTGAATAAGCTGACGGTGAAGAATCGTTATCCTTTGCCGCGTATTGATGATTTATTCGATCAACTTCAGGGTTCATGCTTCTTCTCGAAGATTGATTAACGATCCGGTTATCACCGGTTGAGAGTTCAAGAGGATGATATTCTGAAGACAAATTTCAGGACGCGATACGGTCATTTTGAGTTCCTTGTTATACCATTTGGTCTTACGAATGCGCCTGCAGTTTTTATGGACTTGATGAACCGTATATGTCGCCCTTACCTTGATAGATTCTTGATTGTGTTCATTGACAAAATTCTGATTTATTCTCGTAGCCGTGAGGAGCACGAGAAGCACTTACGATTAGTTTTAGAGTTTCTCAAGAAGGTGCAGTTTTACGCGAAATTTTCGAGGTGCGAGTTATGGTTGACTGAGTTTCTTGGCCACGTGGTTAGCGGGAAGGGTATTCACGTTGATCCTGCCAAGATTGAGGTCGTCAGGGATTGGGTTGCTCCGAAGACACCCACAAAGATCCGTTCATTCTTGGGTTTGGCAGGCTACTATCGTCGTTTTATCGAGAATTTCTTGAAGATAGCCTCGCCGATGACGAAATTGACCCAGAAGAGCGAGGAATTTATTTGGGGTCCTGAGCAGGATGAGGCTTTTCAGTTACTGAAGCAACGATTGTGTGATGCTCCTATATTGAGTCTTCCCGAACGTACCGAGAATTTTGTCGTTTAAGGGACTGCTTATGCTTATGCTTCTCGTCAGTTGAAGATTCATGAGCAGAATTATACGACACAAGATTTGGAGTTGGGCGCTGTGGTATTTTCTTTGAAGATTTGGTGTCATTATCTTTAGGTTACGAAATGTACTGTGTTTACTAATCATAAGTCCTTACAGCATATCTTTGATCAGAAGATGCTGAATATGAGGCAACACCGATGCGTTGAGTTTCTTAATGACTATGATTGTGAGATTCGCTACCATCCGGGTAAAGCGAATGTTGTTGCTGATGCGTTGAGTCGCAAGGAGACGGTTAAGCCGGTGAGAGTTCGTACCATGGTTATTTCTATTCAGTCGAGCTTGAAGACTCGGATTATTCAGGCCCAACAGGAGGCTCTTACCAAGGATCGTCTGAAGGACGAGGGATTATTCGGTTTAGCACGACAACTAGAGCCGAAGGATGACGGGGTTTTGTATTTCTTGGATCGTATTTGGGTTCCCGTTGGTCTTAGGCAGTTGATATTGGATGAGGGTCATAAATCTAATTATTCCGTTCATCCCGGAGGGATAAGATGTATCATGACCTGAAGGTTTTTTTTATTGGTGGCCTGACATGAAGCGGGCGATTGCCGAGTATGTTGGCAAGTGTTTGCCGTGTTCCAAAGTTAAGGCTCAGAATCAGAAGCCTTCTGGACTTCTTCAGCAGCCTAAGATCCCATAGTGGAAGTGGGAAAGGATTACGATGGATTTTGTTACGAAACTTCCTACATCTTCGGGAGGTTATGACACTATTTGGGTTATTGTGGATCGGCTGACGAAATCAGAACATGTTCTTCCGATCAGAGAGGATTACCGGGTAGAGAAGCTAGCTAGATTGTATATTGATGAGATTGTGGCCATGCATGGTATTCCAGTGTCTGTTATTTCTGATCGCGATGCGCGTTTTACTTCGAGATTTTGGCAGTCTTTACAGCGAGCGTTGGGTACTCGGTTGGATATGAGTACAGCTTATCACCCTCAGACCGACAGTCAGAGCGAGCGTACTATTCAGACGTTAGAGGATATGTTGCGTGCATGTGCATTAGATTTTGGTGGGAGTTGGGATCGACATTTGCCTTTGGTCGAGTTTTGTACAACAACAGTTACCATTCCAGTATTAGTTGCGCACCAAACGTTCGCAAGTGTAGGTCTCCTCTTTGTTGGGATGAGATTGGTGATAGTCAGATTACGGGCCCGGAGTTGATTCATGAGACTACTGATAAGATCCATAGGATCAAGGATCGTTTATTAGCTGTTAGAGACCGGCAGAAGAAGTATGCGCATTTACGTCGGAGAACTCTTGAGTTCGAGGTCGGTGATATGGTTTTGCTAAAGGTTTCACCTTGGAAGGGTGTGTTCCATTTTGAGAAGCGAAGCAAGATGAGTCCACGGTTTACGGGTCCTTTTAGAGTGTTGGCTCGTGTTGTCCCTGTGGCGTATCGTCTTGAGTTGCCACCGTGTGCACAACGATTTTCATGTATCGCATCTCAAGAAGTGTCTTGCTGACGAGTCTCTGGTTATTCCTTTGGAGAGATTGTGTTTGGATGATCAGCTTCATGTTGTTGAGGAGCCAATTGAGATTTTTGACCGCCAGGTCAAGCATTTGCGGCGGAGTCGGATTCCTATGGCGAAGGTTCGTTGGAATTCGCAGGTTGGAGCTGAGTTTACTTGGGAGCGTGAAGACGAGATGCAGCGGAAGTACCTCCATCTCTTTTCCAACAACAGTACTCAGTAGTAATTTCGGGGACGAAATTCTTTTTACTGGGGGAGGTTGTGACATTGTACTTTCGAGATATTAATCGTTTACAATTTATCTTTATTTTTTTTTTATACGCTTTGGTTTGACCCATTGATTTTTACTTGTGATTATTCACGTTTATTGCGATTTGTTGGGTTTTATGTTATTTGTTGCTTCGTCCTCCGTGACGGAAGCGTTTTAGTCTGCCTAAGTGCCGATTAGTTAGTATTCTCGTATATAAGTTAGTGTGTTATGCCTTTGATTATTGGTTAAAAATTAACGTTAAAAAGTATTACAAAGTTAGTCCTTTAACGGGAACTAACATTAAATCTATTACAAATTCAGTCCTTTAACGAAAAGTTAACGGAAGGAGTTAAGCAGAGGAGGACTGCGCCGCAGTCCCCACTGACTGCGACGCAGTCGGGCTTCCGGCAGATCATGCCAAAAACGTCATTTTCGACTTTTTGGAGATCCACAACTTTTCTAACACGTGAATTTTCGCTGGAAATTGCTCTTTTTAAGTAGGTTTGATCTAGATTTAGATCTAAAACCTCTCTCAAACTATCTCTCATCCCAAATTTAACCTTTACACTCACATTCACCAATTCTTTCATTCTAACACTCATTTTCTTCCAAAAGTCTCTCCATTCTCTCTTGATTTTCCAGAAAACATGGCGGTTTCTAAACACATTTTGGAGTAAGTTCTCAAGCTAGAAGATTCATCATTTACTTTCTACCATCATCCCCTTAATTTCGCAACTTTTTGGTAAGTTTTCTTCAAGAAGTCTCCACTTCTTTTCGCTTTTCTTCCTTTTATGTTAGAGAGTTCTAACATACTTTTTGTTCATGTGGAATACAAGGCTTCTTCTCCCGATTTCATTTCCATACTCGGATTTTCGACTACCACCTCGAAGATTCTACATCTTGAGTTTTGGTAAGTAAAATCCTCCATTTTTCTCTATTTTTCCTTTTTTTCTTCAAGCTCTAATCTAATGGTGGTTTGTTTATGTGTTGGAGTCGGTTTTCTCACCACCACCACCATAGGAGCTCACTTTCCGGATTCGTTCTCGTGATTTCGTCTCGGTGTTTGTAGATTTTGCGGAGGTCTTCGGTACTTCCAAATTTTCTCCTAATTTCCTCTTTGCTTTTCTTAATTAGCCTTAAAAGTTCATTAATTAATATGTAAATGGATTAATATGGAAGAAAACCTAATTATTTAACATAATATACCTAATATCTTCATATTATAAGATTATTGGTAATAATAACTTAAAGTGGAGAAAATTTGAGAACAAGTTGTAAAATGGTAAATTCTATGTAAAAGATGTAATAATAGTAAAATTATATCATCTTTAGACATTTTGGACAATTTTGGGACATAAATATATGTATAACTATGTCATTTTGGCACTAAGTAGTAATTTTGACTAATTAACATGTAAAGTTACATATTTTAGTAATTACATAAACTTATATATGTATATTTATGAAGTATAACTCTATGGACATATTATATAACTTATATTATAACATTTTAGTAATTAAAACACTTAAAAGAAAAAGTCTAAAAACTGGATTTTTGCCTCACTGCGCCACAACAGGTTGCGGAACCAGCGGATTGCACCGCAGTGGTGACTTCACATTTCAACTATTTTGCGAATAATGTCACCAACTTTATGTTACGTATTTTTAAACGCTTTTCAGGAGTTTGAGGATTAATTTTTGTGATCATGCCATGCTAGTATGCAGATCGTTTATATTTGTTGTTTGGAACTTGCTTGCTTTTATGATCCGTGTATTTTGGATTTGTTATGTATTTGAGACATTTGAATTGTATTTGTAAACTTTTGCCGTGATTCAATATATTTGATGTATTTTATTATGGTTGTTTGTTGTAAGCTTGTAATATTATTTTTATTTCACATAGACTCTCGTTTTTAAAAAAGCCTTACGAAATAAACTCTCGGTGAATTTAATTTTGCCAAAACGTAACCAAACCGACCTATACTCTCTGTTGCACGGAAACGGCTCCATCTTGCCGTACCCCGTACCCGAAACGCCCAGGGGACGGAAACGGCGCCGGGGACGCCTGGGAAACGTTTCCCGGCCGTTTCCCAAACTTTGGGGACGCCCTTGACCGTATCGGCAAGTCAACAGATGATTTGGGGACGTTTCTGGGGACGTTTCCTTTTTCTGGGGACGTATTATAACATAAAATATAGGAATATGAGGAGGATTAAATGAGAGAGAATAAGGAGAGCTTACAGAGATGAAGAATTTAGAGAGAGAGTAATTTGATTGGGAAAATTGGGGATCGGCGTAAGGGTTTATAGACTTACCAGGTTGACACGAGTTTCTTCCAATTATATCGCGACACGTGTGTTACTATCTATTTTACGTGTTGTAATGATTCATATTTGACTTCTTTTTTTTTTCATTTTCCAATTTTCCATATTCTGTTTTATACATAAAAAGAAAAAAGTTAGAAGAGCATTTTCAACACGTAGAACATACTCGTTTGTATAAACTTGTAATATATTTGTATGATGCCACGGTAATAAGAAATTATTTAAATTCGGATTATGTATATTTTATTAATTTTATGAACGATCAAGATTTTCGGTTTTTAAACATTCAATTAGTTATAAATTCTAAATATTGACTCCATTTATTTAAAATTTTGCACACTTAAATAATTGTTTTTAATTTATAAAAAAAGTAAAATTAAACAAACCGATTTAACTAACTACCCAAATGCTTTATAATGTATATATATATATATATATATATATATATATATATATATATATATATATTAATATATTTTGAGGTTTGTGGTACATTATCTATAATATATATTATTATTTTTTAATGTATTTATATCCGTACCCGTGCCGTACCCGTTTCTTGATTTTTTTAGTTTTGCCGTTTCCCGTCCCCGTACCAGTTCCCGTTTCCCGCCCCCGTACCAGTTCCCGTGCAACATAGCCTATACTCATATCATCTGTTGATGACACAAAAGAATTTATCAAACATAACTCAACAAGATGATTTCCGTGATAACTGAGCATCAATTCATGATATTAGGTAACTCTTTTGGACAACTTCTTATTCAATTTAATTAAATTTGTTGTTTAGTTTTTAGGGTTTGATTTTCTATGATAATGAATTTATGATGATGTTTAGTTAGACTTACGCCAACCGTTGAATCATTTGCGCCACCAATGACGTCAGTTAAACCGACGCCATTGGCACCGCAGTGTCGGTTGGTTTCTTCGGTTTTTCGACATGAGTTAGGGACGAAGGGTGGGGCTGGATGAATAAAAAATAATACAGTAGTAAATAGTGTGTGGCCTATATATATATATTAAGTGGTAGGTCATTGTTGGTACTGGTCAGTCAGTTTTGGTGTCTGCTAACGTGTCGCTTGGTTTGGCAATAACTGATCAGTCGATTTTCGGTCACTGTTGGGAGTGGTTATAGTAGGTTATTGATATATTCCTTGTCCCACATTATCGTTTGAGAGAAAAGATGATGGGTATATAATGAAAGAATTGGCCTTGACTAGTGGACGCGTTTTGGACTAGTGTATAGGGGCTGGTTCAGGAACGAATCGGTGAGGCGTATTGGCACTAAAGCAGAAAATATCTACTAGAATGATAGGTTGGGTCGTATCAGTTTTCAGGTCCAAATTTTAGTTTGTAGAATTCGTTATGTTTGGAATAGGTGAAAATTTTCTAGCTGTACAAGTTTAAGTGTGAAATAGTTCGTCTTTTTGTTTATATGAATCGTCCATCTACTCCGTGTGTTAACCCTTTTATATCATTGATTTGGAAACAGAGTGGCTTAGCTTGGCCCTCGGAGCATTTAATCATATATCCGGTTGGTTAATCTGCCATTGTGTTCTTACGTTTGTGATACAAAATACAGGTTTCATAGAAGGTTCTACCAAAGAGTCAACAGATTAGGGAACTGCATAAAATGAAGGTGAAAATTGCGCTTATTGGTAAGGTTTCCTTTGTTTCTTTTTATCCTTATTTGACTCTTTATGGTAATGTAAATCAGTATCTGCAGAGGAATTAATTTCATCGTGATTGGGTAATAATAATTCTTCTTGAACTACATGTTTGTTATCACTTACATGTTTTGTTAAAACCGATTATTGGTCACATAAAGGGCACAAATGCAATATAAGCCACTCTGATATACGGTGATTCCTGGCCTTTTACTATATTTCCCCCTTTATAGCATGCCCGGATTGAGATCAGTTTTCTAAATAGCATGATATGGGCATTACGTACAGATGTCCACCTTTCCCCCATTTCTAATTTACAGAATGGGTATAAAAGCACGAGTTAGGACAAAAAACCAAAGGTAAGATAAACCTGTGACCAAATGGATTTCAGTTCCAATTCCGTCTAGATTCCTTCAAAAGTTGTGACCAAACACACCCTTAGTGAGCAATGTCATGTATACAGGCAGTACTTTTCTCAATGGAGTTTAATAGTTTATAATTATATACTGGGTAGTTAAACTGTTAAAGTAACAATGTTTGTTGGTTTATGAGTATCTCGAGTAAATTAAAAATCTTCTTGTTGACCTTACTTACAGTTGCACGGTGTCATATTCTGAGTTCTTGAGAAGTAATAGATAATTAGATTCATTCATCTGAGTAAATTATTAGTTTTCATGATCATAGTGTAAGTATTTAAGCTTCGTCAAAAAACATGGCTATTTTAGAGTTCCTAAGTCTGCGTAAAATGGGACTTCAACCACATTAGATGCAAGTTAACACCCATTTTTCATTATATTAGCTTCAGTTTCTTCTTAATACTCACTTATATGTTTCTTTTGAAGACGGTCCAATTTGTCCCATAACGACACAAATGCAATGTAAGCATTTTTGATTTGTGTTAATAGCTGGCCTTTTACTATTTTGCCCCCTTAATTCGTACTATGTTAGATACAAGATTAAATGCTCAAACCTATTTTCGTAAATAGCACAATATGAGCCTTACCTAGGAATATCCGCGTTAATTTCCCCTCATTTCTAAAGTATAAAAGCATAAAACCCTAACAATTCCTCATTTCCGCCAATCTCTTGTAGCCGCCGCAAACACATTTCTTCTTGCCATATCCGGAAATTTTCAACAAAAACATGGACGAATTCCAGAAAGGGTATAAAATTTTGCATTTATTCTTGTTTATTGGTTTTCCTTATTGCTTTTTTCTTGCTTGATCGGTTTTATGATCGACATTTTTAAAGATCTATTTAACTCTCGATTTATCTAACCCTCTTCTTGATAAAAACAATCAAACGTTTGCTTCTTTGATTGTATGGTATACACATTGACTGATACATACATATTTGCCTTGTTAGTCAAAATGGAAATTCAAATAATATTGAAAACTTAACGACTCCGGATAAACAGAGAAGGAAAGTTAAAGAAGTTTTGATAGGAATTATCAAATATAGAAATAATTGATATTTGAATATTTTAAATCTCTGCAAATCTAAAAAAATAAGGTTAAAATAGTTACATTAAGAAACGAGATCTAAGGTTGAAATGTTGAATGCTAGTGACTTTCGGTGGCAAGATCTGAAACATAGTTTGATGTTAATTGTCTCACATATTGCCACACTAACGCTAATTAATTTGTTTGCTTGCCTATTCTAAAAAGTACTTGAAGATAGGTTTAATGGACTATAATCTGACCCATTACTTAAGGTAGGTGATCTGTACACCACCAATATTTTTTTCTTTTGAATCGTTTACCAAACAGGTAAAGGGGTTAAATTGTCTAGAAAAATATATACTTACTAGTGTACAAATCTCTTTTGTTGCTGCTAAAATCCCTCCCCATTACTTAATGGGTTGTGATCTGACCCGTTAGTTAGTGGATTTGATCTAACCCATGACCAGAGTAATCTAAATAGATGGACCATGATCTTGATTGACCCATTTTGTTTTTATTTTTCTAGCCTCACCGGCTCACCTTGAGCCACTCCTCCATCACCCCCCTCCCCTCTTCATTGAGTTGTTTCTCTCTAAACTTTTTTGGTTTATGCTTATTCGTTGAATATATTAATAACTTTAAAACAGTAAAAAAAGTTGAAATAGACGATATCATAAAGGCATCTTTCTATTACTCAACTTTAGTGTTATTGCTTGCTTAGCGACACCACGTCTTTTAGCTGTTTAGTATAAACTACATTTTAAACAGTTGTAGAACATGTATAAGATTTAAGGGTTCATTTTGTAAATTACGCATTATTTTATTTTTATTTTTGTTTGTCTAATTTTTGTAAATCAGGAAGGCAAAGCTTAAGAAGGTGGAAGAGGGACATGCAAGTTCGTACAAGAGAAAGCCCTTCTCTGGAAAGGATAGTTATGGAGGTAAGACTTTCAGAAATGATCGGTAACGGATCAAAACTGGTTCGGGTTGGGAATGGGTAGTTTTTAATTGTATATAGGTGCCACTTTTTTTTCCATTAATTCTGAATAATTAAGGTATTAATTATGATTACGAAAATGATAGCGTTACAGTAATATTCTGAATCATTTTACTCAAAAATAAGATTATAGTTGCGATAATATAACTTTTGCAATCATATTTGACAGACTAATTATTACTAAACAAAAAATCCAAAAAGTGGTTCGTGTCAACCTAACCCGACGCATCCATCTTGATTCATATCAAAACCCATTTTGACCCGTTACCCAACCCCTCGTACTCATTGGCCATCTCTAGTAAAGCACCATAATGTTGTTTAATCTCTTATATTTTGCAGAAGTGATCTACCTAGAAGCTGCTAATACATGCGAATGCACTATGAATCTTGACTGGTAAATAGTCGAATGATAGGATTATATTACCACTCAGGTGGAATATATAATGGCTAACTCGTTTCTTTTTTACATAATTTCTTTTTGATATAGGTTACGTCCAATCAAACCTTCTCTTGATCCTCTAGCTTATTTAATCAAAGGTGTGTTTTATATTCAATACACGAAAACATCATCTCTTCTTTAATCGTCTTTTTACATTTCCGTTTCTTGAAACACTTTTTTCCAGTTGCTGAGCTAAAAAAGAAGGCACTTGCAAACAAGATGAATACTGAGAAATGCAATGTGTTTTCTGATTCTCCGCAAAAGATAAAAGTTGATACTTGGAACGAGGGTGAGTCGAGTTCTGCACAAGAGATATCGGATGATGCTTGGAACGAGGGTCAGTCAGCCAGGAAAAGGGCAAAATACGAGGGGGAACCATGCAACAGACGCCATTAGTGGCTGCTTAGTGCCAACTTCGTTTTAAGAATTTACAGTCTTAAATAACCGCAAACAAACTTTGGATTTGCAGTCTTGAATAACCGCAAACAAACTTTGGATTTGCAGTACTTGGGATAATACCTTTTTTCGACTATGATCAATGCTTGTGATATGAATGATGTGATGATTATAACCTGTTTTGTGCTTATATATCATTATCTAATACTCCATATTTGGTACGACTGGGCAAAGACAGGTAGACGGGTACTCTAAAGAACAGAATGAGGTTGAACAAAATCGGTTCTTAAATCTAGATTGTTCCAAAAACCAATTCTCAGTTCCAAACGTATCCAGTTCCTTTTTTTCAAACATGAAACAATATCATTTTAGATGTATGTTTTTCAAGTTAAAAAGACCAAAGTTGTAATCTAGTCCAAACAAAACTGGTATGAGATATTTGGGGGTTCTGACAAGCATAACGCTTAAAAAATCTAACGATATGGGAACTTTTGGAACATATTTTGTCATATCTTTATCGTTATGGTTTTTTGCTAAAAGGGTACCCAGACGATGAACAAACAGACCCGGAAATAATATAAGAAACTTTTTATACCATAGGTTATATAGAGAAAAATCAAATATAGATGCACTTAAATACCTGGATGTAAATATAATGTAATATCAACATTTGAAACCTTATGTCTACTTCCCGGTACGGTTATATCGGTTATATCAGATATAAAAACCGACAAAATATAGACTTCTAATCCAAAAATGTATGTATAACAAAATAGACTTCATAAGAAGTAAAGTAAGGTGAGAAAATTTGGAACTGCTTGATTCATTCCAACTACAATAATCGAAGAATTTCCGTAGTTGAACAGGATTAGTATTACAATGATCATAAACAGAGTTCAAGTTATAAAATGATGGATGCACACACTTTTTATCACAACTCTGAAGCCTTTGCAGTGCCATAAAATCAAGCCCGTGATTCGTTTCCAAGATGAAAGTTTCACCTGTGTACACATATCATATCAAAATCTCGACTTAGCCAACAACATCAAACTTTGAAAAGATAATGTTAAGCTGAACACAATTTATTTATCTTCTGTATTCTTGGTTCTTTAATCGAAAATTTAAACAATCAAAACAGCTAATAGAAAGCTTTGGACACTTGACTTCACTGGAATATATAAATTCTATTCATCATCTTGATTCGATTATTGTTTTCTTATATACAATCAAACTTTCGTCAAATATGTTATCGACCATCATCATAATGATACATCTTCAGTACTATCTTGAACATTCTTAACATATTATGTTATCAACTAATAATCATTATATTAGTGCAGATTTAAGACTCGATGTTAACAGAGAGGGATACATACTAATTAAAAAGTATAAGTGTGAACGGTTGTAGAATCCGACTACTTTTGTAATAACACTAAAAATATAGTTAAAACTAATATCCATAATGTCGGTATTTATGTAAGTGATAGAGATGACATACCACGATGTTAATGTACCCATACTCTCAAAGATGAAGTTGTCTCTGGCAGATTTTTAAGATTCGGGCATGACCAGATAGTAAGATCTTGAAGGCGAGTGAGGTGTTGTAAGACCTTTGAAAGTGATTCCACATACTTAAAGTTTCGGATTTGTAAAGAAGTTAAAGATCGTGGAAGAAGAAAAGTCGTTGAAGAAGTACTGCTCACATCTTCTTCCATTGCAAAGGACAACACTCCTGAATTTTTGCCATTTAAATCAAGATTAACAAGCGAGGTTGGGTAGTTTTGCAGACCCCATTCTGACATTGGCTTATTTAAGCATCCTATTCCTAGGATCCTTAGATTTGGAGGCCATATCGCACAAGGAAATGAATGGTCCAAGTTTGGACAGTCACGTATCTTCAGCTCTTCTAAAGATGCGAGACGATGGAAATGCTCATGAGGAAATGACTTCAGATTCTCACATTCACCGATCTCAAGATACCTTAGGCCAAACTGGGGAAGAAAACGAATACCATTATGTGGAACAGATTCTATGCTATCATGATCCGTTTCAGGTGACGTTGTGAGATTATCACAACGTTCATCAGGAGTGTCAAGAATCCTTTCAGATGACGGGAGCTTCTGCATTGTTGAGAAGGTCAAGGATGTCATTGAAGAACAACCCGATATAAACAACTTCTCAACACTATCCGGACATACATCTCTAACATATTCCATCTCACTTCCCACATTAACCTCTTTTTCTCCCAAGGACAACAATTTATTACAGTTACTTACATCCAAGCTTCGTAGACTCGTAAGAAACTTGCATGCCTGCGATTTAGATTCCCATAGGTATTTTAATTCAGCACACGACATGACGATTATAGTTTTAACTGCCCCGAGATTTTTCAAAACTTCTCCATGCAGTTGAGTAAGTCCTAAAAGATCAACCATCGTCAATTTAAGAATCGATGAAGACACACCAACCATGGCTCTTAACACCGCTTCGGAACATCTTTTTATATATAAATTTTGAAGTTTCGGTATCAATCCGATTGATACTTCAGAAAGTTTTGGACATTCTTCTAAAGTAATTGTATGAAGACGAGGAAACGACCTAGCAACTCCATCATTGTCACCGCCACAAGTTGACCATTTCTCTAAACTTCGCATATTACTCACTTCTAAAAGTGTAAGTGATGGAAACGAAATGCCGAGAAAAGGTGTGGCAGGTGCAAGTAACTCAAAACCCAGAGTCTTCACATCATCCATGCTTCTCACATACAACTTCTGAAGTGAACTTAAGTGCCCGAGTGTTGGTAAATGTGTACACTTTCTACATCCTTCTAATATAAGCTCTGTTAACTGATTGAACGACGGATCTCCAATCCATTTAGGAAATTTCATTCCCCCATAGAACAAAATCGTGAGTTTTTTCAACTTATGGTGAGGCCTTAGCCTCTCAATCACTTCATATTCAGTCGTCGAATTGCAATTTCTATCAAAGATACGACTCCATTGCATACCCAAATCATCGAGGCCCGTCTTTTGGTGTATGTATGCATCCTCTGCTTGTGTCAGATCTTCCACTTTTTCCAACCCTTGAATCAAAAGTAGACCTTGAAGATCAACTAGACTTTTGAGTTCAGATATCTTAAACCCATCATCTTTTTCAATACAGACTTTGGATAGAGTTTGTAGACTTGTCAACCCACCAATCCCTGAAGGCGTCTTTCTCAATAATGGGGTATTATCGATGTCAAGATGTCGCAAGTTTTTTAACTTCACAAAACTCGCTGGCAAACAGCGTAAGAAAACACAATCACGAACTAACAGGCTTTGTAGATTATAGAGGTCACTGACTTCTTCTGGTAATTCTTTGATGCATGACGTGGAAAAGTTGAGGTACCTCAAATGCTTAAGACGGCCAATGTGTTCCGGTACATGGCCGATACTATATTTTGTTAAATGTAGCACCCTTAGGAACTGTAGTTGAAGAAGGAAATCAACAACATTACTGTGCAAGGTGAAGGAAAGGGGCCATTTCCAGCTAACCGAGACATTTAAAATAGTCCGTAAGCAGCTCTCTCTTCGTAACTCCATAAACTTTCTATATAATCCATCCACTGAATTTATATACGAAAAGTGACGGAAGTTCTGAAAAGCTTCATTCCTACCGTTTACATCCGTCTTATCATCCAACATAAAGAAAAACTTTCCTGCAACACTTATAGCCAAGTCATGCATTAAGTTATGCATCGTGTATCGTGATACCTCAACGCTCGAAGGTTGAAAAAAGGACCTTGACTGTAGCTCTTCGAAATATTGGCGACCCAAACTTTCCATCGATTTGTTTCCATTTGAGTGGGACAAGAACCCTTCTGCCATCCATAAAAGGACTAGTTCATTCTTGTCAAACAGGTAGTCCTTTGGAAACAAGGAGCAATATGCAAACAGTTGCTTCAAATGCGGAGCCAGATCATAGTAGCTTAGCTTGAGAGCCGGAAGAATGCCACTTTCATCCTTTAAATTCCATATCTCGCTATTCAGCAACTCATCCCATTCCTTGTACTTTCCTTTTGTTTTCAAGACCCTCCCGAGGGTTATCAAAGCCAAAGACAGACCATCACATTTCTTGATGATACCTTCAGCAATCAGTTTGAGTGATTCAGGATGTTTGTCAAAGTTCTGTTCACCGAGCGCATATTGAGCAAATAAAGACAGAGCTATCTCATCTGACAAAACCTCCAGATTATGAGGTTCAAAATTGTCCATCACTGATGCAACCATGGTCTTCCGCGTGGTTACGATAACTTTACTTCCAGATGCTCCTACAATCAAAGGGCCCTGAAGGAGTTCCCATCGACGGTGGTCTTCGTTCCAAACATCATCTAGAACAATTAGAAACCTTTTATTCAAAAGTTTCTCTTTAATGGCTACATGAAGCAGATCCAGACTAACAAAATCTTCGTTTTTTCCCATTTACAGCTTGAAAAATAGTTTTGCTAATATTGTTTACATCAAATTCACCAGAAACACAAACCCATACCCTGAGTTCAAAATGAGCTTTAACTTTCTCGTCGTTGTACAAAACTTTGGCAAGAGTTGTTTTGCCAATACCCCCGAGACCAACTATGGACACAACACTGAAATTTTGATTACTAGCTTCATCCAGGAACAATAACTTCCCTAGCAATGCCTCTTTATCCCCTTCCCGACCCAAAATTTTGGACTCGTCAACCAGGGAAGTTTGTTCGGATACTCCATTCCTTTTTGATCTTTCAACTTTCACATTCACATCCAAACCAAGATAAGTTTTCTCCTCAAATAGATGATGCAATTTGTTGGTAATTTCATCAAGCTTAGAACTTATCTTACGACCATACATGATGTTATGAGGAGTGAAATTTGTACAACAAGTTGGGATGATTGAAAATACCATACTGTTGTTGGTGGTGTCATCATCTGGAGCCTGATTCAACTTTCGTCGCATTACTTCAGTGGCCATCTCATCGAGTACATCGTCTATGTCGTAAGCCAAATCCTGGAGATCGTCTAGCCACAATTGAATAACTCTGTTTGTTATGTGCTTTTGGGTAGCATCACCAAGCAACTCATTGATTTTGAGCAAAGTTGTCTTCCACTTTTTCAGTTGAGAATCAATTCTTTCAGATCGAGCAAAATTCATCAAGTCACCAGAAACTAGCTTCTCAATCAGCACACCCACGAGTGCGCTAACAACAATTTCAGCCATTCAAATTTGGAAAACGTATATTTAAGTTTGTTGGAAGTTTGGATTTCAAATGATGAATGGAAGGAGTGACTTGAAACGGTCCAAGTACAACTATTCTCTGTTTTGTGGTCAACTTTGCTCATTTCTATTATTTTCCATCATTTTAACTTATAAATTTCCAAGTTGTATAGTTGTTGTCCCCTTAGTCCAAGTAAACGAATTATATTGAAGAGTTAATTACATGGCTAGTCCTTATTGTTTGTCAAAATTGTACCCATCATCCCTATAACTTTTTTATTACACCACTCGTCTCTATTTGAAATTTGTTGCATCGCAAGTCCCTATTTTGGATGTGAAGTTAAAACAGCCGTTAAGTCTTATCATGTGAGAAACACATGAGGGCAACTTTGTCTTTTTACCACCATGTCTTTTTGTGTTTTTTGATGTGGGTTTTGATTTAATTGTTTTGAAATGGTGATTGGAGAAATTAGGGATTTGTGGATATTGGGGTTTTTAGAAATTTGGGTAGTTGGTGGTAGGTAAATGAGAGAGATAGTGGTAAAAAGATAAAGTTGCCCTCATGTGTTTCGATAAGACTTAACGGCTGTTTTAACGTTATATCCAAAATAGGGACTTGCGAGGCAACAAATTTCAAACTTAGGGACGAGTGGTGTAATAAAAAAGTTATAGGGATGACGGATGCAATTTTGGTAAACCATAAGGACTAGCCATGTAACTAAGTCTATATTGAATTAAAATGCTAGTGTAATTATCCGAATAACCCCCCCTCCCTCAAGAAAGTCTAAGCTTTGGTGAAAATGGAACTAAATAAGGATTATGGCGGAACTAAATAAGGATTATGGCGAAAGAATCACTTGATGTGAATGAAGAGTCAGATCGACGATCTTCACCTCCATCAATACTCCTGTACATAACTACAAATTTCCGTGACGGAGTTCTTTAGATGGGGTGTTAATCGTGATAAAAACAATATTCATCTTAGATATGTGGCAGGATTGCAAAAACAACAAGAGTATGGTAATGCAAGTTAGCAACATAGACTTTTAATCCGAAAATGTATGTATAAGTAAATGGACTTCATAAGAAGTAAAGTAATGTGAGAAAATTTGGAACTACTTGATTCGTTCCAATTAATATTATGGTAATAATATATGTATAAAAAAAAACAAAAATAATAGGATGTTAGTAACCCGTCTTGATCCTACTATGGCAAAAGAAGAATTTTCAAAGATAGTAACCTCGTCATACGAATAACGCAAAAAAAGAGAGCAGTCAAAGAGGGTGTGCCTTGATATCTCTCGGTGATTATGTTAAAGAGCATTACCCTTTAGATTTTTTGTACTGCTTAATTTCATTGATGATTCCTTCCGTAAGAGCATCAACATCGTTATTCTTCCCAAAAAACTTTAGAAATTCCATGTTTGGATCCATCAAGTACCTGTGCATGAACGAGATTTGAGTAACTCATGTGATTGGTTCTCAGTTACCCGACTCTAATCAGATTCTGTAAATATTTTATATGCATAAATCAAGTAAAGATATTTTTATTTTATTTTTGAACAAGAGTAAAGATAATTACTACTATATCCAATTTAGCACAAAAAAAAGTAGAGGTTACAATTTGACCTATTTATTTATTAATGGGTCGATTCAGTTTGAACTTTATCTCTAACGGAGATAAATAAACTGACCAAACAGGTCATTATCCTGCCAAAAGTGTGCTTTTTAAACACATAAAATCTCCTCAATTATTTCATTCAAATAATTTACCTTCTGTAATCATGTTTAACAAGCTAGTTATGTATATATAAAAAGAAACTTAAAAGTGAAGAGAAAATGTAGCCAATTTCACATGAACTAAAAACTATCCATTTGAGCCATTTCCCAACATGCCCCTTTTGTCACCTGTAAACTAACGACATATACTTACATAATTATCGAGTGATCAACGAGGTAATCTGAGCCTTCCTCCTCTGTTTTCATATAGTAAACTCTATAGGCACGAGCAGCCTTTTTTATCTCATCCGGATCACCAGTAAGTCCAATCAACTTTGGGTGGAACTCTGAAACCATATAAAAAAAGAAAAAATTATACAACTTATACATAAAGACTAATTCCAAAAAATGCAATTCAATACTAATCTTCATACCTTTGACATACTCACGGACTTGCTCTACTGTGTCCCTCTCAGGATCAACTGATATGAAAACCGGTACTATCTCAAAACCTGCTTTCGCCTCTGCAAATATTAAAATACATGTTATCATCGTTTAAGGAACTCACACGTGTTTTAGCAATTCCGGACTGCATAATGTTCATGGCAGATACAAGTAAATTGGTTAATGGTGGCTATCAAGGTACCGTTAACAAGTAGTAGAAGTGGCAACTTCAACCTCACTCGATACTTAAAAACTGTCAATTCAGGTTATGTAATAAATAATGCCTAAAGAAAAAACATATGGTTCCAACGGGTTCTGCTTTAAATGTTTTAAATCAGTATATTTAGAAGACATAGTTTTGGTTTATTAATGAAATGGGCAACTATAAATAATACTATATTACTTATCTAAAAAATGAAAAGAAATAAAGAGCAAAAGAGTGTTACCTAACCCCACCCGACCCATTTTCACAATTAATTCGTTTAAACCATTTTGACTGTTATTCTAGCTGCCCGACCAGCCCAATTTACCACCTTTAATACGTAAGTTCAGGAAAATTAAGTGCAAATGTAAAGTAGTTATTTAATTTATTTTATTTAAATCTTAATAAATAAGTAGAGATAATTACATAAGTGTAAATGCAAAATGAAACCTGTTTAGATTAAAAAAAAATTATTAATTATTTTCAGATTTTTGTATGTTCTATAATGTTGGAATTGCATCATAATGCTTCTATTTATATGTTCGTCTGTTTATATTTGTTTGTGTTCGTTTATATTCGTTTATGTTTGTTGCTTATTTTCTTAACAAACGACGCGAACACGAAAAGAAATTTGTTTTTGTTCATGACTTCGTGTTTGTTTGGTTAAAGCTGAACGAATGTTTGTGTTAGTCCGGTTCGTTTATAGTTGTAAGCCAATATACTTGATTTTGATGATTAAATATCACAAACTTACTTATTTTATCAATAGCTGCAGCTAGTTTTTGTAGCTCATCTGGACAGATATCTGGGCAGTGAGTAAAACCGAAATATATCAAGGTCCATTTCCCCTTAAAGTCATTTTCGGTAACAGCTTTCCCATTATGGTCAACAAGGTTGAATGGTCCCCCAATGGCTGCTTTACCAGCCGAAGGTCCTTGCTTTACTGCAGTTGAAGAGGTATTGATATCTGCAGCAATAACGTAACACTCGTTATAATCATAATTCACCACTAGTATCAGGAGTCATTTACACAAATTGCAATACGTAAAATCATCAGAATGGAAAACATTATTGGTTAAAGTGGAAGATGAGTAGGTTCGGTAACATGTCAAATCAGATGAGGCGGTCACATATCATTATTAGTTTGGGTTGGAAAAGGGTTGGTTCAGGTAACAAAAACAATATCTCAACCTATCCAACCCATTTGACCTGTTCCCCTTTTAGCTCTGTTTATGTTCGACTCATTTGAGATTAAACACAACGCAAATTAACTTGTTCATAAGTATATGGGTTACAATTGTCACCTCTAATCACTGGACATCCTTGGCTTTAATTAGATCACGCGTGCATACAAGACAAATCAGTTGTTACAATAATCAGGATAGCAAGGGAAACCTCAAAAAGTGTCATGATGTGTGGGAAAATATGACATACTTTTGACATAAATTAAAATATCCATTTCACAAGCATTGTTGACCGCTGATCGAAACTACGAGTAGTTGGAGATGTAGCTAAGCTCCTGACTTAAATTTAATAACAATCATAAATAACAGAAACCCGGTTTTAGAAAGCAAGGAATTCTTTAGATTTGTCCCGGCCAAGAAATGTTAACCTCCCAAAGCTCAGATTCTAACATAATTAACAAAAAAAATGCACGATAAGCATTCTACTCTGTTTTCTTCTTCTTAACAATAACTGTAGTCCGCAATTGTCTAATTAATCGAAAGACACAGCTGAAAAGTGCAAAAGAAGAACTTAAGGCTGTTAGAAGTCTAAAAGGACAGATAAAAAGCACTGTCGGTGGCAATAACAAACTCTAAGGATAGCTATTGATTAGGAGCCAAAGAAAATACCAATCGAATTCGCATGAAAAAAAAAACTTTCTAATAAGAAGACTAGTAAATCAAGTACGTTTACTTAGACGGTGTTTGGCATTGCTTATTTAGATGTGCCTATCTGTGTAATAAGAAGGTATCCTCCTTAGCCATTGATTAATACCCGAGAGAGAATGCAGGAAAAGGCAGTTATAGTAAATATCCTACAACTGAGCATAGTAGTTATATATTAACCTTACCTTCAATATGACGTTTCTTTTCCTGATCATAGTAGTAAACAACCCCCGCTCCACTCGCAATCAACAAAAGAAAGCTCAACCAAGAAATAGGCTGTAAACATTCATCATTACATTACAATATTATAATTTACAACTTTATCTCGACCACAACTTGAACACACAACCTCTACATTAACGAGCCAATACTTAACTACACTCAACCAATTACAATTTATGAAAATTTATAAAACGAAATATATTACCCCGCCGCGAATAGATTTTCCTTCTTCTTGTTGTTGTTCTTCCGAACCGCCTTGATTCGACTGTGACTCCGAACCAGCTGCCGCAGAAGCAGCAGCACCTTGAGTATTACTAGTAGATAAAAACCTAAACCTAGGGGTGAGCTCCTGCTTTGTAAATGATCCTAATAAATCCTGAAATAAATATATATATACTGTATCTATAAAACAATTTGTTCACAATATATATATATATATATATATATATATATATATATATATATAGAAATGTTTGAATTACCGATTGAAGAAGAGGTCGGTGAAATGGAGGAATTTGATAGGTGGAAAAGTGAGGAGTTGTTAAACGAGATGATGACGTGTAAGAGGAGAATAGCCGGTAACCGCCGCGACGGAGATTGCCGGATTTTGATAGCACGCCGGCCATCACAGGTCTTGTTACTGTTATGGTTTAGTAATGGGTTTATGCTTTTATGATTTTATCCTTCATTTTTGGTAATTTAATTTATTGTTTTAACTATTTAATATTTTCTGAAAATGTTTTTTGCCATCCAGTTTTAGTTTAGTTATCATTATAATTATTGTTTTTAAACTTTAAATCACAAATTTTCGTAGAATCACAACACTTAGGTTTACTACTTTTGTTAGGTCTCGACATAGGAGTTATAGCCGTTTGTTAACTAGTCGTAAAATGTTTAGTCTCTTAATCCCTTCATCCTAAAATTTTTAGTGTTTTAAAACAAAAAACGGTTAAAATAAAATAGATATAATTAATTAATTATTTTTTTTTTTTTTTTTTTTTGAACGTTCGGTTTGGTCAGAGCCTGTTTAACCCTTAATACGGGCAGGATGCCATCACGGTGGTTCACAGGGAAAACCCCCACCATTTGGGGTAAAACCTGTGCCCCCTTGGGTTTGAACCTGGGTTCCAACCTTCATCGGGAGACTGGGATGTCACTAGTAGTTGCCGGGGTTCGAACACAGAACCTCCCAAATAAGAGGTCTGTGTCTTACCAACCAAGCAAGGCTACAAGGACTTAGATTATTTATTTTGGCCTTCTATTAAAGACATAGGTTTCTTTTATAGTATAAAAAGTTTAAAATATTAAAGGACAAAATGAGAAGTTATTACATTTTAACTATCTATATTAAAAACAAGACAATTATTTTATGACCAATATAAATAAAAGGATGTACAATTATTTGGGACGGAGGAAGTAGTATATTGATAAATACACTGGCGGAGCTTCTAAGGGATAGGGAGGGGCTCCGGCCCTTCCGAATTTTTGAAAGTTTGAGTAAATTTTATGAAATATCGTTATAAATTTTGAAATATAAGTTTAAAGTTTATGAAATATTGGTTTCACCCCAATAGGAACGTGTTCAAGCTCCGCTAGTAGATAAATATTTATGTATTGTTCAGGTATGTTTGAGTCGTTCGTTTAGAATTAGACTTTCCACGCAAAAGAAGCGAAATTGATTGTTAGTGGTAACATATAGATCATACGTAGATGTATTATTAAAATTTTCATCGTGTTCATACTGAAAAGCTCGAAGTTTATAGTTGACTGAGTGTGAACATATGCGCAGAAGAATAAGAGTTTGGAGTAATCGTTGAATTTCTGATGTTATGGTAAATCCAAAAGAAATTAGGGAAGTAATCTAGAAACAAGACATAATTTTTCATGTCCCAAATACGAGTTACTTGTATGACTCATTCTTAAAGTTTGCTCACATTGTGAGTTTTGTCCAAAAAGTTTTGAAAGTAGATGTATAGTCCATGTGAGAAATCTTTTATGCATATATCGTCCATGACATAGACGATTTTGGTAAAATGTTTAGACTTGTTAATTGCATAAACTATATTGTCAAGGCGGTATTTAAAACAAAAAGTTTCCTACAATGACTATACATGTACTTTCAAAATTTCAAGGACGAAGCCTACAATATTAGCAAATTTTAGGGACTATTTATACAGCTAACTCCACAAATACGAGATGTCGAACATATAAGAGTGAACAATATCAAATGGAATCGACAACATAATTTGAACAATTCGGATTGTTAGGTAGATGTGGAAGTAATGAAAGTAGATGTCGAAGCATTACCCTCCTATTTAATTTCCATATGTGTCTTGCTATGCGTGCAGAGAATATTATTTTAATGGTTTGGGCTTGGTGTCTTATTTTAATGGTTTGGGCTTTGTTATTGGCCCGTCTTCGTAATTTGTTTTTTTTTTCTTCCGGTTTTTCAATTACACGTGGCAGTTTCGAATATTACTCGTGCCTTCTTCCTGTTCTTCATCCGATTGATTTCTTTTAACGTCTTTGTTTCTTTTTCCGATGTCGCTGCATTGGTGTTTTTTAACGATTTTCAGGTGAGTTTTTGTAATCTATTGTTTTGGTTTCTCCTGTTCTTCATACTGTTTGTTTTTGCGGCGTCTCTGCATTGCTGAGATGTTTAGTTGAGTAATGAAATTACTGAATAAATTGTATATTGTTGTTTTTTCTTCTATAGGGTTTACGCTTCTTGCTTTTGTATTTTATGTGTTTTTGTGGACTGATAGATTTTAGATTCTAATTTTTTGATATCTTTTTTGGTTGGATATTAGTTGGTACTGGCAGAGGGAGTTGGTGCTGTTCGACATCTGTGAGGTATGTTTTTGTATTTCGTTCTTCCTATCATTTGTAGTGTCATTGATTGTTGTTTTTGTGTTCCCCCGGGTTGCCGGTTTTATGGGTCCTGTGTTTTTATGTCTTTCAACGGGTAGTATTTATATTTTATAGTGAATTTGTAGATTGTGGGTGGTTTTTCAGTTTTTATTTTATGTTTTTTATTTTTGCGATAGTTGTGTATCATGTGGGGTAGCAGTCTTAGGGTTGGTAGTTCTTGGCCTGTGCCTACCGTTCCTATACTCGTAGGGGTAAGAGTCGTCGAGCATTTGCACCTCCTACATTAGTTTTAAACGATTCTTTGCCCACGTATCATGATTCTGGTGACGCGACCTGCTATTGTAGTTACTGTGGCGCTTATTTCTGGTATGAAGAGAGGGGTCTGCTTGGGTCACGGGTCGGTCGTCCTGTTTATAATCAATGTTGTAAAGGGGGTTCGTTGTTTTGCCTGCACCTGTTTCTTCTCCGCCGTCTGCTTTGGTTGCCTTATACGAAGATTCTCATTTTATGCGCAACATTAGGGCTTATAATTCTATGTTTTCTATGACGTGTTCGGTGCTAAAGTAGACGTTCTGTGAATGTGGGCCACCGGTCCGTATACGTTTAAGGTCTCCGGTCAGGTGTCTCATTATATAGGTTCTTTGTGTCCTGTACCTCCGAGTGCTCCACGTTTTCTACAGTTGTATGTATATGATACTTTAAATAGTGTCCAAAATAGGTTACGTTTCTTTCCCAGCAGCCGATAATGATGATGTTCTTAAAGCTGATGTTCTGACTGTTTTGACTAATCTTCTACTCTCAGTGTAATGAATATGTTCGAACATTTACAAGGGCAGTCGAGATTGCAGATTACAACAACGTTGATGATTTTGCGGTTAGGTTGTACAGTAATGTTACCGGATGGTAGGTACGCTAGCCCGCAGCCTGGAACGTTGGGTGCTATTGTTGTTGCTGAAGATGCGAATGCCAATGCTTACGATATCATTATTCGATCCAAATCTACCGTCCTTGCCGTATCAGTAAGCTTCATCAGTCTTATATGCCTCTTCAATACCCTTTGTTGTTTCCATACGGTGAGGTAGGCTGGTCATCATTGAAATTAAGATCCGTGTCGGGTAGGGAATCTAGATCCTTGACGGTCAATATGTACTATAGCTACCTACTGCACAGTCGCCGCGATGTTTTCTCATTATTGTTACGTGGTGGTAGATTACTTCAGCAGTTCCTACTCGACGCGTACTTATGTTTGGAGGATAGCAGGTTAGATTATATTCGTAATCACCAGAATTCTTTAAGATCTGAATACGCAGCCGGCGTCTTTGATGCAATCTCAAGGGGGGACTCCATGGGCAGCCAGATTGGGAAACGAGTGTTTCTGCCTTCGTCTTTTGTGGGAGGGCCTCGATATATGTATAAGCATTACCAAGATGCTCTCGCGTTGTGTCGTGTTTACGGTAACCCTCAATATTTTATTACTTTTACGTGTAATGCTAACTGGCCCGAGATCAGCAGATTTATGGATTCACACAGCATGGGGCATTCTCAAAACCGGCCTGATATTATTGCCAGGGTCTTTAGTATGAAGGTAAGTAACTTCGTCAAGTTTCTGAAAGAGGACAAACCGTTTGGTGTCGTTTCTGCGTGCGAGTTCCATTTTTTTTTCGTTAGTCCTTTATTACATTTTTCACTCTTTTTTATTGCTTACTGCCGTCGTTACCGTATAACATATCCAGATTTGTACACAGAGTTCCAAAAAGAGGACTTCCGCACTGTCATACACTTCTGTGGGTTGAGGAGTCGTTTAGGATTAGAAATCCTGTTGATGTCA